>OY660864.1:38274124-38654124 GCA_962446985.1 Xyrichtys novacula | reverse complement strand
CAGAGTCCAGACCCAGAGGAAGGTGGGTGATCAGAACCAGCTAATTCTGTCAGATTCTGGTCCAAATCAAACCGTCGTTTTCGATCTTCGTCTGTTTCCGCAGTAAACTCCGTCACGTGGTGGAGGAGATGGTGACCACGGAGAGGGAGTACGTCCGCTCCCTCGGTTACATCATCCGTCACTACTTCCCCATGATGGACCGGACCGACCTTCCTCAGGACCTGCGGGGGAAACGCTCGGTGGTCTTTGGGAACCTGGAGAAACTTCTGGACTTCCACAGTCAGTTCTTCCTCCGAGAGCTGGAGTCCTGCTGGAAACATCCGCTCAGAGTGCCGCACTGCTTCCTCAGACATGTACGACAAACTCACATGTTCTGCTTTTGGTTCTGTAGTTTGTCGGGTCGGGTCAGAACCAGCTGAAGGTAGATGCTCCTGTTCTGGTTCCTCACTCTGTTTTTGTTTCTGTGTGGAACAGCAGGAACAGTTCGGTCTCTACGCTCTCTACAGTAAGAACAAACCAAAGTCGGACGCTCTCCTCGCTCTCCACGGACACTCCTTCTTCAGGGTGAGAACTCTTCATCCTTCATCCTCAGCCAATGGAGACCGACCTCCGTGCATGGCGGCCATCTTGCTTCAGGCAGCTCGCCCGCTCCTAATATTCCGGTCTACGGTTCATGTAGCATTAAAATAACAATAGAGTTAAAAGGATTTTTGATCATGTAGATTACTCGACTTCCCTCAGCTACCATAAAGGGTGTACTGGAGTAAGATGGCCGCCGTGTAGGGACGCCGCTTACTCCGCCTCATAGAGTCATCTAGACTTTCTTATAGACATCTATGTATTTAGAAACCTGCTGAACGCTTTTCTCTGTATGTCTCTCCTTCCTTCCTCGTTCCCTTCACTCCTCACTCTTTCCTATCTTCTCTCACCTTTTCACCTCTTTTTTTCTCCTCCTCCTCTTCCTCCTCTTCCTCCTCCTCCCCCTCTCCCTCCTCTTCCTCACTCTTCCTCCTCCTTCTCCTCCCCTCCTCCCCCTCTCCCTCCTCTTCCTCACTCTTCCTCCTCCTCCTCCTCCTCCTCCCCTCTCCTCTCCCTCCTCTTCCTCACTCTTCCTCCTCTTCCTCCTCTTCCTCCTCCTCCCCTCCCCCTCCTCTTCCTCTTCCTCACTCTTCCTCCCTCCCTCAGAGGAAGCAGGTGGAGTTGGGCGATAGGTTGGACCTCTCCTCGTACCTGCTGAAGCCGATCCAGAGGATGAGTAAATACGCTCTTCTCCTCACTGATCTCATGAAGGAAGTGGGCGGGGCTCAGGAGGCGGAGCATGTCGCCCTGCAGGCCGCCACCAGCATGGTGAAGTTCCAGCTTCGCCACGGCAACGACCTCTTGGCCATGGACGCCATCCGAGACTGTGATGTAAGTCTGAACCCCGTCCTCTTCACGTGAACCTTAGACACAGGACTCCCCCTCTGACTCCGCCCCCTTTCTCTCCGTCCAGGTGAACCTGAAGGAGCAGGGTCAGCTGATCCGTCAGGACGAGTTCACGGTCTGGACAGGAAGGAGGAAATGTCAACGCCACATCTTCCTGTTCGAGGAACTCGTCCTTTTCAGTAAACCCAAGAAGATGGAGGGAGGGCTGGACGTGTTCATCTACAAACACTCCTTCAAAGTAAAACACTCCTTCAAAATAAAACATCCTTCATCTACAAACACTCCTTCAAAGTAAAAGACTCCTTCAAAATAAAACATCCTTCAAAATAAAACACTCCTTCAAAGTAAAAGACTGCTTCAAAATAAAACATCCTTCAAAATAAAACACTCCTTCAAAGTAAAACACCCTTTCAAAATAAAAAGCTTCATCTACAAACACTGCTTGAAAGTAAAACACCCTTTCAAAATAAAACATCCTTCATCTACAAACACTCCTTCAAAGTAAAAGACTCCTTCAAAATAAAACACATCCTCATCTACAAACACTCCTTCAAAGTAAAAGACTCCTTCAAAATAAAACACTCCTTCAAAGTAAAACACTCCCTCAAAATAAAACATCCTTTATCTACAACCTCTTCTTCAAAGTTAAACAGCCCTTCAAAATAAAACACTCAGTCAAAGTAAAAGACTCCTTCAAAATAAGACACACCTTCATCTACAAACACTCCTTCAAAGTACAAGACTCCTTCAAAATAAAACACTCAGTCAAAGTAAAAGACTCCTTCAAAATAAGACACACCTTCATCTACAAACACTCCTTCAAAGTAAAAGATTTCTTTAAAATAAAACAGTCCTTCAAAATAAAACACTGGTTTTAAAAACATTTTTTAGATTTCTCTCTGACTCTGAGTTTCTGATTCTTCTCCAGACGGCCGATGTGGGTCTGACCGAGTCCACGGGAGATAACGGGCTCCGCTTTGAGATCTGGTTCAGGAGGAGGACTTCGAAGAACCAGACCTTTACCCTGCAGGCCGGCTCCGCTGAGGTCAAGCACGCCTGGACCAGCGACATCGCCCGGATCCTGTGGACCCAGGCCACCAAGAATAAAGGTAGAGACGCAGCTCCTCTTCCTCCTCCTCCTCTCCTCCTCCTCTTCCTCCTCTTCTTCTCCTGACGTCTCCTCTCGTTTTTGCGTCTCAGAAATGCGTCTGAAGGAGATGGTGTCGATGGGCGTGGGAAACAAACCGTTTCTGGACATCCAGCCGAGCGACGCCGCCATCAGTGACCGCGCCGTTCACTACATCATGAAGAGCAGAGGTCACACACACACACACACACAGACTTTTCAAAATAAAAGCCTCATTTCACTGAAGTGTATCTGAACTGATCGGAACAATAAGAATCATTCATGTGTTCATCATTCATGTGTTCATCATCACTCAGGGGCCAGAACTCGAGCTTCCATCGCCGTCTCTGTCTTCGATCACTCCAACCCTTTCAAACGAGGAGTGGCGAGCTCGGACCCCGGCGCCTCTGGACCCTCTTCAACCAGCCTGCTGGGGCCGCTGAACCTGCACATGTACAGGTACGACACACACACACACACACACACACACACTGACATGATTTAAAACCATCAGTTGTTCTTCATCTCCTCTCCTCCTCCTCCTCAGTCAAACCCTCTCCTCCTCTCCTGCTGCTGAAAGCTCCTTCATCACCTCCTGCATCGAGGAAGACGAGCAGGAACATGAGACGAGCAGCCAGCCCTCCATGAGTACGTAGAGATCCACCGTGACCTTATTTCTGTTCGTCTGTTGAGAGTCCGTGTGAAAATCTGTGAAACCTTGTCGTCCTCTCAGCCACAGAGAGTTCAGGCTCATCGTCTCGCTGTCTCTCAGGCTCCACCGGCTCCGACAGCGGCTGCGTCTCCTCCCACCTCCAGGAGGCGCTACCAGAGGAGCCGAGCCCCACCAGCCAGCCCTCCTTCTCCTCGTCGTCGTCCTCCTGCTCCTCCTCCAACAAACAGCACCTCAACAGCCAGTACATTTCACCTGTGAGTCTGAGAGAGACGTAGATCGTGGTCGTCCCGCCTCATGAGTCCTGGTGTTAACCTTCTGTCTGTTTGTCCGTCTGCAGAAATCAGCTCCGGTCATCAGCCCCGCCACCATCGTCTGAGTCAGCTGACCCCGCAGACTTGTAGGTGAACGCCGCCTCGCTCTGAAACATCTCCAGTATTTACTTCAGTGGTTATTTACGACAGGTCTGATGTTTCTCCTCAGGTGTTTCTGCTGCAGTTTGGAGCTCCCTCGCCGTTCTGAAGCGGCCCGCTCTGATGGCGTCTGATGTTTGGAAGAGTCGTGTTCGTGTTGTTGAGCTCCAGTAGAGTTTGTTCTGTAAATACTGACCCTTAGAGTTTATTAAATCGCTTCTCTGTCTGTAGTTTGACTCCTCACAGCTGTTTTCTGTCGTCTCCTCTCCTCGCGCTGATTCGGCGTCGGTTTGTCCCTGTGGCTGTGAGGAGGTCAGGTTTGTGTCTGATCTGATCCAGGATCAGCTGCTGGAGTTCCTGTACATGTGTGTAAATAAACCCACAGCTGAGTGTCCGCTGTCACTTTTCTTACTTGAATAATAAACATGAGTTTGTTTCAAACGGATCAAATCTCAAGTGTTTCTTTGTGATCCAGACTGAACCCGCTCATGACTTCATTTTAACCTCAGACACCTACGATTTATCGTACTCTGCAGACAGAAGTAAAAAAATAATTATTTTCCTAAAAATAACTAAGAAGGTCAGATGTTCCTGGATTCAGTTGTACAATGCTGCCACCTGCTGGTGAGTGTGATTATATTTTAGAGCCCCAAAAAAGACTGATGGTTTTACGGATAGTGAAGTAAATATTTCAATATGTCATTAATTATGATAAAAAAAATTTCATAGAATAGAATTTTAAAAAGTAATAGTATAGTTTGATGAAAATTTGAATAAAAAATATGAAAATAGTACAGCATCATCAAAATGTGATAGTATAGTATGATAAAAAAAAAGTCATAGTGAAGTATGATAAAAAAATGTCATAGTATAGTATGATAAAAAAAAGTCATAGCATAGGATGATAAATATCATCGTGAAGTAAAATAAAAATGTTACAGTGTAGTATGATGAAGTCATAGTATATTATTTTTTGAAAAGGTAAGTGTATAGTATGATAGAAAATGTAATAAAGTATGTTAAAAAATGTCATAGTATAGTGTGCTAAAAAAGGCATTAGCGTAGGATGATAAACATTTTTATTGTAAAGCAAAATAAAAATTTCATAGTATTTAAAAAAAATTTCATAGTATAGTATGATAAAAAATGCTAAAGTATATTAAAAAATGTCAAATTATAATTAAATTTTTTTTTAAATTGTCATAGAATAGTTTGATAAAAATGAGATAGAATAGTATGTTTAAAAATTTCATAGTAGAGTATGAAAAATATTTAATAGTATCGTATGATCAAAATTTCAATATTATAGTATGATAAAAAAAATTGTCATAGTAAAGTATGACAAAAATGTTATAGTATTGTTGGATAAACAGATGTCAAAGTATACTGTGATTAAAAATGTCATGGAAAAAAAACACCAAAAAAAACATGTTTAATTATAGTATGAAAAAAATGTCATAGTATAGTATGTTTAAAACTCATAATATAGTGTGATAAAAAAATGCATAGCAAAGGATGATAAACATTTCATCGTAGAGTAAAATGAAAATGTCATAGTATAGTGTGCTAAAAAAAGTCATAGTATAGTATGATAAAAAAAGTCATAGTATAGTATTATAAAAATTATCAAAGTATAGTAAGTTTAAAATTTTTCTTTATATGTAAGAAAAAATATAATAGTATAGTGGGATAAAAATGTCATAGTATATTATGTTTAAAAAAATGTCAGTGTAGTATGATAAAAATGTCAGTAAAGTTTTTGAAAAAAGTCAGGACAGTATGGTAAAAATTTAATCCTATAGTATCTTCAAAATTTCAATTTAAAGTATTTCAAAATGTCACAGTAAGATTATAGTCAGATAAAATATGTCAAAGTAAAGTATATTAAAAAAATGTTTAACTATAGTATGAAAAAAAAAATCAGAAATTCTGCTGCCCCCCACAGGTATAAAGCAGAATGACAGGCTCAAAAACTTGAGATACAAAGGGAGAGCAGGGATCAGCAAAGTCAGCGTCATGAAACCAGTAAAACCGGAAATTGATAGAAAAGTTGTTTATTGGATGATCAGCTGACACTGTAATAACATCACAGAGCAGGAAATGGAAGACATGTAATAAGGCAAAGGTCAATGTAGGGGTCAAATGATTTTTTTTTTTTTTAATACAAATGACTGTAAACATCTGGCTCCTGTTCAGAGCCTTCATTTGTCCTCAGGCTCCCCCTCTTCTGTTTCATGAATCATCACTTTACAGTTTTTCTTTTTTAACAAAGTCACAACAAACCTGCAAATATGAAATCTGTCTGTGATCAGAAACGCTCATTTTGTGTCAAATTTCAGACGCAAGACTCATCAGAATGTTTTTTTGGATGTTTTCCTGCAGCTCGCTCCTCCCAATCCGTGCATCAAAATATTTCAACAGATTTAAAAAATAAAAAACTAACAAAAAGTGGTGATTATCATTTTGAATTTGCATAGCGATGTTTTATCAAAGTTAAAAGTGCAGAAAAAATAGATCAATTTACATCAAAACAAACACAAAGGTACAGATCAGAGGCCTCATGAATAATAATTATCAGTCTTTTTTTCAGGCGTGAAACAGACACTGAAAAAGAAACACATTAATGTGAGCGGAGGTGACACATCTTTGAAAACAAACGGCTGATTTGGATGGATTTAACTGATCGGTAACATTTAGGTCTCAGTCAAAGGGTCAATAAACACTTTAATATATAATAATTATATAATCTTATCTATAAAATGAGAAATAAAGGCAGAAAACAAAAAGATCAAAACTAACAGATGGACCATTTTTCCTTGAACTTGATGAGTAAACACTGACGGTATTGAAGGTTGAGTTTCTGTGAAAAAGGACGTTTTCTTAAAGCACCTTTTAGTCAAACACACAGAACATAAAGTGCAGCTGGAGGCGAGGTTAGTGACATTAGTCATCATGGAAATACTGCTGCAGAGAGGCTGTAAACAAACACACGGGAGGACAAACTTTAGCAGGACCATGTTCCTATGAAAGAGTCCGACTCAACAGCGGGTCTGAATCTGAACCAAGGCATCAGGACTGTCGGAGCGAAAAACCGAACCAGGAACACGGTCTGTTCAGCAAAAACTGTGACTGCTCCTGATACAAAATACTACGACATTTACTGCAGTTTTATGTGACTTTAAAAAGGAGGTGTCATCTTACAATCAAGGTCCTCTCCCATCAGGGCCGATACGTCATTTTCTAACATAAATATATGTTTTTATTAATTCATGAAAAGTGATTTTAGCGGATTTGATTTTGCTTTGAGGAGATTATTATCATTTTTAAAACGTGTGCTTAAGTTATTATTGTGGCATAAATGATAATTATTTGCAACAAATTTAATTGTCTTGCATGTACAGAAGTTGAAAACGTGCACAGACAGAGAATTGCATTGTGCACTCAATATTAATATCAGGGCCCGGCCAATTTTAGCCCGTTTGAAACTAATCTGTAATCGGCCAAAACTCACCGATTGTCGCCAATATTTTCCAAAATTAAAATGCAGAGAATAAGATTTCAATTCACTTTGACAATGTTCCGCCATTTTTTATAACTTAATAAAAAATTTAAAAAATCGGCCGATCAATCAGTAATTGGATTTTTTTCCCCCCTAATAATCGGTATCGGCACCGGCTCTAAAAAATCCATATCGCTCGGGCCCTAATGAATGTATCCATATATATATATATAAACTTTTCTACTTTTTGGTTCTTGAGGGTTTTTTTCTGTCAGTTTCTCGGCTTTAAAGACAGAAGTTACAGACTCAGTTCAGCCTGTTGAAACATAAACCTGCACATGGATCAATTAGATGATAAAATATCATCTTTTATAATATTTGAATAAATCTGCTTCTCCTTCTCATGTTGTTAAACTCTTTCATTAGAGATAAAAATTTAACTGTACGGTTATTTATTAAACCTCTAAAATGACAGTAAATTAACAGTCTCTCTATTGTCTAACTTGTTTTACCTTCATATCTGTGCAAATATATTCGACGTGTTCTTGCCTTCGCTGATTGACCTGTAATCTCATAAACCGGTAACTTTACATCTTTACATTAAAGCTGATCAGAAATCAGAGCTGTGAGTCTGGACGGACTGAAGCTGCACAAGAATGAAACTGTTTTAAGACACGATAGAAATCCTTCAGATACAAAAATAAGACTTTAAATGAACTTTGGATAAAAAAGCTTCAAAATGTTCAGAAAGAAAATCAACACAGTGCTGTTAGAGACAGCTGAGTGGTTTTTTTTTTCCCTCAAAGAAAGGAGATAAAATATAAAAATAAAGAAAAGGCATCGATAACTTCATCACCAGAGTCTCTGCAGCAGACCGGAGTCAGTCTGCTGCAGCTGATCTCCACACACACCGGACAGTTTTACACAGTGTTAGCGCGTCCTCGGCCCGCAGAGTTCTCATGAGTCCTTCGACCCGTTTAAGACTCAAACTGATTTTTGATTATCACAAACACAGAAAACCGTTAAAGTGAATAAATGAAGCCGTGAACCGGGACGTGTTTTTGTGTTTTCTGATGCAGCTCAGAGAAGAACATGAAAATAACATCAAACTGGATCATAAATCGATACATATATAATATTTATACTGTTTATATAGTTCTTTATATGAAGGTAGTTTTATATCAATATGATTTTCAGTGCTTAATGATTGAAGATTCACATTCATATATTTAATAACTATGAGTATTGCATTTTTACGACATGGACGACAGCCGCGTCAAGAAGAAACAGAAATTTACAGAAACAAAAGTTTGGAGGGAAAAAGATGAAGATTTATGAGAACAAATCATAATCTGAGGAGATTAAAGAAGTCACAGAGCGGGCGGTGATTAATCTGTGAGTAAAATTATGTCTGAAGGATATTAAAGTTTCGTTAAACTCGACAGCTGAGGTGACGCTTAATTATCATCTTGTAAATTTGTGACTATTTTCTACAACCTTCTTCTTGTAAACATTTCTTTTCTTACAGTTACAACTTTAGTCTTTTATATTTGTAAAGTTAAACCTTAATTATTGTTAATTTTAACAGACGTCTCTTTTAAATCTAAGTTGATGTTTTTCTCTTTTCTTCTGTAAATCTGTGTTTTTGATTCTTCTTGAACGTCGCTGTGATCTCATGTCAAACGTTAAAAAATAGAATTCTTACAATAACATCAAACTTTGAGCTTCATGAACGACTTCGATAATAAAGAGTCAACAGTAGAACAGGATTTTTCCGTTAATCTAAAGAAAGTTGGTCCAGTATTTGACATTTGATCGGTATTTTCTTGATCGACTTCTGATGAATTGATTATCTGGAACTAAAGACCGAGTGAGAGACGAGTTTCTGTCTGTTATCACAAATATATAAATAATGTCGCTGATTGTAACAGCCTCTGAAGATTCATCATCATCATCATCATCATCATCATCATCATCATCATCATCATCATCATCATCATCCGTGTTCCTGTTTGACTCTTCATCACTTATCTGATCTGATCCTCTTCAGTCTTTGGACTTCAAGTTTTCCTCAGACCTCTGCAGAAACAGTCAAAGACGTCCTCACACAGAAAGACGCCGTCCTCTCTGAGGCCGAGGACGTTTCTCTCAGAGCGGGAGAGCTACATACATAAAGAGGAAGAGGAGGAGGAGGAGGAGCAGCGGGAAGGAGGAGGTGAAGATGGAGGTCTGGGCTAAGAAGCAGAGGCGCTCCTGAAGGAGCAGATTCAATATGAAGACGTTTGACTCTTCATCTTTCCACAGGTTTGTTCCTCGGCTGAGCGGCGCTCCGTCCTGCGGCGGGTGCTTCAGTTCTGCAGCAGCCAGAGGAGGAAGAGGAGGAAGAGGAGGAGGAGGAGGAGGAGCAGGAGAGAGTGGGGGCTCCTCCTACAACAGTGTACACCTGAAGAAGCTCTTTCTTGAGCGAGACTCTGTGATTTTCACCGGCCCGCCTCCTCCTGCTGGGTTGTTATCGTTCTGCAGGAAAAGACAAAAAGACATCAGCACCTGTCCTGGTTACAGACCTCCTCCTGCTCCTCCTCCTGCTCCTCCTCCTCCTCCTCCTCAGTAACAGTAACAGACTTCTCTCTGTGATCTGAGTGTGAGCGAATAAACTCACCATCTTTCTGTTCAGTCTCGTCATGATGTCTCTGCCGAGTGTGAAAAAGGCCTGAGGAGCAGAAAGGGTTCATAAACTCTCGTTACAGGATCACGTGACGATGTTAGAAGTCGGATCAGGACTCACCTCCTCCACGTTGATGCTGGACTTGGCGCTGGTCTCTAAAAACTTGATCCCGTAATCGATGGCGAGCTGAAAAACGAGACGAGACAGAGTCAGACTTTAAACTCCGACACAGATTTAAAGGAAACATCTCGGCGTGTTTGGAGGTCCCGTTAGTTTAACAGTCTGTACGTGTGACAGCGTGACGTCTTCAGGTCACGACTGTCCTTCGACTGCTGCATGTGTGTGTCTGGTATTCTCAATGTTGAATGGATAAACGGTGCAGCCCTACAGACTTCAGACACAAACAGTGAACAGACCTTCTCTCCTCTCTCTTTGGACACTTGTCTCTTGTCGTTCATGTCACATTTGTTTCCAAGAACCATCCTCTCCACGTCTGCAGAGGCGTGCTGCAGAAAAAACACACAAACATGGAGGATGTAACGGACAATCTCTCATCTCACATTGAACTCTTTGTTTTTATAAACACCGTGTGACAACGAGGGAAAAATTCAATTTGAAAAATCTAAAAATGATCATTTAACCTCGACCTCAATCCTCAACCTCTTCATCTAAAAAACACATTTTTAAAAGCTTTTAAACTTCAATAAACTTCAGATCAGATCAGGAGGAGCTTCAGTTCATCCTGATCATGTAAAACTCTCTTTGTCCACTAGATGGCAGCACTGACACTGATATCAGACCTGAGCTGTTACTTTCCATCATGTTAAAAATATCATTTAATCACTTTCTTCTCCTGCTTCACTGAACTCTGCCTCAACCTAAAACTAAAGTAACATTTTGTGATGTCACATGATGTGTCCTAGGTGACGTGATTGGCTGTGAGGTCAGAGGGTCAGAGGGTCAGAGGGTCGGGTCGAACCTCCTCGATGTTGCGTATCCAGTTCCTGATGTTATCGAAGGACTTCTCGTTGGTGATGTCGTACACCAGCATGATGCCCTGGAGCACAAAAGACAGGAAGTGACTGCACAGGAAGTGACATCAGCTGTGACATGGGTACAGGAAGTGCCCGGCCAGCGTTTGACATTTAGCTGAAGAAGAAGAACGACACACAGCCTTGAACGCACTGCGAGTAATGCAGCGGTTTAAAGTGGAATAACGCAGTGAGATCACATGATCAAACACAGGATTCTGATTGGTCATATTAATCAGTGATTGATTGGTCGTGTCTTACCATTGCTCCTCTGTAATAGGCTGTTGTGATGGTCCTGAACCGCTCCTGACCCGCCGTGTCCCTACAACAGGAAGCAGACCGTGTTAAGACAGACGGCGCTGACCTCTGACCTTTTTGTGTCCGTCTTCCTTCAGACTGACTGAACAAACCAGCTCTGATCTCTAAGACTCAGGACGACACAAACTCAGAGTGAAACGTGGATGGACTTAGACTGAGTTTAAAAACAGCTGATGAGTTTGAGTCGTAGTTTTTAAAGATTCAGCAGCTCAGTCATGAAGTTTGAGTTTATTTTGGAGGACAGGACAGCGTAGGACAGAACAGGACACTGGGACAAAGAGGGACGAAGACTCTGTAGATGAAGCATAAACTCCCACCACTCAGCTGATAGAGCCACTTTAATCACAGAGGTCTGAAGTCTGCTGTCGGCTTGTTTGGTTGTTGTTTAATTATTTCCATTATGGTGATTATTTTTATTGCTATTATTAATATGATGATTAATATTATATAATATGATTATCTATATTTAAATCATTAGTGTAGGAGAAGGGGTGGGACTAGGTAAGTCTCGACTTCTTCACACTCCTTTTTGAACATTAATAACTTTCTGTCATTTGTTGTTATATTCTTTACTTTTTTATTATTATCATTATTTTTATTTTAATATTTTCAAAATGAACTTCAATCAAATCAAATCAAAAATCAAATCAAGCTTGTTTGAACTGGACGTCTGTATAGATTTTGGAGTTAGACTAGAGTAGATCTTTGTCTCAGTTAAAATTTGAGCTAACTCAGAACTTTTCAGTGCGACTTTTGGGTCGAATAAAGTTCTTTTAAAATCCTACCCTGAACCTGAAAAATACTGAAAAACAAAAATTAACAATCTTTTATTACAAATATAAACGCCAATTCAGATGAAAGCTGTCTGTATAAAAGATTCGAGGTGAGTTAGACGACCAAACGACGCTGGAATTAAAGGGTCTGTTTGTTTCCAACTTCAGCTTTTAAAGGTCGTTTTAAGACGTTTCTAGATCTTTGACACGCAGGATGTTCTGAAGAGACTCATGTCCTAAATGTTTCAACAGAAATTTAATTTAAGACGAGCCGACTGGTTAGAGGTCTGAAAAGCCGAGGGACAGAATGATAGTGAGAGAGAGAGAGAGAGAGAGAGAGAGAGAGAGAGAGAGAGAGAGAGAGAGAAAGAAAGAGAGGCTGCAGTAAAAGTGATTATGATTAATAAAAACACGATAATCCAGACTGAACGATGGTTAACCTCCTGCTGTGTTACCATAGTTACACCTCAAACACTGACTAAAGCAGAGCCTCCCTCTGTTCCTTAAAAGCAGAGCGTGGGTGTGACCCCTCCTCTAGAACAGCTCTCACTTTCACTTCATCAGAGGGTCTCGGATCGATGAGAGAGTTCAGGAACTTTTATCCAGTGGGTGTAAACGGACACTTTCATCCACGAACCTCATGATAAAATCTCTGACGCGTCGACATCGAGGATCTAAACTCACCAAATCTGAAGTTTGATCTTCTTGCCATCGAGCTCGATCGTCCTGATCTTAAAGTCGATTCCTGAAACAAAAGAAGAAGAAACACAAAGTCAGGAAACATAAACGATCACAGATATGACGTCATTAACGTATCCGTCACGTGGCCTTACACGGCGTACAGGGTGTGTTTGTTCCTCTGTGTGTTAAATCTGTCAGCTGACTGGGTGTGACTCAGAGCTTCAAAAGGAAGTGGACGATATTTTTAACAAACAAATGAGAGCGAACGCAGCTTCCTGATTCAGCGGAGAGAAAATCTGTTACCAAGAAGTCTGACAGCTGCGTTTCCTGACACGTTTTCCTGCTCAGAGTCGTTAGTGATGCCGGTTCAAATCCCTCTACTCCACCTCACACCCACCTCACACCCACCCGCTACGGCTCTGCTTCTCCATCTCAAACAAATCTGTCCATCAACTTTTGACTCTGAGCTGAATTCAGAGACTTCATTTCAACAACAGTCCCACATCTCTAAAAACAGAGCGGTGCAAAGACTCACATGATGAGAAAATCACAAACAACCAATAAAGTAATAACCAAGGGTGATAAATAGGACCATACATCTACGATAAAAGAGAAGGCGAGCACCTGTTGAACATTTTAAAGACCCAACAGGGAGCTGAGAAAAGGTGAGGACTCAAACCTTCATCTTACTGACAATGTGGAGACCATGAAGAGACTTCAGGATGTCAGCGGTGTGTCTTAGTTTATTCTCAGGGCTGTTAGGATATCAGAGTTTGATTTAATAATTATCATGACCATAAAAATATCATGATAATATTAATAATCCTGATACTTTCGGAAAAGTCCGTCAAACTGAGGAAAGGCAAAACAAGAAAGGAGGAGCGACACGTTACTTCATAAACTTTACTAATTCATTCCCATCTGTATATTTAGCATTTCATATTTATTACTCATTTCAATAAACCATGTTTTTCATATCTCACTTTTTTCTCTTAGGATGTTTAGTATTTTTAGTCTGCATTATACTTACTTCTTCTTATATTTAATTTTATTTTGTGTTTTTTGCTGCTGTAATGAGAATTTCCCAGTTTGGGATCAATACTGTATGTATATCGATGTATCTGTCTATCTATCTATCTGTCTATCTATCTATCTATCTATCTATCTATCTATCTATCTATCTATCTACCATTTCTGATCAAATTCAAGTTAAAGTTTTATCCACATCATCACCTCATTAAAAGATTGTCCATCTTTATTTACTGCAACATCAAACCATGCTTTTATTTTGAAGTTACTACTTCTGGTAGATTGTAATTTAGGAGGAAATAGAAGAGGAAATGTTCAATGATTAGTAACCTGAGGACCTGTGAGTTAAGACGTGTGTAAAGGAACGTGGAGTATCAACTCATGCCATCACCTGATTTTCAGAACAATATCTTTATTTTCTTTATCAGAAATACTGATCATTGCAGCGGTCGTAGATTGCAGCTTGCACTGGTTAATAATTCTGCTCACACTTTAGTAAAAGCTGTGAGACTGAATGTGAAAATATATACTGGATATCGAAGTAAAACTGACAGTAAGGATTGTGTGAAAAGTTTGAATATTTTTAGCATACGGGAGAGAAAAAGAGGAAGAGAGAGGAGAGAGAGAGAGAGGATTGATGAACAGAAACTGGATCGTTTTTTGTTCGTCGTGATAAAAAAAGAAAAAGTTATAAATATAAAAAAGAAAAGGGTCATAGTTCATGGATGATAACAGACTGAGTTTAGGTCTGAACTCCCAGCCCTCTCTCCGTCTCTCTCCTCTCTTCATTCTTCTCTCTCACCAGGAAGTGAAACCGAGTTACTGCTGGTTGTTACGGAAACGTGCAGCACAGCAGGTCAGTGACCTCCTCGTTCTCCTCTCTACTCCTCCTCCCTCCACAAAGTTAGGCCGCATCTTTCACTTCGTGTGTTGAATTGTTTTAACAGGATGTATTTTTGTCTCTGGATGTTTTCAGTCCGATCTCTTAAAGAACATTTACAGTTTACATTGGGCCAAATTCACCATTTCCTCACACAGTAAAACCAACGACTGAGTTCAGACACAGACCAACACATTAGTGGATAGATTCAGATTCAGCTGCTCTGACTCACAGGGCGACAGTCTCAGGTTTTCAGTCCGGTTAGTTTGTGTGTTTTTGTCTCTGAATGTGTCTTTGTGTTCGACGATGTTGTAAATCCATCCTGAAGTGTGTCACATCCCTCACATACATCCCACTTCCACGTTCTCTCCCTCACACACACACACACACACAGTCAGAGGTCAGCTGACTCTCACGAGACTCGGGCAGCGTGGTGACAGTGCATCCTCTGTCCGACCACGGCAGCAAAGAATTGTGGGTGATAATTTAAAATTCGTCCAGTTTGAGCAGCTGTGGGAAAAGGGCAGCAGATACGAATCTCTGCTGGATCACTTTCTTGTACTACACCTGCAGGTAAAGGTAATACGTAACAGCACATTTAACTGCTTTATAACTTACATGGGTCTGGTAGATACTGAGGCTGAGGGCGGTCACTTTAATCTGAAAGTTCACAGCTGAAAACTGAGTGAATAATCAGGTCTGAGTATTTAAGGACGAACACCGTAGACAGGAAGGTAAAAAACAAAGACAGAGCTGAATGTCGACTTTGTAGAGAACAGTGTGAAGCAGCAGCAGTCGAGACGAACGTTAAAATAACATTATCTAAAGTTAAAACCAAGACAAACAGTGAGGCGTGTGTGGAACAGCTGACCTGAAGACCTGAGGACCTAATCTTGGTGATTTTAAAACCAAACTGAAAACATCTCTGCTTTTAACTAAATCTTATATTGTTAACTTTAAGTGTTTTAGTATTTATCTCTTTCTAGTTTTAACGACAGGATCGTCTTTTATTGAGCTTTTTTGTTGCTCTTATTTTAGTTTCTTTTACTGTTTTTATTTCATTTTATTTATTATTTCTTAAATTTCTTTCTTTGTTTCTTTGTTTTTAGATTTTAAACCTCCATGTTTCCTTATCTTGAGTTTTAAAATGGCGTTTCCTCAGTGCGAACATTAAAGCCCTTTTTTGAGTTCATGCATCTTAATTCTGTTTCTGTTGCGTTTCGATCATGAGGTGGGAATGAGGGGTTGGGCTGGGGTAGATTTGGGTTTTCTTTGTTTCTTTTATTCTTTTTTCTGTGTAAAGCGCTTTGAGCTACATGGTCATGTGTAAAAAGTGCTGTATAAATAAAGATTGATTGATTAATTGATTGATTGATAGATAGAGGAGGAGATACCATGACAAGCCGCACAATGGCAAATGTTCGACCCAGTATTACTGCCTTTTTTATGACTCCATAAAAGTGCAATATATCTGAACCACATTAACACTCAAGCACTGAACACACACACACACACACACACACACACACACTGAACCACCACTTACTACTGTCTACAATCACCTGCACTTTATATCTATATTCAAACCTCATTTGCACGACTGTAAATACATCCAATATTAAACTACTGCATAATTAATCTGTCATATAATTACAGTTATAGTCTGTTTATATTCTTCATATTTATAACCACATGTATAATCTGTTCATAGCCTGTACGTACTTATACTCCCTGACATACTCATGTATACATTCTTTCATACCGTGTACATTTGTAAATATATTTATACTTGATAAGCACGTCTGAACGCAAACTGCATTTCATTGCTCTGTACCCGTGACATGTGCAATGACAATAAAGTTGAATTCTTCTATATTTGAACTTATCCCAACATTTGCCAATAGTCCACCTTAGTTCTCTCTTTTACCTCTTACTTGGTTGACTGAAAGTTTGGTCGGGTATGACGACTGCGATCACTGAGACTGCGTCCATGTTTGACAAAGTGTAAGATCTGGACGGTGTTTTCATTGTTTATCTTGACCTTTAATCTGGATCGACTATGACTTGAAAGTCGTGTTAAACTGTAGAATGAAAAGACCTGAATGCTGTGGAGGTCAAACTCCAACACCATGTCAGCTGACACACAACTGAAGACTGACAAAGTTTCACATCAAGGTTTTCAGACCAAAGTCCAGATGATCCACAAAAGTAGGATTTTCTTTCTCAAAGCAAAAATAATAAAACATCAGAGGAGAGAAAGGTACAAGAAAAAGGAAAGACGTCCTCTTTAAAACCTGTTCTTTCTTTTTCCATACATATTCAAACAAACACACTATTTAAACACAAACACACTTATGACAAATCTAATATATCACTCAGCTTTAATATCAGTAACATCCAAATTCTCTATTTTTAGTTTCACTTTGTATCTAGAGCTGAACCACAGTCAGACACAGATACACAAAAATGCAGCATAATTCACCCCCCCCCACACACACACACACACACACACACACACTCAGGGTGAAGAAGACAGTTCCCACTTCCTGTTTCCACCAGGAAGACACACTCTGCTCAGCGCGCTCTGACGAACAGGAACCCCCCCCCCACACACACACACAGAAAGATGAGTGTGTGTGTGTGTGTGTGTGTGTGTGTGTGTGTTTGCTGCATCAGTCTTCTCCTCAGAGTTGAAAAGTTTCTGTGTTTCTAGTCCGGGGCCTCTCGTGTGCTCGTCGACCTCTGACCTGTGGGTGGAGGATGAACTCGGTACTGACAGCAGACGTGTCAATACAGGCTACAGTCAGGGGGAAATACATCAGGGTCTTTGCAAACAAAACACTACACACACACACACACACACACACACACACACACACACACACACACACAAACACACACACACACTCATGAGTCATGGCAGACAGACAAAGTCGAGCTCTTCGCTCTGTTTACCGTACATGATTAAAAACTCGTAACGAGGGCGACAGACTGACAGCACATGTTCAGGTGAGCTGTTACTATGACGACAGCAGAGTCTCTCTTTCTATAAACCTCCTGAGAATTTCCAGAAAATACCAGAACAACCTGCCTCTGAATAGTTTCTCTAACTGCTTCTTCACACATGTCCCTGACAGCGTGACGTTTCCTCAGAGCGCTGAAGTGTTCACCATGTGATGTTTACAGAGAACACAAGATACCGGGTAAAAACAGGGTCCAATGATCGCTGTTTTTAACTTTTATCAATGTTATGAGTGATTCAACAGACACACCGTATCAGCAGAGAGGTGGGGAAAGAAGAAGCTGTGTGAAGAGTATGAAGAAGTTTCATAATGTGCAACAAGATCACTCAGCTCTCAACTGGTCCCCTTACATGAGCGTCATTTGGCCTGATTTATTCTTGCGAGCTGAACCTTCACTGTGGCGTATGACAAAGGTTTGCACAGATGCAGATACCTATGTACACAGTCTGATGTTCACCTCACGTCAAAAATGAAACATCTCAGACCACAAACCCCGTGTCTGGTCTGCTGGGTAACATCACGTTTCCTCTGATGTCTCCTGTCTTTAATAACTGCAGTACAATCAACTTTATCAGCTCCACTTCCAGATTAATAAACTCTACATTTTTGAGGGGGGATTTGTAACTGTAGGGAGAACCGGTGTGCAAACTAGGTCTAGAAATCTAGAGTCTAAAATCTAACAGTTCATTTAGGAAGAAACTCTGACACAAGCACAAGGCAGTTCAGTCTACGTCACCTGCATTTACCCAACTTAAAACCTCTTCATCTTTATGTGCATCTTATTATTAATCTTTGTCCCTGCCTGTGAACACTACAGGCCTTTTCTTGTCTTACCCATTCTGTCCCTTGGCTTTTCAGGCACACATAGAAACACACACCTGCTCCTCCTCTCCTTGCTCTACTCTTTCCTCCTGCCTTCTCCTGCTCCTCTCCCCCTCCTCTCCTCTCCAACTGTGGCTGCCTGATAGTTTTTACTCCTGTTACACAACGTGTTGACAGGGTTTGACACTAACTTTTTTCACATGTTCTCCTAAGTTAAAAAGTAAAGAGCACACAAAGAACTTTAGGGCCACAATAAAAATGGATCAAATAATGTTTGTCTTATTGATCAACCTTAGCACTATGATTTGAAATCAATTTCAGGTCAACTGGTCACATGACATGGAAGCTATTGAAGGAAAACAGCCTTTTCTGAGAACATGAACCAGCAATTTATTGACGGTCCCTTATTCAACACCCGACATTGACAGTGAGGGTGTCGAGTAGATTTAACCGCGCTGCTGTTATTCCTGGTTATGGAGAGAGAGAAGACACCGGTAGATCCTCAGAGAATGTCCATCAGATATCCAACCTAAAACTAACTTCACTGCTGTATTTACAGGAAAATATATCCAACCTAAAACTAACTTCACCGCCGTATTTACAGGAAGATATATCCAACCTGAAACTAACTTCACCGCCATATTTACAGGAAAATATATCCAACCTAAAACTAACTTCACCGCCGTATTTACAGGAAGATATATCCAACCTGAAACTAACTTCACCGCCGTATTTACAGGAAAATATATCCAACCTGAAACTAACTTCACCGCCGTATTTACAGGAAGATATATCCAACCGAAAACTAACTTCACCATAAAAAAGCATTTGTTACCTCAGCTGATTTTTTATGCGCACATGTGACCCTAAATACTTCTACTTTTAGTCACAAATGCGAGTGAAACGGTCCCGCTGTCAAGCCCTGGTTGAAGTTACAGTGGTCCTCTTTTAATCATAGCAGGAGCCACAACTTCCTTGAGCGTCCAAACGTTATTTTCACTGACCTGAGCTGCTTAGGATGAAGTGAAAGTGAGAGCATAATCAAAATTAAAATTAGCTCAACAGTCAAAAATCAGCAGGATGAGATTTTCTATCAGTAGATACAAATGAGGACAAGTTATCCACGGGAGGCGCCAAAACTGACACAAACTGAAAGTATCACTCAGGAGCTTTAAAGGGATATTCCGGCTTAAAATTAAGTTAGAGTCAAACACACCGTAACACCGAGTTAGCCCCCCCCCTCCAGAGATGAATGTCGTCGACCGCTTGCTTCTCTAGTTATACCAACTTTAGTAACGACCGCAGGATAGCAATACAGAGAGCCACGTGTTCAACCAAAACGCCACTCTATAGCCACAAATAATGCTCAGAACAGCACCTAACTTCATCAACAGGACATATAGGGTCACAGACATAGTACTAGACACCAAACATCTTTTTAACTTTGACTCATTTCTTGAACAAAGTGACTAAACACAACTCACCTACTCTCTTCCAGCAGCCACTTGTTTCAGGCCAGTCCATTACAGATAATTTCTTCATGGAAATACAATCAGACTGAGACGTTAAGACAGAAGAACTACCGCGTCTGCAGTGAAAAATGATTAATATGGTGATAATTACTTAAAGGAAATGATAAAGAAATAATCATAAATGTTCTTCCTTGAGCTGCGGCACCCCGCTGTAGTCCGTAATGGACTGGCCCAACAAACAAGCTGCTGCTGGAAGAGAGTAGGTGAGTTGTGTTTAGTCTCTGGTCAAAGTTAAAAAGATGTTTGGTGGCTAGTACTATAGCTGGGATATAGTTGGTATAACTAGAGAAGCAAGCGGTCGGCAACATTCATCTCTGGAGGGGGTGTCTAACTCTGTGTTACGTGTGTTTGACCCTAAATTAAGTTTACGTTGGAATATCCCTTTAATATTATATTTACAGTCAAAAGTTTAGTAAACTGTCATTTCAGGATGTGGGAAAACTGTAGATTTGGGTGAAATCATCTTTGTGGGGCCTGCTGCTGATGTGATGCAGATTATGTTAAAAATCCATAAATAAATCAGATTAATCAGTCCATCTTTAGTACTTCTGTTTTCATAGACTTTTATATTCTTCTGTATTTTTTCTTCAGACCTTACATTTTAGTTCAGGACTGACTTTTATGGCAGTAAAGGATGAGGGTACTTCTTGTACTTCTGCTGAGTCCCCATGTTTCCTCAATGAACCAATGTTTTCTCAAACATGTGATCGAACAGACACTGAGGATCTAATCAATAGTTCTGATCTGATCAGAGGTTTGTCTCCTCTTTCTGATCTATGAGGTTAAAAGTCATCTCTTCTTGAGTCTAAACATTCAGACTGTCAGACCTCCTCCTCCTCCTCCCTCCTTCCCTCCACAGAAGCTTTCACTTTCCCCCGTTAGCCCCACTGCGTTAGCTAACACATCTGGACCGTAAAACCGTCTAAAGTCGGTTGTTTAAGGGGTTAGATTTCATCCGAACCGGGTGAAGCGGACTCACCGATGGTGGAGATGAAGGTGGTGTTAAAGGCGTCTTCGCTGAACCGGAATAAGAGGCAGGTTTTACCGACGCCGCTGTCACCGATCAGCAGCAGTTTGAACAGATAGTCGTACGTCTTCGCCATTTTCCCGCCCTTTGTCCCGGTTCTCCCGGTACTTTCACGGAGCCTCCGAACCTCCTCTCGCTCGCTACGCCCTGCTGCCTCTTTGCTGGGAAGACTGGGGTCACTGGGAGCAGTGGTTGTGGACTGGGCTCCACTGAAACAGGACCGAGAGGGAGCAGGAAATGACCCCGTTTCAAGCTAACCAGAATACACGGCGTCTCACTTCCTGTCAGACCTTTCACAATAAAACACTCCAGCCGCAGACTCACAAATTTAGACGCAGGATAACGTTTTATCCACAAAACCTTCCTAACTAACTAACTAACTAACTAACTAAATGTAAATGTTCTTTAATTATACAGCCCTTTACGGCATCCCTTTCGCTGAACCAAAGAGCTTTACAATAGAATATAAAAATTAATACATAAAAACAATAAAAAGCAATTAAAAAAACGTAAAATACAATGCAATAACAGAAAGTGTCACCACGCTACTAGGTATTAAAAGCCAGCATGAATAAGTTTCTTTCTTTTTTTCTTTCTTTCTTTCTGATTTAAACAAGGAAATGCCCAAAGTAAGTTATTGTAAAAATCTGCATAAATTTCAAATTTATAAAAAATCAGGGACAACACCAGCCATTCAGAATCAAAATCAGAAATACTTGAATAATCCCCAGGGGGAAATTGCTTTTGTTACAGTAACTACAGTGCAAATAAAGTTGAAAGAGGAGATAAATTATAGATAAAATAAGTAAAAATAAAGAGATAATATACAAGTATGTACTCTATATTCTTGACTTCAGTTTTTTTTTTCAGTTGCCAATGTTTTTAAAAAAAATATTCAATAAAGTTTTCATGGTTATTTTGAAACTTTATAGTAAATGTTGAAATGTTAACTTGTCATAACTGTCAAAAAAGGGCCCATGTTTTCACTACATTACAATCCATGTTTGATACCCAGCCAGAGGTCGATATTTAAGCTAAAATAATGATTACTAATAATGATAACTTTATTTGTATTGACATTTTTTAATAAAAGAAAAAAAACAAATTCACTAAAGTATAAAAAAGCAATAACACAATGAAAAAAAAGGCATAACACAAGTTACAGACCAGATACTACTATGCTGCCTTCAGGTGCAAAAGGTTTGTGCATCTGTAACATGTCATTTGTAGTTGTGTACTTGTAAAATGGCATTTGTGCACCTGTATTTAAGAATTTGTACTTGTGTACTTGTGTAAATGTTGTGTTGTACTTGCGGAAGTAAAAAAAAAAATCAGTGTGAACGTAGCCTTATTGACAGTTCTTTGAATTATTCATAAGAAGAATCATGAATATTTGAATAAAAATATAGGTATTATTATTATTATTATTAGTAGTAGTAGTAGTAGTAGTTGTAGTATTGTTGTTGTTGATGTTGTTGCTATTAGATCTTTTTGTATTGAATGTAAAATCGATGCAAAGACGTGATCCGACACGCTTTCTCTTTCTTCTCTGGCGGCGCGTATTGAGCGTTTTACTCGCGCGAATTCGCGAGAGCTAAAAATATCTCAGCTTTATCGAATATTTGCGTTGCGATAACCAATCAGCATGAAGATTCCCGGGTGACGTATGACATCGGACCGGAAGATGCCCACTGTTGTCGAAAATGGAGGATAAACTGATAGTGTCTGTGTGTGGGTGTCCTGAATTATATGATAGTTCTTCTTTTAGTTACCGGATCCGGAGTCATAAGGTGCTCGCCTGGAGGAAAGTGAGTGAGGAGGTCGGAGTATCCGGTAAGTGGTGAAAACCTCTTTGTTTATCGCTTCATTCCCGCTGGTTGAATCGGTAAGGATCACTGTAGAAATGAGCAGAGACGACCTCACATCAGGGGAATCTGTGCACGACCTGTTTTTATTTTATTTTTAAAGAGGAAATCTGCAGGAAAAAGTGGAAGAGCCTGAGGGACACTTACCTGAAGGAGAGGAGGAAGGAGACGGACAGGAGAGGAGAGAAGAAGTGGAGGTTCTCTGCGGTTCTGTCTTTCCTCGACCCTTTCCTCACCCCACGTGAGATCAGCGGCAATACAGGTACACGCACACACACACACTGTAGTTTATTCAGTAGATCTGTATATTATGATATAATAGTTCACTGAGCATTTTTGTTTAGAGCGAGGATGGAGGTGGGTGTTGAGCTTTGATTTGTGAATATGAAATGATTTATAATAGGGGAGAGCGGGGTAAGATGATCCATTTTTCATATTTGGGATCACTCCATCAAGTCAGTCCTAGTTTTGTCTCTAACTCGTGTATCTGCAGATATTTCAGGATGTTGTTCATTTCTGTAAACCAACAGAATGAGTGTAAACAGAACTGTCATTTTCATAATAAAGCAGGACAACAAAAAACAGTGATCTCCTATGGTCAACTTACCCCATGTATGTATGGGGTAAGTTGACCATAAAAGCGGAGTAAGTTTATCTATTAAACACTATTCAACTGGTACAATAGGAATGTAACAATATAAAAATTTCACATCACGATCATTGTGACCAATATTATCACAATTATCAATATTATCACGGTATTGTTGAAATATGTTCAAAATGTTTAAAAAGTACTTAAACACGCCCTGAAATCATTTAATAAAGTTTTATTTTGAAAAAAAAAAAATTCAAAATAACACGCAGAATGAACTTTTCCTTAACCTTAAATAACAGAGGAACGATAAACCTAAGAAATTAAAAGAGCCAGAGGCAATCAACACTAGTAATAACAAAGTAATATGCCAGTGGCATTAACATAATAACAAATAAATAAAATTTAAATAAAATGACATTTCTTATTGTACAAATTGTAAAAATCTTCGGTGCTCAAAAAGATCGACTCTTACTTAAGTAAATATGAAAGGGGAAGGGGGTTGAGCTTTTCTTTGTGAATATGAAATGGTTTATTTATGCACGAATGTTTTCTGGTTGTATCGTGTTCATTGCCTGTCATGTTTCATTCATATCCTTTTTAGTCTCTCTTGACAAGTAAAAAAACAAGTATTTGATTCATAAATTAAAAAAAGTTAAATATGTTGTTTCTGTTTCACATAGTCACCTTGAAGAAGAAACCTCGGCCCAGGGAGCAGCCGTCTGAGATGGAGAAGCCGACTCTGGAAGCCCCCCAGAATCAGCGACCAGCTCCACCAGCTCCACCAGCTCCACCAGCTCCAGCTCCGCCTCCACCAGCTCTACCTCCACCAGCTCCACCTTCCCCATCTGAGGATGAACTTTTCCTCAGAAGTCTGCTCCCCTCCCTGCAGAGATTACCGCCCCAAACAAAAGAATTTATCAAATTTCAAATACACAAACTTGTTTATGAATCCAGTACAGTTTGTTATAAAGTGGAACCAATTGATCCCGCAGAATAATTTACAATCAATCAGGGCAACAATCTCTGCAGGGAACCAACCAGATTTTTGATCTCCTTTCTCCTCTCCTTTGTCCCTCACTCCTCCGCCTCACTCCTTACTCCTGGATGTAAATAGTTTTTGATTTTTAAATGTTTGTTATTTCATTGTTCATACATTTTTGTGAATAAAGCATGTTATATTTGTTAAGGATCTATGTTTCACTTTCTTCTATCACAGGTATTGAATGTTTTTCTGAATTTTTATCAACTCTAGAATTTTTTAACATGGTAGTTCAGGTCTGGATCATGTTTAAATGATCATTTATCTGAAGTGTTTGAATTATTTTATGTTTGGTAAACTGCTATCTGAGTCTAACTTCCTGATATGACATCTTAACTGGTCAAACTGATAATACATGGAGTTATTCACTGCACTATCAGGATCAGAAATACTTTAATAATCCTCAGGGGGAAATTGCTGTTCGTTACAGTAACTTTAGTGAAAATAAAATACAAAGAGGAGATACATAATAGATAAAATAAGTCAAAATAAAGACATGATATACAAGTATGTACACTATATACAACACAAAATAGTAAAACAGTCTGCATATAAACAGTAAGCAGAGTCCAGGTAAAGACTACAGACTGAGGGTGTCAGACTGTACGGTGTTTTATTGTTTTAACTTGAAGTGTTTTTTTTATATTTCACATCTTACCAAATTAAGTAAAGACCAAGACCAGTAATTTGTGAATGATGTATTATTTTCCCTCTGTTTCATGGCTGCTTAAAACTTGATTTGAATAGTTTAATCTTAAGAGAAGGACAGGATGTCGTAAAGTTATTTTAGTTAATGAGTTATTCTGAAGTCTGGAGTTTTAAACCTCTTAATACTTATTAGAAAAGCCGTGTTATTTAAACCATTCCCTTATTAGTCATAAATGATCTAATTCAGGATATGGTCTCTTTATACCAAGCAACAACATGCAAGATTGAAATGCATAATCAATAAGCATAATCACAAAAATATAAATAAGTGCACATAGATATGAGTTTATGTTGGTACTGATAAAAATATAATATTGCAGGATTTTTGTTCAGTCTTTAAAGAGCTGCTGTTGTGGTGGGTTGTCAGGGTTCTGCTCCCTCTGCAGAGAATAAGAGGTTTAGGAGAAACACCTGCTTCCGTGCAGACTCTGACTTTTCCTCAACAATAATACTCTCGATTGGCAGGAATGGTCAGTAAATGTGATCAAAATAAGTAAACCTAAATATTGTGTCAACAGTCAAAGTTAGAATGAAATGTCATATGTTTCAGTGCTTTAGTATATGTGCTTCAGCTTTTGTTTTTTAGGCTGACCTGCTCTCCTGTCTCTGTCTTTTCCGGACACTCTGCTGCAGCTTGTCTCAGTCAGGAAAAAGGGGGCGTGTCACTGTGACATCAAGTTAAAGGGGCGTGGTCTGGGCGCGCCCTCGGTGGTGGGCTGCCAGTTTGGGAGAAGATGTACTGACACTCTAATTTACACCGCCGTCCGAGATGCTGTACTAAATTATGAAGAGATCAGCCTGGAAGACAAAAAATAAAGTAAAACGAAACAAACACGAGGAGCAGCAGCAGGTTTAATGAGAACAGCAGTTCCTTTTACAGTCAGAGGAATCTGCAGAGACATGAGGAAGAGCCTCAAACTGACCCTGGAACAGTGAGGAGGACACTTGTGCACGTCCTCTGAGGAAGTTACACTCTGATGAAAACTTGTCTTTTAGAGAACATATTCAGCATGTTGTTAGAAAGTTTTACTATAGAAACAAGTCCTGTTTCTCTTTTAATGTTACAAAGAGACTTGTGGAGTCTACAGTCTTACCTCTTCTTGATTATGGTGATGTTTTATACATGAACGCCTCTGCCCAGAGTCTGCAAATGTTGGACAGTGTTTACCATGGAGCTCTGAGATTTATAACAAACTGTGGATTTTTAACTCATCGCTGTACTTTATTCTCCAAAGACATTCTTGGAAATATTCCGGACTACCTCTCCTCCTTATTGATCTTAAAGGAAGGATTACACAACCTGAGATCATTGAGATTTATTCAGTTTTTTGTCCTCAGAGTCTGAACTGAAATGGGAAAGAAGGCTTTCAGGTTTTCTGCTCTCTCTGCGTGGAATAATCTGCTGACTGAATTTAAGCTGCAAAACTTGGTGTCTTTCACTGTTTTTAAATCTGCAGTTAAGAGGCTGGAGTCCAAACTCTCAGAACGTCTCTGTTTCCTCACATTTTTGTTCTGAATTGAGTCTGTGTGATTGTCTGTTGTAACTATGTATTGCTGCCATTCTTGGCCAGGTCTCCCTTGCAAATGAGATCCTCAGATCTTAATGGGACAAACCTGGTTAAATAAATAAAACAGGCCAGAGGAGCTCATCTCTGAGTCTGTTAAGAGTTTAAACCAACGGAAAAGGACTCATTCCCCTAAATGTGGGATAGACACAGACATCTGGGATGATTTTCTCTCTCTCACTGAGTTAGAGATAATAATGATTTGGTTTTATGGTGGAGGAAAGAGAGTTTGAACATTGGTTTTAACATAATACTTCTCAAAGATAAATTCATTTTTGTGTTTGATTTTTAAAAAATTCTTTAAGATCAATTTGAGAACCATTAAAACAAGTTTTTTGGACTTCCTAAGCCTTCAGTTTTATCTACAAGGATACAAATTAGAATCTGAATATTGCTAATCTTGCAATATTGGATACCTTTTATGTTTCTATTTTAAACCGGTCAGGTTTTTACCTTTTGATTTGATTCCATTTCATGTTTTTTTCCTGATTGATTTTTATCGGCTTGTCTTAATTTCTTAATATTTTCTTTCAATTTCCCCTGTAAGGATTATTTTAGTGTCTGTAAGTCACAAATGCTTTGTGGCTGAAATGTTCTGTAGTGACAAATTCACTTTGCTTTCAAACACTTCATGACTGATCTTTACCTTCTTGTTTTCATATTTTACCTGATAAATGGTAAATGCTTCTATTGTTACAGTGTTTTTAAAACACGTCTTTTTGTTTCTTCTTGAATTCTGTAATATAATTTTGTTGATTATAATGTCACGTTTGCATATGTGGACCCTTAGCAGAGGCGAACGAGAATCTGAATATGCCAAAAAGTTAAAATTTGACCTTAAAAAATGTACAGAAGAGGATTAGGGGCCACTGAAAAAAAGAAATGGGTCAGATATAAATTTTTTACAATCATTATTCTAAGATTAAAGTCAGAATTCTGGGAAAAAAAGTCAAAATTCTTACTTTTTTTCGCAGACTGATAATTTAATTTTTTTTTAATATCAGACCTTGTTTTTTTAGTGGCCATAATCCTCTTCTGTATAAAGATGACATCCTTGTATTTGGACATACGCTGTTTGAAAGATGAGTAATTCAGCTTTGAAAACAGGATGTTGAATGTTAGCTGGATTACTGGATGATGTTATAATCCCCTTAAAATCACTGATTAATGTTAAAAATGTTCAAACTCTTACACACCGTTTCGTCCGCTCTCTTATTTCAGGAAACAACATTTATCAGAGGAGGAGCCCGAGAACCTTCGTCAAAAAGCTCTTTTTAATGAGTTTTAAAAGTTGAAATCACTCAGTGAGAAGCTGCTTTTTTGTGCTTGTGTCGTCGTTGATGTGAAGAAAAAGAAGAAGGTAGACAAAAGCGGCGAGTTCTCTCTTTCTTTATATACGTTTATATAATCCGTGGATCTCTGAATCTGAAGAGAGCAGCATGAGACAGTAACAGGAAACAATAAATAAGAGGACATTTCTGGTACGGCTACACTGCATCACCGTTAAAAAAAATAGCAAATATACCAAAGCGGAGTGCTGATATTATTATTATTATTAAGATGATATTTTGAGTAAGACACACTCCTGTAATGAACTCATTCAAACTTGGTCATGTGAGATTTGTGCGTATGTTTGCTGTGAATGTTTCGTCATGGTAACTAATCAGGCAGCTGCTGCAGAAGCCCCGCCCCCTCCGCGCCCATCATGTCACTACAGAGAACAGATTTTTTTTCTTTAAGTAAATACAGATGAAAAAAAATAAGAAGAGAAGCTGCAGCTCCGAGCCTCCCAGCGGACCGTGTCCCTGCAGCTTCAGAGGAGTAAAACCGGTCAGCAGGAGGAGGCGGGGGAGCGGATTTGGTGGGAGGGGGCGTGGCTTTGTTGGTGGGCGGAGACTCTCACAGCAGCTCTGTTACTGCAGGTTCAGTCCATGTCTTGAATGCGACGACAGATTTCAGCTGTAAACTCTGAGCACTTGGAGTTCCCGCCCAGGTCCTTCGTCAGCACCTGAGGAGAAACACGCCGAGTCAAAACACTGTTGTCATGGTAACAACCACCAAGAACTTCATATCGCCGAGCTGGATTGATGCCGTCAGTGCATGACAAAAGAAACCTGATACTCAGTTTTTAATTGGACAGACGGAGGGCGGATAAAGAAACCAGACGAGTGTGAGAGTTAGTTCAGTATCAGCAGGACAAAGTGATCGAGTGTGAGGAGTAAAACAGACAGATGAGGTTACACACAGAGGAGAGAAGCTGCGTGAACAGTCTCAGGCAGCCTGGATGAAGTGTGCAGGAGAGCAGACACTGATCCGGGTTTGAAGAAGGAGCAGTAAACCGCAGCTACGTGACATTTACAGTGAGCATGTTGTCAGGACGGCTGATCTCCGACCTTCTCGGTGCTGTTTCAGAATCCCCAGATTAAAAAAAAGGCGTGCCACGGCGTCTTTTACCTGCTGCTATTGTCAATACGAGGAATTTATTCAATGTTTCTTTTACTTTTGAGTCACAGAAGACACGTCAATCAAGCAGGCCTAATTCTGGGTTTAGGTGCCACTATTTTGGTTGACTAAAGAAGCTAAAAGCCCGACGCAACTCAGCCAAAAGTAAGACTGGGCGATTATATGATCGTGATAAATTTCAGTTCGATCACGGTGATCAGCTGTGAGCATATTTACTCGATCAAAGATAGCAGAAGTGTGCGTCACAACAGCCAATCAGAGTCGAGCTTTTCCTGCTCACTTTTGTAAGTTACTGGAGAAGTAAACAGAATGACCGAACGTGGAGCTGAGGGCAGCAGAACAGATGTCAGCCGGGACTTTGAGTCATTCTTCGAAGATGTTATTGTTGAGAAGGAAAGTTATTTAACGTCAATTGTGTGGCGGTGGTTTCGGGTATCTTCAAAGTTCCCGAGTGATTTTGAAGAAAGCATGAAAATGTGGGCGGAGTCTGAACAGCCTGTCACTGCTGACGGCACGAGTAGCATTAGCAGTTTAGCCACCAGACCAAAGCAGAAATCAGGAATTCTCTACGTTCACATCATCTAATATTTACACTTTAAGTCGTCTTCATTATCTTTGAGGGGGCGATTTGTTTTTTTTGGGGTCTTTTTACCTGCAGAAACACTCAGGACTGTAAACTAGTTCACTGTTTTATTAAGTATTTATCTATATTTGTTGATCTGTTGAATTAAAATGATATATTTTTCTAGGTTTATCTTATTCAATTTGCTTTGTTATTTACTTTGTTAATAAAATGTTGAACTAATCTCTAGTTTCTTTAGTTTTTAGTTCAGATGCTTTAAAACTGGCAGTTAAAAAAATCGTGATAATAATCGAGATCGGACGATATGACAAAATATATTGTGATCTTTTTTTTTTTCACTGGTTATCACTTATTAAACATGATACAGACCTGGTTATCACTATCACTTTAACTACTTCTTCATATTTTTTGCAGTATCAGGGTGATCAGTATGTCCTGCAACTATTTAGAATTGACTTAGATTTGACTGCGAACCCTCCGAGCATCTGTGAGTCTCACCTTCTTGTCTCTGATGGTGTCGAAACAAGCCGTCTGGATCTTGTTGCCGTGGTCGTGGAGACCCATGTGACGCAGCATCATGACAGCACTGAGCAGCAGGGCGGTGGGGTTCGCCATGTCCAAGCCGGCGATGTCAGGGGCTGTACCGTGAACCTGCGGATCGAGTCCGTCTCAGTCAATCTCGACTATTTTTGATTATTTGAACAAATCAAGAGTGAGGCGATGTTGAAGAAAAACGAACCGATTCAAAGATGGCGACTCCGTTTGCGCCGATGTTTCCACTGGGGGTGACTCCAAGTCCTCCGATCAGACCGGCGCACAAATCGCTGAAACACAAACAACACCTCAGCGTTAACTCTTCGTTTTCAGACATTTACAGCCTCTTAAAAAAACGTATTTCCCGCTGACTGACCTGAGGATGTCTCCGTATAAGTTGGGCATGACCAGAACGTCGAACTGGGTGGGATCCTGAACCATCTGAAAGTCCAGAACATGAGGAGAGGTCAAAAACCAGCTTCAGTGTAAAAGTGAGTTCAGGTGTGAAGAAAAGACGTTTTTGGTTTGACGGTGAACTCACATTGAGGCACACAGTGTCGAGGTACATCTCAGTAAACTTGATGTCTTTGTAGTTTTCGGCCACTTCACGACATTTCCTCAGAAACAGACCGTCTGACATTCGCCTGGACAGACGGACACAAAGACAGACGGTCAGTTAAAGAGCTGTTTTCATCGGCTCAGGGTTCATCTTCTCTGATTCCCACTGAGCGTTTTAAAGGTTCATGGATTTTATAACACAGTGAAGTGATTTGGCTGAAGCTGAGTCGGTCTCCCTGACACTGCAGCACAATAATCGCTCTGTTAGACAGAGTGTAGGTGGATGTCTCAGGGTGGAGGCCCTGTGAGGAGGAGACTTTTCCACTTTGTGTTTAGACTGCAGTTTATTTCTGAAAGCAACTGCCTCTTAAAACACAAATTAAAGCCGCCGTCTGCTGCAGAGCCACGTTTGCACTTTTATATTACCTCAATGTTTACATCTCTGAGAGGAGACAGAATTAAAAATGATGTTATTAAAGGCAAAAAAAGACAGTTCTTCAGGAATAAGAAGGACGATAAAAGGAACTTAATTAGAATTAACTTTAACCTCTGTGACGTCGTCATCAAACCTTGAATCTAGTTATTGTGCCCTCTAGAGGTGATGTCCAGTAAGACATGTGAGGCATGGTTGAGTATACCTTGAATTATACGTATGAAATTATACTTTCTCTTGCGGTGGGATTGTTTATATGACACACTTTATTTCTATTAACAGAGACCAGAGTTTATTTCACATGCTGGCAGACCTCATCATCGGACAGAACACCAGACTCTGTGAACTTCATGTCCATCTTCACGTTCACTTTCTTTGTCTGTCCTGTCTGCCGTGTTTCACAGGTGCAGTATCCCAGATATACTGAGAGCAATTCGGCTTCAAATTCGTATAATGACGGAAGGCGGAGCCAAGTTGTAAATAGTTTATACAGTCTTTGGATTTGCAGAATTTGCAGAGTTTTTTTTTTTTGTAGTTAAAAACAAAAACCACCATCGCATGAACTATTCGATTTTTTTAATGTTAATGACTATTCGAATATTTGATAATCATTGCCCATCCCTAATAGATAATACAACAGTTAAAGTGAAAACTCATCATCGCCACAAATGTTCACAGACGCAGACAGAGACACGGAGGCTTGAGCTCGTGATAACAGGTCGTGTCAACAGCCTAAAACAATAACTGATATTAAAAAAACAAATCTTTCCAAGTAAAAAACTTCCTTAATATGTTTCCAACTGCAGTAGACAGTGACCGCCTCGGTCAGGAGTAAGTCTGATGATTTATTATAATTCTAAAAAGTGAAAGTATTGCTCAGTCAAACACTTAAAACTCTCTCTATCCTCCATTAGAGTCATCCTGCTGCTGCAGAAACAGCTTCTATTTACATTTCCAAAACAAACAATCAGAGTGAGAATAAGTCTGAGTGTTTACAGAGAGCAGGATGAGGTTAGCTGAAGAGTACGAGATCAGAAACGACACGAGAAGTTCAGCTTTACATCCTCAGGGAGCCCCGAAATAAACACACTGAAATGTCATTTTTGTTGATGCTCCTTTTTTTAACTCTTTGATTTCTCTCATGTAAAAATAAATCAGGTCAAACTATGGTGAGATGTTCCTGATATCTTGTTGTTTTCTAAATTATCTCATTTGTTATTCTGATTCAGCCCTTTAAGACGCTGACGCTGCCGTTTCACTCACATGATGTTTGCTTTGTGGACGGCCGTCACGCTGTTTCTTTGGTTGTTTCTGGCGTACTCGAAGGCGTACTCGGCGATACGTCTGCTGGCGTTCTCTGTGATCAGTTTGATGCTCTGTACGACGCCGTCGACGATCTGCAACAACAAAAAAACAAAACAGAAAAACGGTCAGAGACACTTTCAGGAGGATAATTCTGGTTTTATTACAGAGAGTTTCTGTTCTTCTGTGTTCAAATCCGATTATTTCAGCTCATCTTTATCTGGAGCTGTGATCTCATGGCTTCACTTACTTTATATCTGAATAGCTTCATATTTACTTTGCTTTAGTTTTACAAACAAATGCAGGTGAATCATCTGTAGATAAGACTTCTTCTTTTCTGCAGTGTCAGGCTGAATTCAGGTTTGTTTTTTGGTTCGGAGAAAGGTGAAGAGGCGAGAAATGGAAGGAGAGAAGAACGGTGTAAGACACGCACATCGAGGAAAAGTTCAACAGGGACCAGGTGAGTGTCAAATCAGGTACAGGAAGTGACATCACACACAAAGAGGGCGTCTACTGCCAGCTGACAGATCTGTGGTGATGCTTTGGTCACTGATTCATGAAACCGTTTTGTAAATCTGCTCAGCTGAGTTAAAGACACCCTGGTCCTCTCTGTGAACACAGAGGTGAATCTGGTCCTCAGATCTGAGCTGACAGCGTGACCACAGACTGATCCACATCATCAGGACTGTGCGGGTCAAACAGGTGAGGGGTTCAGGAAGCTTCAATGCTCTCATTCCTCAAACTGAACCGCTTCCTCTTTCTTACCCTGAAGACGGGAAGGAGCAGAGAGGACAGCGGCTACAAGCTGACCTAAAGGAAGACAGGTGAGGGGGGGGCAGGTACACCATCATCATCATCATCATCATCATCATCATCATCATGGCTGACTCAGCTGTTATGTTGCTGTTTCTGCACCAGACTTTAATCAGGTGGAGGTCTCAGAAAATCTGTGTTTCGAACTTGATGCAAATCAAACACGTCTGTAATTTGTAAGGTTGATATTCCAGGGTGAAACAGCTGTCATATTTCAGGACACACAGAGATCATCTATTTGGAGATCATCCACACTGACATCACAGTAATGTGGGTTAGTATTTTCTACTTTAAGAACGTCTCCTTGAATTTTTCTGCCCAAACCGTGAAGGCTGCGATGGACAGAGTAAAAAAAAAAGGTTTTGACAACATTTTGGGAGCTGGATCCTCTTATTACAAAGAATGGAGACTCTTTAGATGCTGAAAATAAAAATATAACTAAACAGCAATAAAACAAACACCTTTTCCAGTCACTCACAGGAGCAGCTCCGTATCCTGAACTATCTTACAGTTCACGATCACATGAATCATCTCATTTTCTATCCATCAGACAGGATCATTATCTTTGCAGTGCTGCGTGGACATTAAAGGGCCAGTGCCTCTAAAGGCGCATCGTGTCACCGTTTAGTAAAGAATTAAAAAAAGAGTACAAAGATTTATTTAATTACTGACCCTCGGCGACTAAATCACCCACACAGAGACTCTCAAATCAATATCAGCAACCCTTAAAGATAGGGGGGGGCGGGTTCAGTCCAAACTGCTTCACTGCAGGGTGGCTGATAAACTCTATATGACATAAAGTTATGAACTGTATTTATTAGTTTTTATGCATTTAATTCACCTCATGAAGAAGTCGTTCAGCACTTTGACACTTTTAACCAGAAATGTCAGTTTGAATAAATCACAGACCTCACTTCTCCAGTGTGAACCTCCCACACCAAACAGACGTCGGGGGGAGACTCTCAAACGATAAGAGGTTAAACTAATCCTGTCCAAAGAGATTTCCAAGTGCTCCAGTAGATTGCTTTAAAAACCGGGGAGTGAAAAACTCCATGTCGTCACTTCAGGATGTCGTCAAATATGAACCCTCACTACTTCTGTGGGGGCGGCAGAGACTCAGTATGTGGGACCTTGGGCCTAAAGTCAGTCCCTGTTCAAACCCGAGTCTATTCTGTGTGTTTAAAGTAAAGTAAGAGAGGTTCAGAGGAGCCCCACAGCACTACACTGACACGTCTCTGTCAGAGCATGTCCACAGGATCCTGTTTCTGCTTGTGTGTGGATTTTCCCCCTCTGGGATTAATGAGCTGAGCTGTCGTCGTCGTCGTCTTCTTTTCAGCACAGACTAATTATTCACTTTAAGGATCCTTTCTGTGACACTTTGGACAAACTTTAACTGTCCCAAAGAGACATCTATGTGCACAATTCTACACCAGTCATGAACACCTATGAATCTATATAAACAGAGTCTATAAATCAGGACGCAGCCGCTCTCGTCTCGCCCACTCACCACGTGTTCGATGCCGCTGTACTCGCCCTCTGTGTTCTCTCTGATAGTGACCAGGTCGACGTCGGTGTACGGAGTCTTGTAGCCCTCGATGGAGATGCAGGGTCGCACATTCGCGTAAAGGTCGAAGGTCTTCCTCAGCAGCAGGTTCATGGAGGGGTGACCTGCAGCGATGGGGGTCTTCAGGGGTCCTGGAGGAAAAACATGAAGCATAAACGGTCAGCTGAGGTGTCCACATTATGAAAGGCAGTAGAAACGAACTGTCCACAGACCTTTCAGGCCGATCTTGCTCTTGTCCATGGATTCTTTAGCATCAGGAGGAATCATCCATCGCCCGCCGGGTCCCTTTATAGCCGTCACGTTCCTCTCCTCCCAGCTGATTGGTGCCTGCAGGAGAAAACAAACATGTTTAAAGACCCAGCTCCAAAGAGTCTGCTTTAATTGGAGAAAACGGTGAATTAAAACTTACTTTTGCAGCTTCAAAGATCTTCATGACAGCCGTGGAGATCTCAGGTCCAATCCCATCACCAGGAATCAGTGTGACTGTCTGCAGCTGTGGAGGAAACACAGACGGCCTTCACTACGGAGAAACCTTCATACGGAGGAGAGATGGAGCCTGTCGTCTGATATCTCACAGGGATTTAAGACCTTTTAAATCACCAAACAACTCCAGCTAATCTGTTTATATCTTTATGTTTCTACTTTTAAAGCACTTACAGGGAAAGATATCAGTGTTTGCAAACAATGAAGTTCTGCTACAATTCAAGACTTCAACAGACAGCAGCAAAAACACAGAGGGAACCAGAGCGCAGCTTTCAAGCATTAAAATCTGCAATAAAAAGGAGAAATGACCCAAGAGTCAGTTGTGTAACCAGGTCAGCTAAAAGCAAGTATCTGATTTAATGACACCAGCTCCCTCAGTTAGTTTCAGGTCATTTTGCCTTCAATTCCAGGCTGAGAGTGAAGAAAAACAAACACCGTCGACTGATTTCTGTTGGAGATTTTCGGACAGGGAGCGTGAAAAAGTCCTGAGAACAAGATGAATACAGAGATAGTGAAGTATCAGGCCAAAAAAGGCCTTATAGATGAAGGTGTTGATATGTATTAGCCCGCAGGTCGCCAGTGATGGCCATGTAACCCAACTCACAATGACAGCTACAAGCTCTCACTTTACCCATGTCAGAGAGGAGATGCAGTAAGCTGTGCCTATCTTCTGAGGACACTGAGCCAGGGTGTGCATACACAAGGTCGCCTTCACCAAGTACAGGTAATGAAATACAGCAAAAAGGCGCCATCGAAGGAGAAACACTGATTTTGATGCAATATTAGAGGACTGAATTTCAATACAAGCCTATTACACGTTGATGTTTGCATTGATACCAGAGTGACAAAAATTGAATTCCTGAGCACCCAAATGTTCATTTTAAAACTCCCACCTGTGACGAGCTCCACACTTGAATCGCCAAATAAAACATCTCAGTTGGATAGAAATACCATAAAAAAGGTAGTGAGATGGTCCTACACTCACTTCCCCTTTAAGTATTTATTTTTGTGCACTGGTAGTTCATTATTGCGTGATTGTCAGTAGGTGTCGGTGTCATGTTTGTGAACCCTGAACTACTCACCCCTCTGGAAAAGGAAGCTGAAGAGAGAGCGGGTCTCTTCGCCGCCCGCGCCACATGGGTCAGCTGGAGGAGACAACATGAAGGTCACAAACCGTGAAAAAGTTGATTACACAGACAAAACATTATTATCAGTGCATTTTATTTTGTCTATGTGTTACATCTCAGCAGCAGAAGATCTAAATAGAGAGTAATTAACGTGTACAACCAAAATTTATCATTCTCTGACAGTTTAATAGTGGTCATTATAATGGTCCTCTTTCACATTGTGTTTTTTTATGCCTTTTCCCTCCCCTTTCTTAATTTTTGTATATCAATGCCCAATTCTAGACAAGTACCTAAACAGATTTTCTTTTACAGAGGTCAAATTAACTTGGTATATTGATTTACAGCAGTAAAAACTACAGCTCTGTTACAGTTGTAAATAAAAAAGCTTTGCTTAAAAGGTTGATTTCAGTTTGCCGAATTAATCAGACTTTACTCTGCAAGTTAGTAAGTTCAAAAAAATTAAGTCTCAAGTTTAATTTCTGCTAAAAACTTCATATACCCTTAAAATCACAGATTTTCAGAGGACATTTGGTGCGGGTCTATACGTGTGGAAACCAGAGCCGATAACACCTGGCAGCGGTTATACTTTAAAAAGGCTAAGTTACACCTTTAGAAAAGGAAAATAAATGGTGCCCTCTAAAGCTGTATGCCGATAAAATCGTGTTTTAGTCGGTGTTTAACGGACCGTAGATCCGTTAGCTCCGTTAGCTCCAACACCTGTCATCACGCTGAAGGACACTCACGGGGAGCTAACATGCTAACCGGCTAAAGGCAGCGTTTAAAGTCACGTTCAGAGACAGTACAGCTCAGCACGGGGATGGAAACACCTCAGCTCACACACGAAACACAACTCCGCGCTGTTTTGAACATCCTCAGTGATTTTAAACACGAAATAAACGAGAATTTTCTCACCATTGACCTCCACACGCTGCCTGCCATTCTGCCGAGGAAGAGGATTCACTCTGATCCGCTACCGGGGACGAGAAGCCGGGGCAAAGATCCTCTGACAAACAGAGGACTCACTCTGGATGCTCCTCCCACCCACACATGCGAAGAATAAACACTCTTGACTAAAGTTATTTTTACGAAAACAGTTTACACTTTATTTAAGTACAGTGGTTTACAATGGCTTATATTTCTCAATATACTTACCAGGCTTTTTAATTTATCCTTTATTTTAGCAGGGAGGGTCCCAGTGGTACCAGAGTCAAAAAAGTCAATGAAATAAAATACGGTAAAATAAAATGACATAAAAATGAAAAAAAAGTACAATAAGATACATTAAAGGAAAGGAAAAAAACAAAATATAGTAAGAAAAAATATAATGGAGTCAAACATGATAATTAGATAAAATGGAATGAAATAAAAAAATGAAAAAATTACATAGAATAATAAGACATAAAACAAAATAAAAAAGAAATTGAAACTATAGAAAATAAAAACAAAACAGGTTTCCATCAGCGTTTATTAATCTGGTTTTGAGCTGTTATGAGACCGGGAGAAATTTTGCCTATGTGGTCTTCTCATTTAATTTTATGTATGAAATTGCAGATTTTTTGCATTATTTCTTTTTTTCTGAATCCAATTTTTTTTAATCTTTTTTTTCTTTCTGTGTTTAATCACTGTAAATCATCATTATTATAGGAGTCACAATATGAAGTTGGAAATCTGACACTCATAATAAACCGAAGAAATCTGTGATAAGCGACACCTAACTGAGTTTATATGGTTCAAAACTGGCAGTATTTCACCGCTTCGACGACCGTTCTTTGAGGAGGAGGGATGCATCTCCACATCAGTTACGATCTTTGGTCCGGCATTGAAGTCGTAGCTTGTTAGCGTCGTCGGGGGCGTGGTGACGTCAGTGCGAGCGCAGTTGCCAGGGTTGCCAGGTCCGTGTCCTTCGGCTGTCTGAGTAAAAACCAAAGACTAAAGACTCTTTTGTGTTTATTGTCTTTGAGTAAAACCTCATTATCTCTGTCCAAACTATAGAGACAGACAGGAACTCAGGGACAACTACCACTGCGACTAACTTTACTGAAAAAGTGATTACGATAACCCTTAAAAATAAAATAATATAAATGTTTGAGCAGTTCTGGGGGTATTAAAAGCAGATCCTTTTGCATAAAGATTTTACGAAAGTAAGCGTTTGATTCCCATGTTTTTGGGGTACTTTTAATTAACTGAATGTTGTTGTCTGTAACTACGTGAAGAAGAATCATTTAAAACCATAAAAATCCTCTGAGATTGGCCCATTATTAATTATTGCATTCATGTAATTCTACAATTAAAAAATTTAACTAGTTGCCACAAGTTTGGGGATAATTTAAAAAAGGTCCTCTCTGTGTCAATGAAACCAACACTGGCGTATCTGGCCTCAGCTCTGTGCTGCCTTCACGTACTGTAAGAAATATGTAGATCTTTAGTGAAATGAACTCATAATTTTGTCCTGTTTGGTTTTAAGATTTTAAGTCAGGACTGCAGGCAGGCCAATCCAAGATTTCCAAAAAAGTCAGCTCTTGCTTTGTATTTCACTTCACTTCAATCTCTCATGAATCAGCTCAGGCCTAAAGAACTTTCCTATCAAAAATGTTCTATTTTTCAAAGCTTTACTCTGACTTCAGCATGAGATGTACACTGGAGATCAAAATTAGAGAACACTTGACCTCATCCAAAATATTATAATCTTCACCGCTCAACATTTGAGGTAGTGTTTGTCGTGGCAATACTGCGCTACAAGAATAATATCTTACAACAAAATAAGGAATTTCAACAACAACAAAAAAACCTTCATTTTGCAGAAACACAAAGATCAAAACTAAAGAACAGCAATGCCTTTTGCACAAAGAAAGATGACAACAAAATTATCCTAAGGTTAGGACTGACAGGGTCATCCCTTTGGTCTTCATCTGGACCACCTGTTGCCGGAGTGTTTCAGTAACTTTAGAAATGCTCACCATCTTGTAAAGTCAGTGAAAACTGGAAGTTAGGCAGCCGGTTTAACAGGGTTGGTCCAGACTAACACTCATAACTGAGAGGTTTCTTAAAGTGATCTCTAATTTTGATCAGTGCTTTTTTCTTTAAATATCTCATTTAAGTTTTTTATACTGTGTTGGATTATTTTATAACAAAACAATACAGTGAACTTGACATTTAGGACATCGTGGGTTGTTCTCTAATTTTGATCTCCAGTGTATGTACCTGGTTTGTACCTTGTCTATGTACGAGCAGCACCTGAAGGCAGCACCCCGGTACCCGCACCGCCTCCTCCCGCACCGCTGAGGCGTCAAATCCACCTTTTTCTGCGCGCTGAAACGGCAGCTCCGAGCTCCGAGACGAATCAGGACTAGACTCGGGTCAGGACTGTGGATGCTGGACCACCTGCCGGACCGGATCATGTGGTTTTAAACGGATATAAGGGGATCTGACCGAAACGTGAACTGATGCTGCTGTGTGATGGGAGAGTCAGCCGAGCAGGATGGGCAACAAGCAGACAACCTTCACCGATGAGCAACTGGAGGCGTATCAGGTGATGTGTTTACACCGGGGTGACACGGATTATTACCGTGAATACAAACACAGAGCTCAGCTTCACGGTTTGACTCAGTGTACCACTTTAATAAAGGTGAAGATAGGCTGTGTTAGGGTTTAATGAAACAGAAAAGAGTGGATGTAAAAGGAGCGGGCAGGGCAGGGTGTCTCTCCTGTTGCTGATTGGCTGAACTCCAGCCTCCCTCTGCATCCTGCTGCATGTGATGCTGCTGCTGCTGCTGAGGGCTGACTGATGGTGTGAAAGCAGATCCTCCCAGAGGAGCAGCAGCAGCAGCAGCTCTCTGACTCACTCTGACTCTTTCTGTTTACAGGACTGCACCTTCTTCACCAGGAAAGAGGTCCTGAGGTGAGTCTCTGTGTAAAAACAGCTTCATCACAGGTGAGGAGCGGCTCAGCGGAGTGTGAGAAGAGTTTACATAACGGCCACGCCTGTCTGATCAATCCACTGAGGCTACACTCATTCAACTTTAGTCGTAGTCATAAAGAAGTCTGTAATAGGAACAATAAATAAACTTTAACAAGGGCTAACAAGAGACAAATTAAAAAAGAAAACTGAACAGCTGCATCTCATAGATTAAAACAACTTAAAACCTCTAAAAAAGTTAAAAACTCTGAACATTAAGTATTAAAAAAACTGATCAGCCTTTCTGTATGTTTGACTAAAGCACGTCTGTACCACTGGATGTTTAAAAACTCATATGTACGATTACTGAAAGGGTCCATGCATCAATTTACTGACAAAAAGTCAGATGTCACTTGTAGTAAACTATTTTCACAGTGTGATTAAAACCAAAGGACTTAAACTCTTTTACTGCTTATATTTTATCACAGGCTGCAAACCTCACAAATCATTCAGTCTTTTCAAGCCTTTATATAAAGTCCAAATTCCAAATCTTGAACTCTAAATCATTTTGTCCCTTAGCTTTTCAGACATACACAGACACACATGCCTGTTTCTCCCTGCTCTCCTCTCTCCACCTGTAGCTGCTGTCTGATAGTCGGTACTGCTAAAGCACAACATGTTACAGATACAGCGGTCCACCATAAATCTTAGCATAGAGGGAGTATGCACTTCATTCATCCAATCAGACATAACGGGGCAACCCAGCTGACCAGACAACAGTCGTTCAGTTTAGGTGATCATAATTTTATGACTTCGGGCGAATTGATTTCCGATTTGTCAGCAAGTGGGTATTTTCAGTTTGTGTCGACTTGGTGCCGCCTTGTGGACGAAACAGTTTTTGCTTATTTGGTCCTCTGCATCCTGAAGTGTAAACTCAGAATGAATGAATCAGTACGAATCAAGAAATCTCATCCTACTGAATGAACTTCATGAATATTTTATATGTGTAAATTATATTTCTTAAGCTGCTTGGCTGACGTCCCCACTTTGCTTTTGTGAAAATACGTGAACATAAATTTTAGTCTATTTCAAAAAGAAAAATCCTCATCGGAGCTTTAAATGCATTAAAAATAATGCAAACTATCAACAGATGCAGCAAAAATACAGTTTAGGTTTATGGGCTTTATTTTGTTTTGGTTTCAGATAATCCTGTTAGGCATTAAACGACTCAAGATAATCCAGAAAATGGACTCAGAGTCCACGAGTCTGCTCCAGTATCAGGACTAACAAGTTTAATATCTGTATAAAAACCGTCAAGGCTCTGTGGGCTGTTTTTCAGTGTTTTCTATCATGTTTATGTTTGTGCAGATCTCCTCAACAGAAGAAGTCCTAGAACTGTAACTCCGTTTGTTTGCGTTTGCAGTTTACACAGCAGATTTCGAGAGCTGGCTCCACATTTAGTGCCGCTGGATTACACCAACAACCCCGACATCAGAGTTCCTCTGACGCTCATCGTGACCATGCCAGAGCTGAAGGTAGAGAGCCGAGAAACACACTTTGAGTAATTTACATTCAGGACTCAGCAGCTTCACAACACAAGAGCAACATGGTGCTTAATTCAACTCACATTAAACTTTGGTTTGGACAGAGCGTCAAATAAAACCTGCTGCAGAGTGAATATTTAGAGCTGACATGCAGACGTGAAATTACAGAAGCTCTCTGTAAAAACATGCTGCATCACCAAACTGAATTTGTGTTAAGAGAGAAAAACAGACGCCTCTCTGTTTCTGTTTTGTTCCATTAAATAATGAATGAATGAATAACTGGATCAATAATTCAGGAGTGTTTGTCGTGCCGTTAAAGTTTCTCCCTGTGTGTGTGTTTTTGTGTGTGTTTGTTTGTGCCGACAGGAGAACCCGTTCAGAGACAGAATCGTGGAGACGTTCTCGGAGGACGGACAGGGGAACCTCAGCTTCAACGACTTTGTCGACATGTTTTCTGCTCTGTGTGAAACTTCACCCCGAGAGCTGAAGAACATCTACGCCTTCAAGATCTACGGTGAGACTCACAGCTGCTGCTTTTACACTTAAGTGCTTATTCCTCTGTCTCATAATTAAAGAAATTAAAGCAAAAGCAGCAAAAAAAAGAGATGAAACATGAGGTGTACGTTTCTTGAAAGATCAGAAAATAGAAAAATGTCGACAGAAATTAACATATTTATACAAAGGGAGGGAGTTTGAGCAAATATAAGATGACGTGCATTGGTTTTATTGGAAACAGTCTTGTTTGAAGACAGAGGAGCTTATTTCCACACTGGCACCAGCTGAGCAGAGAGCAGGACGCAGAGACGGCTGCAAAAGGAGGAAGATCGTACAAGGACAAACATTTATCATAGCTAACCCAGCTTACCTGCAGACAACATGATCCATGAAACTATTTCTTCCACTAAATTCTTCAAAACTCTGACTTCTGTTCCAAAATAACTCTCTGACAAAATTTCAAAATAAAAGCACCACAGAAACAAGGAGAGTCCCTCCACGGAAAGAAGCGATGAGGCTTTTGCTCCAGGAGATACTCACTAAGTGCTTCTGTGTGTATTTTTCATGCTTGTGATACAGATATAAACGAATACAAAGGCAGCACAGCCTTCAACTCATCATTATTTAGTATATTTCAGCTGAAACCCACATGCAGATCACACCAGCTGTGCCAGGGTGAGGCTGGAGATCAAATCTGCTCTAACTGAACCAGAGCGCTCGGTGGAAATGCATTAATAGTGGAAATGAGAATTCGGTGTGTGAGAACAGGTGCAGCGCAAGCGTAGAGAAAGTATAAGTTTGATTCTGTGCCACACTGAGGGAAATCTCCCGTTTGTGCTCCAGACTACAACAGGGACAACTTTATCTGTAAGGAGGACCTGACCAAGACTCTGAACAAGCTGACCAAAGGAGAGCTGACGCCAGAGGAGGTCACGCTGGTGTGTGATAAAGCCATCGAGGAGGCCGACCTCGACGGAGACAGCAAGCTCTCCTTCGCAGACTTCGAGAACATGATCTCAAAGGCCCCTGACTTCCTGAGGTACGACTCAGCTTCATCCTCTTACAGTTTTTAATGTGGATGAAGTGTCTCCACCTCCTCCACCTGGCACTGACATGGCTAAAATGCTGATTCATGAGATCCTGAACCAAAACAAAAGGGAGGAGTGAGCGCCCCGGTGTCTGACCTTAGAGAGCTGTTATTCCCTTTCATAAAGATACAGCAGGATCAGAGCAGAGACCTTTCAGTCTGATTTAACAGCTCCACTCTATCAGTACACACCTTCATTAGAGTTATCTGACCTGGTTGCCATAGTACGAAGATCCCAGAGGCCTCATTTCAGGCTAATCTGTGAGCAGTGGTCCGGGCCCATGGACTGATTTATGACTGGAGTCATTGACTGGATAAATCCAGTCCTCTACTTGAGGCTCTTCAGCCTCTTATTTTACCTTTCAGTCACGATCTCTCTGTTTGGCGTGGGCGGAGGAACGAAGCGTCACAGTGACTGATCAGGTTTCAGAGAAGTAAAAGAGAAGTTTGATGAAAGTTCAGAGTTTTATTATCGGGGATTTAACCTTTAGGATGTTCAGAGACACGCAGACCCTGAAAAGTTATGAAGTTGAACGGTATGTGTGGGCAGCTGCAGCTCCGCCTCCAACAAAGTCAGGAAGTCTTAAAAAACATAGATGCTTGGACTCAGAGACTCATTGTCCCGGGTCAGAACCAAGCAGGGTGAAGCTGCAAGGTTCTGTGGACCTCACCTGTGCAACAAACTCCCTGAACACCTCAGGTGTGCACAAACTGTCAGCTCATCAAAATCAGGCCTGAAAACATTAAAGTTAACTGTTTTCTGTTTACTGCAGCTTTCCTACAGCAACATTTCCTTTAACTTCTACTTTGCTGTTTATCAGATTCAACTGTTTTAATGATTATAAACTACATTTTAATATTTTATTGATCGTAAGCTGAGAAATGCTTCCTCTGTTCCATGTTTCTAAGGGGAATAAGGACCAAATTGGGACCTGACTAATGAAATGGGAAAAACAGGTGAAAAGCTGAGAAGCTTTAAAGAGAAAACTAATACAGTCCGAGACAGACGAAGAGAAAACTAGGAACCATCTGTGGAGCCCTGGGTCTGAAAACTCTGAAGACGTATTTCATTTTTCTGGGAAACGATGATCCTGGTGTTCAGAGCAAACAGACGAAAAAAAATATCTGTTTGTCTTCGGGGTGTCCCGATATGTTATTGATATCTGATATCTGTCCGATATCAACAAAAATCAAATATTGGATTATATCGGCCTGCATCTAAAATCTCCGACACAAGCAGTCACTTTTTACTTGTAGTAAAAATCACTCTGTTCTCCGACACGTAAACAATCAGCCGGTCGGCCATGTTGGATATATCGATGAACTCTGATTGGTCAGAAGTGGACACACAATATGCGAAACTTTAGAAAAATCGACCATGATCTGAAAAAATAAATGCCGCAATATCGCAGGACGAGAAAACGTCACTGATGTGAACGCTTGTATTGACAGGATACGGGTTCGAAAAAAATAGTGACGTCCGAAATAATCGCACAAAAAAAACCCACTCCTGCTGAAAACGGTGAAAGAGCCTGAAGTCTGAAAAAGACATTGAAGCTGAAAAACTTGTCATGCACAATTTTGTGCCAATATCGGATCAATATCGGTATCTGTCAATATTGAAGGTTATAATATCCGTATCGTATCAGGAGTCAAAAGTCGTATCAGGACACCTTTAGTTTGTCTTAATGATTTTAAATCTTTTTAATCTCTTTTTTAATCATTTTTTATGTATTTCTTCACATCTGTAAAGAACTTTGAATTGCCTCGTGTATAAATGTTTCTGTACAAATAAACTTGCCTTGCCGTCAGAGCCCTGTCAGCGTCCTCTACACCAGACTGAGTCCCTGCGTGGGCGTCATTTTTAACTCTTTTTTGTTTGTTTTTTTTTGCAGTAACTTCCACATACGAATATGAAACGATGCTGAGATCCTGCCGTGGACAGAAGTCTCACTCTGACTGTTTCCTGCTTCCACAAGTCTTCTACCCCCAGACTCCACCTCCACCTGAACCTCAGACACCACCTCGACTCAGTGCCTGTCCTTTCTATCGCCGGTGGAGACTCTCATTCCTCTCCAGCAGAACCTGAGACCTGACACAGAGTCCAGTCTGGACTCGGAGAAGCACAGGCAGTTTCTTGCCAACTCGCATCTCACGGAGAGATCGGAAGTTTTGGAGGGAAAGTCGTTACCGCATGAAACCTTTCTCTTTTTAACTCATTTATAAACTAACGAGAAGGATCGATAACCAAGATGGGGCTAATTTTCTACCAAGAGGGCTTCTCTGCAGCTCTGGTGTCTCCTAAGGACGGGTTCGCTCCCCTGAGGCACATCTGGAGACTCTGCAGAGTCAAGGGAACAGGGCTTTTTTGACTTCAGTGCTTTGCAGAGAGACCAGATCGACTGACTGGATCCTTTTCAACAAGCACAGATTTAAAGGGCAAAACAGTGAAGAGCTATGCAATCTTTCTTTGTGAAGTGCATGTTGTAAATTGCTTCTAGCTGTGGTTAATTTGTACACCTGGTGTAGTTGAACGTCTCGGTGCATAATGACAATCATAGTAAACTGTAGTTCAGTTAATGGAAGGGCTCTCTGTCGTCTCACCTGTAAACTTTGGCTTTGATAAATCTTTTCCTGCTGCCGACCAAGTTTATAGTAGAGCTTTCAGTCATTTAAGAGAAAAAGGTTTTGTGGCTTGAATCAAATAAACGATTTTTCTGTTGCTTGATGCTTCGTTAAACTTTTTTAACCGACTGGTTCAGGTGAAGGGATTTAAAGGGCAATTACGTCCGCTATTATCGGTCCAGACTTAGAGAACAGCTGACTCTTATTTAGATCATCCTGTACAGCATAAGGAGAGCACAAATCTGAGCATTAGCTGCTCTGTAAACTTTCTGCAGACTCAGAGCTGTTGAGCCGTAGACATGGATTTGTAGAACTCGACTTCCAAACAACTTAAAGGGATATTCTGGCGTAAAATTTAAGTTATGGTCAAACACACTGTAACACCGAGTTAGACCCCCCCTCCAGAGATGAATGTTGTAGACCGCTTGCTTCTCTAGTTATACCAACTTTAGTAACGACCGCAGGATAGCAATACAGAGAGCCACGCCCTCAACCAAAACGCCACTCTATAGCCACAAATAATGCTCAGAACAGCACCTAACTTCATCAACAGGACATATAGGGTCACAGACATAGTACTAGACACCAAACATCTTTTTAACTTTGACTGATTTCTTTAGCAAAGAGACTAAACACAACTCACCTACTCTCTTCCAGCAGCCGCTTGTTTGTACGGAAACCTCAGGCCAGTCCATTACAGACTACAGTGGGGTGCCGCAGCTCAAGGAAGAACATTTATGATCATTTCCTCACGGAAAAACAATCAGACCGAGACGCTAAGGCAGAAGAACTACTGCGTCTGTAAAATGATCAATATGGTGATTATCACTTTAAGGAAATGATTCGCTGCACTCGGTGATCGCTGGTGACCAAGTAATGCTGGAATATGCCTTTAAGATGTGGTAAAATGCTGATAAAACCACGTTTACATGGTCTTTAAATTATTCTAACTGAAAATGGTGCCAAGATGATAAATCAAATGTTGAAATTGTTTTACGAAAAATATATTTGTATATTTCTCGTTTGAAATTTGATGCCACTAACATGTTTCAAAACACGGGGCAGGTGCGTTTCCCACCGGGTTACATCAGCTCTTCTTTTGGGACCCCAGAGACCAGTTTCTGTTAAATATCCAGTTTATGGTCTCATATCAGTTATCTGTTCGAAATGCACCAAATGTTTTAAAACGTGACGAGTCAGGACTCTGAGAAACTGGAGAAAAAGGCTCTGAACTTCTGATAAGAACACAACTCTTTGTATCAGGTGTATAAATATTTTTTACAGCTGCCTAAAAAAATCAAAAGCTCTTGGAAGGGCTGGTTTAGAGACAGACTGATTAATGCTGTTGGGTACGAATCAATCAAGCAGGTGACAGCTGAAGTAAACGATTATATGCTGTAAAATAGTCACAGTAGAAAATCCTCACTAAGTTGTGCATTTGACTGTTTAAAGAAACTAAAGTGTCAGGGATTAGTTCACGTTGACTAATTACTCACAGACACCACAGTGATCTTGTTCGGTAAGAATGAAGAGAAACGCAGGTTTACCCGGACAGAGGAAGGAAGCGGCTGCTGCAGCTGCTGGTTTCAGGTTTCAGGCTGCTGTTCAGGGGTTGTTCAGTTCAGGTGGAGTCGTGTCGCTGCAGCACTGAAACACCAGCGGGACATTTGTTCTGATTATAGTGACCAGCCAACTGTGGTTATATCATCGTGTTCCTGCTGCAGCAGCACATCAGCCTTTAACTGCCCGACCACACGGCCTGCTGTCTGCTGGACCTGCTGCTTTCACCTGAGAGGGGGGCTGCTGCAGGAAATATGGAGATCAATCAGCACTTTAGTGTTCCACTGACACGGACTGAGCTGTTTCAGGTGAAGAGTTACACATTCATTTATATATATATACACTTATACAACAGAGATAAAGCTGCACTGACGTTTTTAATCTCTGTGTGTTTGACCCTCAGGTTTGGCGTTTGTTTTTCTGCTTTTTCCCCCCAAAACAAAGTCTCATGTTTCGTCTCTTCAGGTGGATCGATCTGGTTTCTGTCTGCAGGATTTTCAGCCTCCTGTGATCCTCAGCTTCTGTTACATATCAATCTGATTTCAGCCACTTTACTCTGCTCTCTGTGTTGGTATAAAAACACACAGGAAGTCTGCAGGGTTTTAGCTCTGACAGACACGTTTGATTTGGTTATTTTTGAACAGCGCTCATGCACCTCAACAATACTGACGACAGATCCAGAGCGAAGATAAACACGACACGTGTCTGTATAATTTTCAACAATCAGAAAAGAAACAGTCTCTCTGTGTAACAAAACCTGCACTAATAAAGGTTTAGTTAAAAAAGGTTAAAAACGTCTCATTTCATATTAAATAAATACAGTTTAAACAAACAAAATACTTTAATTTGCTTGGATGAATGAAACTCTGATACTGTGGCTCTTACTCTTTTCTGAGTTTATTTCATTTCAACAGTTTTAAGCAGTTTTTGCAGACTACCTAATGACCATCACAACAAAAATTAATGTAGAAGTTTAAAGAATGGTTAATAAACCTCTGCTTAAGGCCCACAGCCAGTGAGGGCCCCCAAGAGCAGTCGAAGGAAAATAGTATTTATGATTTTTTGCATGTATGAGTGATTCTTCCTGCATGATCAAGTATATATTATTGTAAAGATAAAATAAAGTAAAAACATTTTAGTGCTGCTGCTGATGTAGGTCTATGATTCTTACTGCCGACATGTCAAAGCTCCTCTACCATTATGTTCCTCCAGCTGTGAAATGGTCATTGAGCATCCTGAATGTGTTACATTTTGAGATTAAAATCCACATGTGGCCCCCTGAACATCATTCATCAGTCATTCGTTTGTATTTTTCGTAAGGTTGCATTGGTATTTTTTATGTTATTACCTAGGCCACCCCCTTAATGTGTAAAGACATGTCAGGCGCATTAAATTTATACTGTAGTAGGTGTGTGAGTGATCAACAATCAATATTATTGGCAGGAATAGAGGGCCCCAAAATCAAATTTTGCTAAGAGCCCCATTGGGGCTTTGTGACTGAAAAGTCAATGAAGGAAGTTATCTTAAAAATATAAAATACGAAAACAGATAAAGTGTTTTTTGTAGGAATAACAAGAAGTAGTCTTGTTAAAATGCACTGAATCTATTCATTTTATATTTTCTATATAAAGTCACAGGATTTCTACTGAAAATTTCGACTTTTTTCTACAATTTCAACTTGACGTTTATTATCTTTTTAATGTATATTGTATTGAAAAAACTTTTGCCTTTGATTATTATTATTATGTTAATTTTACTGATTATTTTTATGATTATTTTTATAATATCATTATTATTATTTTATCATTATAATGATTTATTTTATTTTTATTATTTATTTTTATAATTATTATTGTTGTTATCGTGTTGAATATTCTTCTTCTTGTATATTTGTCAAACCCGCCGTGTTTGCCTGATCATTGCAGGAGCTGATGGCTTTTCAGCGGATCACTTATGTTACACTGACACCCGGTGGCGAGAGGCGGAACTGCAAACTCTCAGATAAACATTCATTCACAAACCCATTTAGATGATAAGGAACATGAAAAACTTAAGAGAGAATGGGTAGGACAAATTTATTATTCCTCATTTTCTACAAATAAGAGAGGGGTGGCCATCCTAATAAATAAAAATACCCCATTTACTCTACAAAAATGTATTAAAGACTGTCAAGGCCGATATGTGATTATTACAGGATTCTTGTATGGGGAACATATAATGATTGGTTGTGTATATGCTCCGAATGTGTACCAAGAGGAATTTTACTCTAAACTGCTAGCTGATGCTTCAGCAATGTCTGCAACATTCAGTATACTTGCAGGAGACTTTAACTGTGTTTTGAACCCTGAGGTAGACCAAAGCCCCATGACAAAAGCCACGTCTAAAATGAGGGAGGCCACTAAAGAGCTATGTGTTGACGTACAGCTTTTTGATGCCTGGAGAACTATCCACCCGAGGGAGAGAGATTATACTTTTTTTTCACACCCACACCAAAGTTTTTCCCGTATAGATTTCTTCTTTGTCTCAAGGATGGTGTTAGATAGGGTGGAGGAATGTACTATAGGTACCCGGCTACTATCTGACCATGCAGATGTATCCATCACAATTACCCCCCTCCCCCCAGCCCACACCATGCTACTGGCGACTGAATCCCTCTCTTTTTAATAATCCCTCGTTTATGACTTTTATGGAAGAACAAATTGATATTTTTCTTTCAACTAATGATAACGAGGATACTAATCCATCAATACTTTGGGATACACTCAAAGCTTACTTGAGGGGAGCCATAATTTCATATAGCACAGCCAGAAAAAAGGAAGCTTTGAGAGAGCAGCTGGGTTTGGAGAGACAACTGACTGATCTTGATAGACAATTAAAGGATAATTATTCTACAGCCCTGTTCAAAAAAGCAGAAGCCACACGATCTGCTCTCAACCAACTTCTTACACAAAAGGCAGAAGCAAGTATCTTTTATGCAAAACATAGATTGTTTGAAATGGGTGACAAACCAGGGCGACTTCTTGCACGCTTGGCAGCTGGTAGGCGAGATGTTAGAGCTATCTCCTCCTTAAAGGACGAAACTGGGAAAAATCATTATGAGACCAAAACAATGGTGGAGATAATGAAGGACTTTTATGAAAAACTCTATACCTCAGAATCCAATACATCACCCAACTGTATACAGAGTTTTCTAGATAAGCTTAGTCTCCCCTCCTTATCAGAAGAAGATAAATCCGCTCTTGGAAAACCAATAACTAAGGAAGAGATTAAAAATGCAATCAATTCCCTGCAGAATGGAAAGGCCCCGGGGCCAGATGGCTATGGTCCAGAGTTTTATAAAAAATTAGTAAACTTAATAGATGGACCTCTGCTAAGGATGTTCCTTCACTCAATAGAGAAGGGCTCCCTACCATGCTCGTTGTATGCTGCCAATATATCTTTAATCCTTAAAAAGGGAAAACCCCCTGACGAGTGCGGCTCATACCGGCCTATTAGCCTGATGAATGTGGACAGTAAAATATTTTCTAAAATATTAGCGAAGAGACTCGAGAACTACTTGCCACTTCTAATTGGATCTGACCAGACGGGCTTTATTAAAGGCAGGAACTCTTATACCAATATGAGAAAATTACTTAACATTATGCAGTATGCAAATACTAATCAGGTACCGGGTCTTGTTATCTCACTTGACGCCGAAAAGGCATTTGATCGCGTGGAATGGCCCTATTTATTCACGATCATGGAAAAATTTGGACTTGGAGAGGGGTTTATTAAACTTACTAAGTTGATATATTTCTCACCCAGAGCGAGTGTTCTTGTAAACGGTATTAAATCATCGGAGTTTGGGTTGGGGAGGTCCACTCGACAGGGGGACCCTCTGTCCCCACTTATTTTTGCATTGGCCATTGAACCAATGGCAGAGGCTATTAGAAGACATAACAGCATAATGGGTTTCAAAATTAATTCCTCAACACATAAGATTGCATTATATGCGGATGATGTTCTTCTTTTTCTCACTAACCCCGAGGTGTCTATACCAGCTTTAATGTCAGTCATCCAGACCTTTGGATCCTTCTCTGGATACAAGATTAATTTTAATAAATCAATGGCCATGCCAATTGGATATGGTAATAATATACCAAACATACCAAACTTTCCATTCTCTTGGTCTACTTCAGGGCTCTCATACTTGGGTATTTTTGTGTCTCAGAGTATTAAGAATTTATTTAGAAAAAATTTTGACACTGTACATAAAGATATCAAGAGTGATCTTAATAGGTGGATGGATCTGCCAATCTCTTGGATGGGCAGAATTAATTTGTTAAAAATGAATGCTTTGCCTCGGCTGCTCTATCCCATGCAGATGTTGCCTTTGTTTATTTCTAAAAAGTTAGCAAGAGAGGTTGAAAAGGATTTCTCAAAGTTCATTTGGCAAAATAAAAAACCCAGGTTAAGTATGAGGACCCTACAGCTCCCGAGAGGCAGTGGAGGTCTAGCATTCCCTAACATCAGACTTTATAATTGGGCTTGTCATAGTAGATTCATATGTGAATGGGTTCACTGCTACTTAAAGGGGACAGAGGACCCACTTGAATCCTGGGCATGTGTCCCATTTAGACTATTAGGGGAACTCACTTGCAAAAAATCTGCTCTTCCCCAAGTAAGGAACAACCCATTACTTCATAGCTCTATTAAAATATGGCATGACATGCAAAGGTTTGTGGGTAGGAGGGGTGCCTTTTCCTACTTGACCCCACTCATGGGCAACAGGGACTTCCTACCTGGTGTTGAAAATGCTGTGTTCGGCTCTTGGCGGGAAAAGGGCGTGAGAGTGGTTGGAGATTTGTTTGATGATAACAATGTCCTCATGTCCTTTTCACAAGCACAAAATAGATTTGGTCTTCCACAAAAAGATTTTTTTGCATATCTTCAAGCCCGTCACTTCATCAATACGAATCTTAAAGTATCTCAAACAGAAACACTGAAGGGACCAATTGACAAGTTCATAATTAATTTTACAGTGAAGAAAGGTCTTATCACATACTTTTATAATAGCCTTCAGAGTTGTAACCAACATAGTGTTGAGGGGCTGGTTAAGCGATGGGAGGAGGACCTTCAAAGGGTATATGATGAAGATGCGTGGGAGGGATGTATTCGGACCACTCACTCGTTGTTCCTCAACAGTAAATTTAAAGAAATGCAATATAGGATACTCCACAGACAACACAGAACACCTCATGTTATGAACAAAATTGACCCCAATAGATCACCATTGTGCCTGAAATGTAAAACGTCAAGTGGGACTTATATGCACTGCTTTTGGAACTGTTCGAAAATCTCGATTTTCTGGTCTTGTGTATCTAAGGAAGTGTCAGCAATATTCAAACACAGGATATGTAAAGATCCAGGCCAGTTTCTATTAGGTCTGCCTTCAGTGAATAGAGTTATGGATGCAAAAAGATCGAAATTACTCAATAAACTTTTACTTCTGGCCAGAAAATGCATATTATTTAATTGGATAAGTGAGAAACCCCCCACTGTAACCCAGTGGTACAAAGAAATTTTCAGAGTCCTTCCTATGGAAAGACTAAGTGCCAAATTGAAAGGAAATAATGACATTTTTATGGACATATGGCGGCCTCTAATGGATTATCTGCCTAAGGATCTAAGTGAAATTATCGAGAGGGGAAACACTGGCCTAGAAGGTTACAGAATGAGGTGAATGGTGGTAAGAAATCTCTCATATCAGGTGCAGGGACATGTATGTGTATATATGTATTTATCTATTTATTTTTCCCTTTTCTTTCTTTCTTTTTTTTTAATTTTTTTTTATTTTTTTATTTTTATTTTTTTTTTTTTACTGAGTTCTTCTTATTCATCTGTTTCCACTTGCTCAGACCTTACTGATGTATGCAATGCTGTATTGTTGTTATGTTCTAAAAATTGAATAAAATCTGATTATTAAAAAAAAAAAAACATTCATTCACTTAAGATCGGCACATTAGTTCTTCCACGTTATTGACTAAATTATCGGAGTAAACAAACGAAAGCGTTAGACATATTATGACTGCTAAGAAATTTTTAAATGGGATAAAGTATTGCTTTACTTTTTCCTTGTTCACCTGTTGTTCTCACTGTAACTCCACTCTAAAGTATCACAGCGGCTTCTAGGGTTAATATCTGCTCTGTAAGGAAAGGTTATCGATCTGATCAAACTGTCTTTGTTTCTTACCACGTTTCGGAAACATCCAGAGCTCGTGAGCTTGTTGTTCTCGTGCACGAACTACCATTTAAAATTTTTGTACTCTGAAGAGGAAGTGACGTCAAACCGCCTTAAACGGCTGAACTCAAAGCGTAAAAATGATGAGAAAAAAAATCGACAGAAACGAAGGAAACTTCGTTCTGATATCAAATTCCATCAACATCTGTGTCATGTGATCTGTTATATACCACTAACTTGTCCACCTGCGCACATGAGGTTCCATGGTGTAATGGTTAGCACTCTGGACTCTGAATCCAGCGATCCGAGTTCAAATCTCGGTGGAACCTGAGTTTTGCTTTTCTCAAAGATGATCTAAATAGTTCACAGCTTTGATAGATGAGTAAAAAGAAACTCAAAACGCGAAAGGAAGTCACAACTTTTTTAAAAATTTGGTTTTTAACTTGATCAAACATGTCAAGCAGGAAAAGTGTCATTAATAAACACTGTCAGGAGATCCAACTCCCAGCAAATTAAACCATGATCTATTATCCTTGTGTTAACTTTATATCCACATGTTCATAGTCTTTTCATAGTCTAATCATACTATCAGGAACAGGTTGCATCAAATTGGACAAACAGAGGTGGAAAGTCCAATAAGTTTTAATGTTCTTGGATGAACTGACCTGAAGTTACTTGAGGTGTGTCCCCTGAATGATCTCCTGTGTCTCTTTCTTTAGGTGTTATGTGTTAGCAGGTGGTGATGTAATAAAGTTCAGAAATGAGCTAAGACCATGCTGTCCTACATCCATTAAGAGCCAAGTGTTTGGGACATCTGCAGCTCAACTTTCTCTGCCAGCACACAGAGAAATGAAGTGACTGGACTCAGCTGAACCGAGTCGGTCACTGAGCTGTCAACAAAAAAAAAAACTTATTTTGTGGATCATTACTGGAGGAAATTAGCTTAGCATTAGCACAAAGGCTGCAAACACAGAAAAGCCATAAAAGTGCGAGCATGAGCAGTGTTTTTATTGTAACCACCATTGTGATGCTGATTGTTTATAGCTGGAAATAAAATAAAAAAAAAAACACCATGCAGTGAAAACAGGAGGAGATGCTGTGAATTTTAATGAATGTTAACTTGTTCTGAGCAATAAAATGTTATTTGAGAGGAGCTGCTGGTTGAAAGAGGTGAAAACAACGCCATGTGAGAGGAGATATTCAAGATAATGTCATTCAAGGAAAGATCTCTGCAAGAGAAGCTGAGAGAATAATGTGATCTGAGTTGACGTCCTTGCAGAGGAAACTTGAAAAACTGAAAATAGCTCCATGTTGGGTGAGATTTTTACAGGACAAACTTAATAAATGTTATTTTGGGAAGATTTTTGTAGGAGGAGCTTCATATGAAATGAGATCTTGGCAGGAGAAGCTTAAAAATGTCATTTAAGGTGAAATCTTTCTGATGAAACTGAAGATAATGTCATTTAATAGGAGGTCTTTGCAGAGGAAGCTTGTGATACTGAGAACTTTGCAAAAGAAGTGCAAGTATATCCATAAGAGAGGAGATCTTCACCAGAGTAGCTTAAGATAAAGTATATGGGAGAAGATGTTCGCAGCAGGAGAAGCTTAAAATGTCATTTGAGAAAGATCATTGCAGGAGTAACTGAGAGTTAAAGAGTTTAAACCAAATCAGCTGGACATCAAAATTAAGTTTGGATTCAGGTATGACAGAGTTTGAACTCTTCTTAGGAGGAATTATTAGACAAGACTAAACGAGGGAAAATGCTACAGTTATTTAAAATAAAGATAAATGACAATAATTCAGTTTACTGGTGCGATATACGCTGATGCACCTTCTGGGGAATGTGCATATCTTGTGTTACACCATAGCTCCCAGTAAAGGCTCATTTATGCTCAACGTTACAAACTAATCTTGGTACGGATGGCGCTCTCCGTCCGTGCTTCGCGTTCTTTTCGTCCGTATTTCTGCACGTATCCTTGAAGTTTACAGATACGGGCCAGACGAAGCAGTACCACCAGAAACGGTGGGGGCAGTGTTGCTGCTGTCACTACCTGAGACGCATCTGTAGAGAGAAAGACAATGGCGGGGCTTTTTGAGGATCGTTGTTAGTTTTTCTCATCAGTACTGTGGCTACCCGATCCGTCCCAGAAACACGATAGATAGATAGATAGATAGATAGATAGATAGATAGATGGATAGATAGATAGATAGATAGATAGATAGATAGATAGATAGATAGATAGATAGATAGATAGATAGATAGATAGATAGATAGATAGATAGATAGATAGATAGATAGATAGATAGATAGATAGATAGATAGATAGATAGATGGATAGATAGATAGATAGATAGATAGATAGATAGATAGATAGATAGATAGACCTTGGTGCCCCATGTGCGGCCACACACCTCCAGAGCATCCCCCCTCGATACTTTGAAGAGTCAGAGATCTAGGATTTTGACCAGGTGGTGGCGCTCTCGGTGGCCCAAAAGGTCTCACTATCCTGGGCAGGAGGTGTAGCGAATAATGTAGATTTTTCCGATGCAAAATCTACATTATCACTCGCTCCTCCACAGTCGCCATGTTTCTTTTTGTTTGTTGTTGTCAGAAACTTTTGACTCCGGCCTGCCCCCTGGTGGATGTAATGGTTAAGATCCATGCAAATGTAAAGGACACATGGAAGTATGTGGGTGTTTGAAACAGACACGTTCATTTTCACATGTATGGTGAGCATAAATGAGCCTTGAGAAGAATACACCAGCACTACAATCTGACCCTGTCATTGACACGAACACTTTCAGGAGATGTAATTTGATCCTGTTTTCTTCAGTTAAAGCCAGTTGTGTGGCTGCAATCTCATACAGTCTACTGGAAAATGATCAAAAATAAGTCCAGAATATTGACCAGAGAGTGTTTGAAAAATCTCCCCGTCAAAAATAACAGCTGGAGGTAAATACAAGCTCTTTGGGACAAGAACTAGTCGAAACTTAAAAGCCCTGAGTTCTTGGTACATCAAACTGGCGTCTTGCAAAACCTTCAAATGTCATCTTTGTGTTTCCATCCAGAGAGTAAGTGTTGATGCAGCTTTTCTTCTTGGCTGAAGTAGAAACAGGTCAACTGAGGAGAAAGGAGGGAAAGTGTGTGTTTGAAGAATAATAAATCAAAGTACTCTGTGGGGATTTGTGTGTGCTTCTAGTTAAGTGAGAGTTAAACTCAGTGACTCGCTGATGTAGCCAGCTGGTATCCCGCAGAGCTTTACACAATGTGAGTTATTTCCATCACTTGGCTCAAAGCGACGGCAGGGAGGGGGTCCGGGCTTCTACACAGACCACATATGTTAACCGAGGGGGGGCATTTGGACTCTTCTCTCCTCGGTCTCAATGGAAACAAGCCGGATTTCCTCAGCTGCTGCTCTCCAGAATAAACGACCACATTCAAGGCGGCTACGCTGGAGATAACCGTCCACACTCCCGCCCACTTAGCGCTGGATTTGTCCTTTGTGTGCCGGTTTAGTGGCTGCTTGGACCATGACAGAGCAAACATGGACCTTTAAGAGTTCGCAGTAGACTGCCAACAGCTCCACTAACCTGACTGCCGCTGGACCAGATCCACTGAGGACCATGCGAGGACACACACCTGGTTTTGTCAAGAAAGAGTTTACCAAGAAACCAGAAAGACAGGAGAGGATTCATCTCCTAATAAGGCCTGTGTGTATCACACACTAATATTTCTTTTTCCACTGTGCAATAGAGCTCCATTGTTGTCCAAAAGTATTAAAAACACATCAGCGAGACACACTGTTTCACTTAGTAACATGTTCCCTTTATAACCACCAACACACACTCTGTAATTCTCTTAAATACTCACCCAAGTATTTCTGCAAATTCCCAGTTTGGGATCGGTGAAGTACATTTAAATTACTGAAGCTTTTAAACATGAAAACTGATACCAGTGGATGTGGTTTACAAGTTACACAACAGCAGCATCTGCAGGAGTCTGAGTTGACTTTTTTAAAATATCTAAATCCACAGAGTCCACATTTTTGAGATGACCTCCAAGAGTGGGATTTTAGAGTTTTTCAATTAAAATGAAAAAGACTTTGTGGACAAAATATCTTTAAAATGTTCAAAGAATCTGGAGAAAAAGAAGGAAAAGAGGGACGAGGATGTTCTTCATGCCTCAGTTGGATCTGCATATAAAAAAATAGACATGACTCTGTAGTTGGAGTCACCGCATGGGCTTAATAACACTTGTCTGGTAAGATCTGATGAATCAAAATCTGATGTTCTTTGTTGAAAGGAAAACTGGACTTATTTAAGACGTATAGCCCAACTCCCGATCTCCACCTTCATCCTGATCATCTCCTAAAAGGTCGTATCCTCCGATCGTAGCTGATCGTAACCATTCAAGTTAACGTGTCAATTTACACCGACTTCTTTCCGTTCCTCTGCGGATCGTCGGACTCCTCAGCTGATCACAAGAGTTCGATTTTTTCTGGACGCCGGAGCATGGCGGATAAATTCAGCACAGATTAACCCGTGCTGGAAAGGAAGTCGGGCACAGACACAAAATAAAACATCCGGCTTCTTTTCAAAATAAAACACTCCGTGTTTCAGGAGGATCGTATTTCACACCATGCAAACGGGCGGAGACGAACAAGTGAAAGGATGGCGAAAATCACCGCTGTTCCGGATGTGGTGAAAATTGGGGGCAAGGTGAAACGTCTCAAGTAGGTCCAGTTGCCCTTTTAATGTAGATCTGGAAATCATAGATGCTGCATCCTCAGTTTTAAAGAGTAGAGGGACCACTCCACTTGTTCCAAATCCACTCTGCTCTCCTAGCAGTTTGATTTTTGGGATTGCCAACCTTCCTCCCTGTTCAGCCAAAAAACAAATTATTCACCTTCTTAAAAAATGAACTTTGTATTTTGTAAACGTGTAAAAGTTTGTAAGTCACATTAACAGCAGCGTGATGTGAATCTGACTCCGTCTGCGGTCTCCATCAGTCTGATATTTCTCCATCTTCTTGCATAAGAACAGATCTTGGTCTGCCTGTTTTTTTTGATGAGGTGTTGAGAAGTGTCATGAGGCCTGTGGATGGAAATGAAACACACAAAGGGTCAAAGGTCACCGGCATGTGGTCTATTTCTCAATAGCAGCCTCCCGTCTCTTCCATGTTTCTTTGTGTTGGATGGTGATCGATCGGAAAATCACAATTCTTCCTGGAAATCAGGTCTCCGGAGAGAGGAGCAGGATGAAATACAGAAACACTTGGACTTCACGGAGAGGGGGAAGATCACTGCAGCTCTGTGGTGAAGAAACCAAGATCGTTTCTTTCAATAAACCACCTGCTGCTCTGACAATAGTCAGGCATAAACTTCTCCTCAGCAATAAAATGAGACATGTGTTGTGGTTTCTTCCCTGGGGCTCTGTTTTTATTCCCGTCATTAGATACTCCACAGTAAGAGGAAGATGGGAAATCAGATGAGATAAATTACATCAACTCATCTCTGTTTTGATTTCCCCGGAGATCGATATTTCAGCACACTCTTCGAGTCGGTTAAAACCAGAGGTATAAAGAGAGAAGGGTCCCAGGACAGAGCTGAATCACAAACTCCTCATTGGAGGAGATTAATCATTACGAGACAGATTTCTGGAAGAAGGAGAGTCATGATGCTCCAACGGTTTTCAAGTCAGGACCGCATCAGTCCAGAACTCTCCTCCTACAGAGCCGTGCTGTTGTCAGAATGTGGTTTAGGATCATCTGAAGGTCTTCCCTGAAAAAGTCTTTGTCTGGATGGACGCAGATGTTGATCCTAAACCTGTAGATGTTGTTCAGCATTAATGGTCCCATATTATACAAAAATTCCCTTTAGAATTGTTTTCTAACAATAATATGTATCCCCCCCAGCCTGTCAAAAAAACCCCAAGAATGAGAAATTTCTATCCTCTTCCTCTTTTGCTTGTTCCACCTTTCAGAAAATGTCGCTAAAACGGGTTGATTGAAACTCTCGCCCTCCATGACGTCACAGACAGCGATAACTCCTCCTCTCCAGGTTGGTGACCCCGCCCAAGATGTTTGTTCTGCCCCCCGAAAATTTCCACCAGACGCTATTTTTGTGAAGTTATTTTATTTTCAAAGGAAATGTTTCCACAAAAACTCCTAAAACGTTGTACCACTTCACTTCAGATTGTTTTCTCAACTAGAGCAAGTACAGAGCAGGATTCGCTAAGAATCTGAAGCTAAATTTTGGATCTGTACCCACTGTCCGCAACCCAACTAACAAGGGAGCTGTAAGTTTTACTGTTTTATGCACAACTTTACTTACAATATTACGTTTTCACCGAAAGAGCTCAAAGTAACGAAGACAGCGGAGATGTAACTGTTAGCAGGAGCTAATGTTACCTAGCTACATGTAAGTCACTCTGAACCAAAACAAAGTGAAAAAAAATATGGAGACACATCATATTTGTAACTAACCAATCAAAAAACGTCCTGCTGCAGAGACAGAGCTGGAATTTCTTCAGGAGCCTCTCCTTCTGGGTCAGACTCAGCTAGCTCCAGCATTAGCACTCTGTGTAAACATTAGTGTATGGTACCTAGTGCAAGCCACGCCCACCTCTTCCAGAGAGCCAGGGAGAGGCGTGGCTTGAGTTCACCAGAGAGCGTTTTCAGGCTGAAGTCCAGGAAAAAAAACGGGGTGTTTAGAAAACAAACTAAAAAACCGTTTGTTCTGGGACCTCTGAGACCGACGTGAAGCTGCTGAAAAGGAGGATAATATGGGATCTTTAAAGAAGAGATGATGCAAATTCTGAAAAAAGTCAACTTTATTTCTATTAAAGAATGAACCAAGAACATTTTACATCACATTTTTACCTTTTTTTAATGTTTTTTTTTCTTTAAATACAAAATTCACAGTTGAAGTGCTGATAAAAGATACAAGACGCCATAAATAGTTTGATTCAAAAACAAAATGTGGGCAGAGAAAGAAGAACAAAATAATAATAATAATAATAATAATTATAATAATAATAATAACAATAATGTTGGAGGATCTGATGAGAGACAGACAGTTTCCACAGAGCACAACACACTCAATGAACACAGAAGTGCAAATATATATTTACATAATTTTACAGATATCAAAAATATTCCCTCTGAACACTCGAATCTGCACCGCATTAAAGACCTGTTCCTTTAGGAATAATAAAGGGGACGTTATCGGATTCATCACAGCCAGAAAATACAACTGCTACATGATTGGATTACCTTCTGATCACGATCAATAAAAACTGAGGGGCGGAGCAACGTTCAAAGATCCTAAATGTGAAGATAGAGTTTAGGGTCTGAGATGGAGATTAAGATTTTATTTTACTCTTAGAGGAAAATGTTGAGATATTGAACAGGATGTTAACATTTTAAGATAGAAGTCAAAATATAAAAAAAAGTCTAAATTTCATTATAAAGTTGAGTTTTAAGTTTTAATATTAAATATGCGATCTTACACAAAAATGAAGTCCGACGACATTTCTTCATTTGACTTTTTTTCCTGTAATTTATTTTATTCTTGACATTTTCACGTCTTTCTTTTATCACAAAATTGTTTCTCAACTTTATTCTGGAAAACCCTCCTCCCCTTTTCTCATTTCTAAAACCTTTTCATTAATAAACCATATTTCTAATTTTTTAAAATTAATTCCACACTGTTTTTTACCTTCAAAATAAAAGCACAGTGTAAAAAGTTTCAGTCACAAAAATATGGATGTATTTACCCTTTTTTTTAATGTCAGACGAGAGACAAAAATTTCTATCTGTACACAACTGACTGTTTTATTTGTGTTTTTTTTTTTGTTTTTAAGAAAAGAAAAATAATATTTGCAACTATTCCGTTCTTTTGTGCTTTTATACAACATGTTTGATATGTAAAAACAAGTTTAGGTCTCTATTTTGGTTTTGTGGGAAACCCTTACTTTTGATTGTGTGCTTTTGTTTTGAAAAGATTTCATGTCAGAGTTCCTGTTGCGTAGATGCAGATGATACAGGAGTCTGTAAAATTTAGAAAGACAGAAATAGGATTGTTGGTGGAGGCGTCGCTGCAGCAGCTTGTTTTATGGAGCGCTTCTGTTGTAACAGAGTGAAGTTGAAGTTTCTGACTTTGTAGGAATATTATTCACCCTCGTACTTTTATCGTCTTTTAGAGTTTTAGTTTTGGAAAATTCCTTTGAACTCTCCCTGATCCTGATTTTTGGATCTGAGGGCGTATCAGGTCGAACTTCAGACACGACTTCAGGTAGAATGAAAACCACAGACTGTATAAAACATGGTTAAAGGGATATTCTGTGTAAAATTAATTTAGGGTCTAACACACCGTAAAACAGAGTTAGACCCCCCCTCCAGAGATGAATGTTGTCGACCGCTTCCTTCTCTAGTTATACCAACTTTAGTAACGACCGCAGGATAGTAATACAGAGAGCCACGCCCTCAACCAAAACGCCACTCTATAGCCACAAATAATGCTCAGAACAGCACCTAACTTCATCAACAGGACATATAGGGTCACAGCCATAGTACTAGACACCAAACATCTTTTTAACTTTGACTCATTTCTTTAGCAAAGAGACTAAACACAACTCACCTACTCTCTTCCAGCAGACGCTTGTTTGTAGCGAGGCCTCAGGTCAGTCCATTACAGACTACAGCGGGGTGCTGCAGCTCAAGGAAGAACGTTTATGATCACTACTTTATCATTTCCTTTAAGTAATAAACATCACATTAATCTTTTCACTCTGCAGACGCGGTAGTTCTTCTGTGTTAGCGTCTCGGTCTGATTGAATTTCCATGATCACGGTATGTTTGACCCTAAATTAATTTTACGCTGGAATATCCCTTTAAGTTTCATCCACTGGTTTCTCAGGAAAAGTTATCAAGTCCACAGATGTTGATTTAATTTAAGTATAAGTGAAAACTGTGAGACAGGACCTGTTCGATTTCTCACTTTTGTTCATGAATCCTCATAAAAAGACGGTGAATATTTACTTGGACTGTATTTTTATGTGTAACTCTTTAAAAGAAGCTGCTGCAGAAGTGTTGCTGTGATGAAGGCACATAAAGTCAGAGTGACTCTGGGTGTATTTACAGTACAGCTCGTCTCTCAGATCGACCCGTGGCTGCACCGCTACTTCCACCGGACCCCGCCCTTCCCCTGAACTCCTGGCGTGTCCTCACTGTCCATTCAGGGGGGGCGTCACGAGTCCAGGGCAGGAACAAACAGAAAGATTTGGTGCATCACTATGATCCCTTCAACAGTTAAAACAGGAAACAGCTCTATGAGTGCGTTACAGAAGTGGTCCTCTATGGCTGCAGGAAGTGTCTACAGTCTTGCGGCTATTTTAGCTTCTCCTCGTCGTTGTTGTTGTTGTGGAGGCTGAGGTTCAGGTTGTAGCCCGACTGCTTCCTCAGAGCGCGCGGCATCACCGTCTTCTTCACGAACAGGCTCTGGAGGAAGCGGTTGCTGATACTGGGGGGGCAGTACCTGTAAATGAAGTACATGAGGCCCACGCCGGGCCCAACGAAGTATTTCGCCTGCGGCTGCGGCGACAGCAGCGACTGGACGATGGTGTCCACGACGGGACTGAGGTCGGGGTTGGACTGGCGAGCGTGGCTCTGGAAAAGCTCCTTGGTCTCGGCCACGTAGTCCTCGCCGTACTCCTCGAGCAGCGCCGGAGAGAGACTCTGAAGGAGCTGTTTGTGCTGCTGCTCCCAGTAGGCGTGGTTACTGGACTGACCTGCAGAGACAAGAGAGCGCCGGGTTAGCGGGTTATACCTTCAAAATAAAAGCAGGTTAGGAGCAACTGGACTCTGTAGTTGGAGTCACCGCATGGCCTCAACATCAACTGTCCGGTAAGGTCTGATGAATTAAAATATGTCATTCTTTTGGAAAGGACAACTGGACTTACTTGAGACGTTTCGCCTAAACGTCTCAAGTAAGTCCAGTTGTCCTTTCAACAAAGAACTAGAAATCCTAGATGCTGCGTCGACAGTTTTATACAATATCTCCAGGTTTAGGAGAAACATCTGCGTCCATCCAGACAAAGACTTTTTCAGAGAAGACCTTCATATTTCAGATTTTATATTGAGTCCTGCTGAGAACCTGATCTGTCTGTTGAGCGTCTGAAACCTGAAATCAGATGCTCTCTCTGACTCGTGGAAATCCTTCGTCTAGATTAAATATCAGTATCAGAGTCAGGAAACAGATCAGTCTTTTATTTCAACTTGGACTCTGATACGACCACTAAAACAATCCGATTTAGGACGTGTTTTAGTGAGGGAGAGTTAAAAGTTCAATGATGCACTTTCTAAATGGATTTTACGACAGACATGTGAGCACTGAGGGAAATTTGGAGGGTATAAAAGCGCGTTTAACCCTCTCCTGATAAAGTCGACATTATTCTTATCTCAGATGTATCCCTGAGTTGTAAGAAACATGAAAGTATCAGTTTCTTTGTGTTTTGGCAAAAGCTGGAGCTTGTTATCGAAGCCAGTTCTTGTTCTTGGCAGGTTTGAAATATTTCTAATCCGAGGGCCAAGCAGTGGCTGGACTTGATTACGTCCAGGTGGTTTTCCTTTTTATGATGATGAGAAAACAGTGAACCACGATGAAGGTCAGCGTCGAGCTGAGCCATCTGTAACAGAACAAGCTAAAGTTTTTTAACGGGAGTGACACCGAGCATGCATTTAATTCTTGGACATGTTTAAGTTGTAGTAAGCAAAATCAGCTGTGGAGTACAGCTGGACGAATAAACGCTAAATTCAGAGAAGAGCCTCTTCAGAGTGAGTGCTCAGCTCTTAGTTTTTCTTTTTTATTACATCTGTTTGGCTCATCAAAGCTGTGAAGAGAAAAATGAGCTGAAATGACAAAACAGCAGAACAATTTCTACGTTTTTGTTGTTAAAATTGAGACGCAAAAACATCAAAATCCAGTTTTATGTGGTAAACTCCACCCCGTCTGCAGAAAACTGTAGCCTAGCTTACATGCTGGTATGATAACGTATACACTCCAATTAAAAAATACTGAAATATGCCTTTAAGATAAAAGTTCTGCTCATTTAAAATTACACATCTTAATATATTTCACAGTTTTCGTACATTCTCCGGGTTATTTAGTGTAAATCTTTCATACTTTATACCATTTAGCAGTAAATACTACATTTCCCATGATGCACAAGGGCAGTGTTTAATAAAAGCACCTCCTGCTCGGTAAACAAACCCGACTTTAAGATCCTGTAACTCAGATTTTCAGTATTTAAAGCTGCAAAATGAAGTAAATTTCAGAGTGCTGAAAAGTGCAGTTCCACAAATGTCCACTTGAGGCTGATTCCAAAAGTGAGTCAGCCCTTAATCGGCCCCGTTTTCATCTTGATAGCAGACATACATATTTGCAGCTTGATTTAAAGGCACCTTCACCTGCGCAGACCGTTTCTCAATAATGAGATTTTTGTGTGGGTTTGTTTCGTTACGTAACTTTCCTGTTTTGTTTGTATAAAGTGTTTCCAGACTCCAGGTGTGGCTTCTGTGAGTGAAAAGTGGAAACTGCTCCTTCTCTGCCAGGTATCATCTCACCTTATTTAATCCCTGAAGTAAACCTATCGGCTCTGTTCGTGTTTCTGTTGCCTTTTCATGTTTCTTGAAGGCAGACACTGGAAAAATCCGTCTTCTACTCACAGCTTTATAAGACGTACAGGCAACACTTTAATGGAGACTAGACTAATGGACTAAGAGTAATTTACAGCTGCTAAAAACACCAAAAAACTGCATCATTAAAATATAGTGGGCCAATAAAGTTCTAAAACAAAAATGCTCATAAAGTTTCGCTGTTCTGTACAGTTTGCTCTTGTTTTAATAGTGGAGATGAGCTGTCAGCATCTCGACCCTCTGCCGCTCAGAGACGTTCTCTCAACCTCTGCTATCAAGAAATATTACTTTAGGTCACCCAGAGGTGGAAGTGACTGGACTGGACCACTGTCCTTATCACCATCGCAGAGGTAGACAAAGCGCAGGAGCGCTCCCCAGTTCCCACACACACCAGTGTAAACAAACATGGCGTTTGCAAAAGAAGGCGATAATTTCGTGGTTAAATCGGACAAGAGCGAGTCAGTGGTGTTGAATTGGTACGACTTCACAGTTTCAGATGAAGAGCAAACCACTCCCCGGTATCAACCCGTCACCACGGAAACAAACTCAGGAGTAAACGCTAAAGTTTTTTGTCGTATAAGAGACTGTAAATGGTACTTTTTAAAAAACAACGACCATTTCATCTCTGTGTGGATGTCTATCTGCATCTCTGGAAACAATCATGTGACACACAGCGTAACTCTTTTATGGCGCCAAAACAACCTTTAAACACATGCTCTGTACTCTTCTTCTGTCTTTTGTGCATTTCCTGTGCAGCGTTACAGCGCCACTTACTGGCTTGGCATATGAACTACATCGTTTTCAGTGGTTTCATTTTGAGAGATGATAGAAAAACTTTTTATCAAAGTGAAGTTTGGTGAAGTTGTTACTGAATAAAAAAATCGAAATATTGAGTTTTTAGAGAAAAAAATCTGGATTTTATTTTGGGTCGAAATTTTGCAGCCCTAATTACACGACAAAAGTGTCAGTGCTTCTATGTAAGACATGCCTATTTGCATAGAAAAGGTCCAAATTTGCCTCAGGGTAATACACAGTGGCTCATTTAAATACGTGCAAAAACGGCTGGTGCACAGAAACGCTCTCTGTTTTTGCTTTTTCGTGAATTTCATTGCGTTTTTTTTCTTGTTTACACAGATATAGAAGATGCAGAAGCTGCATTATCTCCCTGAGAATCACATCCAGGGTATTAATTAATAAAAATATTAACTTAAATGAGCAGAAAAATCACGATGGCCGTGTGACTTTACTGACCATCATTCGGCGCTGCTGCCGCTTTGACAGTTTTTTGTCTCGTCAGTGTTTGTGACTCATTATTTGACATTTGTAGCCTCTAGTTAAGAAACAACAGATGAATCAAAAACTCTTTGGCAGCCCGCCGCCTCATTACTATCCCAGTTTGCAGCATGTTGTAACATTTCTGAGGTGCGAACTCGGAGAGCGCCGTTGTGTGAGTCAGCAGGAGCGATCGCTGACTGTTTTTCGTGTGAAGGAGAGTCGGAGCAGCGAGCGGGGTGTCAACACGGAGTCTGGATAAAGTTCATCGACTCAGTCGGCCCACGGCCAAAAGGAGCTGCTCCGAAATCCTAAAGAGTAACGGCAGGATTACGAGTTTGAACACAAACCCGTTCCTGTAGGATTAAAGTGAGAACAGGAGGATAAAGTGTGCCGAGCTGCGTTCAATGACTCATCAGATGATTATCTAAATACTACTTCGCCCACTGGCCTTCAAAGCTGCTCTGTATCTCCACATGAATCACCGGTGAAGTCCCCTGAACACAACAACTGCAGCGCAGAGAGGAGCGTCGGATTCCAGGAATGAAAAAACACGAGCGAGAAGACGACCATCGGCCAACTCTGTGTGTCCTCAGCCCTCTAATCAGCCTCCGTCCTGCGAGGGTTTCAAAACCCAGAGTCAGCGATTTAGTCTTTGTACTGTGTGTGGAAACAGATCCTCCGTCCCACATGTGGTCCTCGTCAGAAAAGTGTTCTCCTCAGCGGGGGGACCTGTCATCGTGATCAGCGTGGGGCCAAACTGCGGAGCGGCGACAGGAAGGATGGAGAGTTTGGTTTGGTCCCGACCCATCAGGATCGATGACCGTCTGATCGGCTGTTTCTCACCTCCTTCCATCACCTCCTGAAACCGCTCCAGGCTCATGTTGAGACTGAATCCAGAGTTTGGATTCTCAATCATCTTCTTCTGTTTTCTTTTGGTGCAATAAAGTTTGAAAAATGGGACCTCTGTTCACACACTAAAGGGCACTTCCAACAAATAAAGATGCATTGATTAGCATTAGTCCTCTGCATTAAAAACAGACACGGCTCTGTAGTGGAAATCACCACATGTCCTCGAACACTAACATGACTGGGAAAGGAAGAGCTGATGTAGCGCTGTGGCAAAGCTCCACCCTTTCCACCCGTTCTGTCCTTCTGTGTTTCATGTTTTCGCACCATGGTACCAAGACGAATTCTTTGTGCGTGTAAAAATCACTTGGCAGTAAACTCGATTCTGATCCTGATTGCGTGTGGCACAGATATTTGGTTGGGAGACACACAGTAACAAAAACAGCCGCGATATCTCCAGGCGCTTCATGAAAAGCCTTCAATGAATCGAGACATAAATCAGGATTTTCTCCAGGGTGTGGTCAGAAGAGAGAGGTAAGGATCTACAACGTCACGCAGCCTGAAGGTTTTTATATTGACAGTTACAGGAGCCACATATTTCCTTTTATTGTATTTACTGCCAACGTAATTAAGCCTCTGGGCCTTTTACTCCTTCGCCTTTGTGAGTGCGCCTGAAGACAGTTTTCACCGTTAAGACCAGAGATTTTCTCGCTCTCATGCTTCTGCATGATGTCCTGCATCATGATGGGGTTGTGGAGGTGCGCTGTTACCTGTCTTGTACGCGGAGGGCAGGATGGTGCAGACGTGGACCCCCCAGGGCTCCAGCTCGTGTCTCAGTGTGTTGGTGAAGAGGTTGAGAGCTGCTTTAGACGCTCCGTACGCCGCCAGACAGGGAAACGGCTGATCACCTGAAAACACAGGAAGACAGACAAGATGTTACCCACAAATTCCACCGCATCCAGAAAAGGCTGTCGGCGCCGATCGCACTCATCGTTTTCATTCAAGTTTATGTGTCAATTTCCACCGGCTTCTTTCCGGCCCCCCTGCGTAACAGCGGGCTTCGCAGCCGATCGCCAGAGTTCTGTTCTTTCCTGACACCAGAGCAGGACGCGTAAATTCAGCACAGATTAACCCGTGCAGGAAAAGGAAGTCGGGCACAGACACAAAATAAAACATCCGGCTTCTTTTCAAACGGGTGGAGACGAACAAGTGAAAGGTTTTTAGACGTCATTTCACCCCGATGACACCATGGATGAGGAGATGCTGATTCTAGAAGTCTAGAAGTAGATTTCCTCCTCTGGAAGGACACAATCTACTGCTTATATGTCTATGTGTCTCGTTATCGCGCGATTGAACGTGAATCTGCGGGTTCTTGTGAGTTCTCTTGATTCCTGTTTTTGAAATCTTCCACGAAATTCGCCTTCATGAACATCCTGGATGCGGTGGAAATTGGGGGTTAGGATTTAACCGAGTGGCGGTAAACTGATCGTTAAGAACGTTCTCAAACATACAGTTACTGTTTGATTTTCCATCGAAGACTGAGATCAACTGTGTAAAAAGTAACTCCCCTGCAAGACGAGACCGCTTCACTCACTTACTGTCCGACACTTCCATCCTTTGAATCATTACGGGAGTTTCACAAACGTTGGTTCAGCTGCTCATCTTGGTAAAATTCTCTCTAATATCCGGATAATTTGTTTTGACAGTCAGATTTCAGAGCTGTGTTCTTGTTTTTCTGCAGACTGCTGCCCACAGCCGCTCACACTTTCACCGGATCTGCAGATCAGAGTATAAGCAGATTCATTCAGGCTGTCCTCAGAGGTTACTGATGATATCTGAGCCTGTCATTAAACCCGCAATTTACAGGGTCGGTTTGACGAGGATTTGGACCTCGTGCAGGAGGAGGAGGAGGAGGAGGATGAGGAGGATGCCTCTAATTATAGGTCATGGGTTCAGATCACAGGCTGTATAAATCTGTGATTTACCCCCCTGGCTCTGAGATAAAGACGGCTTTGTGAGGAGAACAGGCTGCTGTGGATACCGAAGAGTTCCTGGAATAAGCTCACCAGTACTGCCTGATTACTAGAAACGATCAACAGACATATAGGATTAAATATAATGAGATTTAACTCATTTATGTGGGAGCGCTTATGTAATACAACCAACTCCTCGTAATACCCTAAAAGAAGGGTGGGTGTGTATATTTACGTGTGTTTACTGGGAATGAGGCCGGTGTTTCCGGTGAGATTTCCGATCTGGACTTTAAAAAATCCTAAATCAGGAAACTCATCCATCCATTACTGTCTTTTCTCGTCCTTTAATATTTTAAGTGCATCTTTAACGTGAATTTGGTAAAAAGTTTGTAGATCTGTCACATCCAAACTTTGCATTTAAGGATGAAGCAGTTCAACCGAGTCCAACCTCAGAGCAGGAGACTGTTGGTCTGCTCAGACACTTTCACGCCCCAGGTAAATATTTCCCCCAGACAAAAACACTGAGCCGCTTGTGCTGATATTGATTATTGTGTCTGCTGCTGTCTGCTGACTGTGGTCGTAAAAAGCATTGACATTTATGTTTCAGAGACTTTCTCGGGGGTTACATTCAGACAGACTTTTGCAGGATAGAAGCTGAGAGTTTAAATCTTTGCTCATGTTGATTTTAAGAGTTAATCTGTACTATTATAATGTACTTAATCACATCATGTTCGACGTTTATTTAAGTGTTAATGCTGTCAAATCAATGAAACAGCATTTGCACTTTTCAGGAGTTTCACTTTGGTTCCTCTTCTTGTGTCTTTGGTTTAAGTTAATCTAAAGATCTGTGGTGATTCGCAAACTCCGGTGTTGGAGTATTGAGGCTGACAGTCTGAGTAACGGGACCTTTAGGATGGAAGCCTCAATCTGGAGCTGAAATTCAAAGTCGGTGATATTTCTATTCTGTTTGACACGTACAGCGTCTTACTCTTGGCTCATCATCTGAGCAGTCTGGGAGTTTGTGAGAGTTTAATGTGACATCCTAAAGTGCAGCGGTGTTATATTTACCATCACCGCTGCAGCAGGGAGACGTCTCAGAGTGCAAATCAAAGATTTAATGTGTTGATTTCAGACCTCAGTTGCTCTGGGATAATTCATCGCACTCTCTCTGCAATCTTAGCAGAAATCACAGGCAGACGCTGTCGTCACTAGTTCCTGTAAGAGCTGAGATCTCCCCGTATCCTCACTTTACCTTAGCGGATGTGCAGCAGAGGGATTATTCTGATTCCAGTTCAGTTTTATGAGTTTGAAGAATTAACTTTGATGGCTTTTCCAAGAAGAAAAAGATCAAACTCTGAACACAACGTTAGTGAAATCTAAGAACCTGCAGCGCTCATAAATCTGTCGTGGGGGAGGCGAAGGTTGGTGATGGATTCGGTTGGATAAACAGGCGGCAAAGACGAGCAGCGGCTCTGTTTGTTTAGTTTGGCTGTTTGGAGGCAGCAGTCAGTTCATCTGTGGTTCACTTCATCTGGAACATTCGATTCTGATTTATTACAGCTTCTCTGCGTGTGTGCGTGTGTGTGGTTGTTGGATACACACCGGCCGGGCTGGAGATGGTGATGATGCGACCTTTGGCCTGTCGCAGCAGCGGCAGAAAGCTCTTGGTGACGTTGAGCGTGCCGAAGAAGTTGACCTCCATGCAGCCACGGAAGTTTGACATCAGGGACAGCTCGGCGTCTCCGAAGTTTACACACACGCCGGCGTTGTTCACCAGGCCCCACAGACCTGCCACACACACAGACACAGACACACAACAGAGATCAGAGGTGTGTTTACACAGCGGTGGAGAGCAGAAACAAGCACTTCAATCATAACGGACGTGTTGACACGAGTTTGAACCTTCAGTGTGCCTGTTTAATGTGGCGAGCTTTCAACACTCTTTACAGCGTGTTTGACTCTAAATATTTACGTCTGTTTAAACATCCGTACACCTTTATTTATAAAACCTGAATGTCCTAAAATAAATCTGCCAGAAGTGTGTAGAAAGTCGGGTCAGAGGAGGTTTTCTCTTTCTAGTAACGCAGATCTACAAACGTCTGAAATTTTCAGAGAACAGAAGAAACAAAAGCTCACGCCTGCAGATATCAACAGTTCCTACATCGCTGCACTTGTATAGTTCAGACCGAGCACATCATGATTAAAATAACTTTACAAACGTAGATTTTATGCTCCTGTTGATGACTAAAGTGACGCTTTGATATCTAAAAGGTGACTGAACCTGGAAACAGGTGAAGAGGTGGACTTCAGCCTTTTGTAAACATGCACTGAACTTCACCTGTTTGTGCAGTGAGGCTGTAAACATGTTTGATTAAAATAGGACTGAATGGGAAGTCCTTGGCTTTGCAGCCAGCCTCTAGTGGACACTATAGGAACTGCAGTTTTTTGTACTTTCCCTCTGAAGATTACAGCTTGGTTGCAACAAAAGTTTCTACAAAACTGGAGGAAACTGGTGTTCTGTGAACCACATTTTAAAAGTTAGATCAGGGCTGGGTGATATGACCTCAAATAATCAATATCACGATATATTGATCAGTTCACCTCAATAATGATAAATGGACGATAACTACTCCACAAGCTGCTCACCCCCTCCCACATTAACTTCGTCTACTTCAGCCGCTCCAACTTTCTCTCCGTCCTCCATCTCCTCACCTGTCTTTCCCTCTTTGTTACAGACTGGATGGGGTGGAGTCACGTCTCTGACGTAGGACAGTGTCTTAAAAGGGACATGAGACCATAGCCTACCTACACACATCCAAAAACAACTTTGATTTATTTATTTTTTGACACCGAATATACCGATATGGGTGAAATGATGTTGGTTTTTGTAAATTTTGGTATCTGTAAATTTTCGGTTTATCGTCCAGCCCTAAGTTAGATATAGAATAATAGAATAGAATAGTCCTTTATTGTCATTGTAACCAGTACAACGAAATTAAAAAAGTGCCAGACAGTCAGTGCATCATTAAAAACAAATACAGTAATAAATAGCAGTTCTAAATAAATAAATAAGTTCCGAATAAATAAAGTAAATGAGTAAATAGGTATTCAGTCAATCTTAGCCTTCCTTAAGGCATTGAGGGTAGTTATTGCTGATGGAAAAAAACTGTTTTTAAGTCTGTTCGTTCTGGATCTGATTGTCCTATAGCGTCTGCCTGACGGCAAAAGTTCAAACAGGAGGTGACCAGGATGGGAGGTGTCTTTGACAATATACATAACTCGTTATGGTAATTGCTCTCTTATAGACACAAAATTTAATCTTGTATTGGTCAAGAGATCATGATAAATTAATCACATTCCCTCTTTTATTGACGATTACAAACACGAATGATCGATAAATTATTTTAACTACATTTGGTGCTGCTGTTTGATTCTGCAGAGAGCTCAGAAAAACCGTCATGGTGGTTTATTCCTTCATCAAACTTGTAATTCATGACTCTACTTTTGTTTCTGGGCTTTACAGCTGAATAATGAGGCTGTGTTCGCCTGTTTGCTCTATAATTTGAGCAGCCCACCATAAGTAAATCCGATGAATTGAAGGTATAAAGAGCCGTGTCTGAGTGCTGGGTAATGATGTCAAGGCCGTGAACATGTGATCTTTGTGTTTATGTAACTCCTCCCGCACCTCCTCTCGGCCCTACAGTCTCCTCTGTCTCTGAGAACATAAGTCTGTAATCACAGTCAATACAGGCGCCTGTACTGCACCATTAGGTCAGCTCTCCCTCTCTCTCTCTCTTGTTCTAAACAAGCCTCGCTCGCCCCTCATCCACAGCGACTGACCCAGAATCCCACGCTTTGTTTAACGAGCGGCTGAGGGAGCTTTGTTTGGGCTGAACTGTTCCAGAGCTAATGAATGATAACCAGGAAAAGAACATCCAGGCTGGCAGGCCAACAAACACCTGACCGGCCCGACAGGTGACTTCCTGTCTGCGCTTTTCTGCGGGATAGTGGGCTTTGTTTATTATCACGGGACCGAGTGTAAAACAGACCTTCAGGAACATTTTAGAAAGAAGCAGAAACATGAAACAAAGCAGCTCTATTTATCAATAAATACAAATCTGACATCTAGCTGCAAAAGTTAAAGCTCCTGTGGGGAACTTTTGCTCCGTGTTGATTCTGGCGCCCTCATGTGGACAAAGTCGCCACTGCAGATTTTGTCCTGTTCACATGTTAATTTGTTTTTTGATTTAAAAAGTCTCACTAAATTAGTCTGACACCGACCAAGCTCCTGTGTTTGATTTCATATAACAGTGATCAGCTGACCTGTAAAGGTCCAATCAGGAACCAGGCTTTACTGTGGCACATTGACAGGAATAAAACTAGGGCCTGACTGATGTGGATTTTTTTGGGCTGATGCCGATTATTAGAGGGGAAAAATCTGATTACCGATTAATCAGACGATTTTTAAATTTTTTTATTAAGTTATTAAAAATATATAGTATACTGCAGATATACTATAGATTACTGCTCTTCACACCGACAGGAAGACCGACTGATCAAACTCAGACAAGAATGGCTAACTCTAACTTTAGCTTGCATATTACACCGTTAAATGGTGGAAAATTTTCGAAGTGAAACAGAATCTTATTCTCTGCATTTTATTTCTGAAATATGGCTGATGAGTTTTGGCCGATTACCGATTAGTCTCAAACGGGCTAAAATTTGCCAATTTAATCGGCTCACCGATAAATCAGTCGGGCCTAAATAAAATAAAACCTAATAAAACCTGCACTGACCACCTTCATCCACAGGAACTGATGAAGAACTTGACTGATAAGCAGAATCAATGAATGAAAGTCCATCCCTGAACAGAACATGACCTAAAAACAACACAACATCACATATACGACACCACTTCAACACAATCCGCTCAGAGGATTCAGATGACGGCGTATAGCTGCTAAGAACACAAACTGCAGCGCTAAAGCAAACACCCGTGGACTTGGCATAGGAACTGTTGCAGGGAGGAATGTGTAGTATATTCTGGTGTGAGGATGTTGCAACAGCTTCTACTGCTATACGTCAGCGCTTCATTCACAATATGCAGATTTACATTCCTGGAGCTCAACACTCTGTTGTGAATGTAAACACCTCATTTGGACCACAGCCTGAACCAGATTATGGACTGAGATTGGAATACAGTGTGTGTGAGATTGTAATACTTCTTAATAAAGCTTTATATTTATAAACATATATATTTATGTAATATTCAACGCACACAAACACATATGAGGGTTATTTTCTTTGGTCCCATAATGTTTGAGTTTAGCCTGAAACCTGCTGTCACACACCTTTCTGCACCGAGGGTTCAGTTTCCACTAATCACAACCTGCACAAGACACACACACGCACGCACGCACACACACACACGTATGCACACACGTATACACACATAGATAAATAAACACACCCAAACATCCGAGCACGGTTCCAGCTTGAGTGCATGGGAGTGTGTTTTACGTGACCTTTCCCTCTTGTTCTTTTATTACATCCACCCGCCCACTCACTTACACACACATACACTAACACACTCTCTCACACATACACACACACACACACACACTCAGTTTGTCCTTAAATGACCCCGAGGTAAAGCCAGAGGTCTGAGCTGACTAATTACAAAGCCAGTGGGAGCTGCAGGTCTGAGCCAATCAGAGAGCAGGAAGCCTCTGTGTGTGTGTGTGTGTGTGTGTGCTCTGATGTCAGTGCGTGAAACACGAGACTACCAACACCGAATACTCTCAAATACTCCTCACATACTCCTCAAATCAAATTCATCTCGTCCCAGATGATCAGATATTTCCTCCCATGATCCTCTCCTCACTCTGCAGGGATATCACACACTCTGCAGAAACTGAGGCGGATCAGGGACTACGACTGCACGCTCTGTAAACCCCGGTAAACCCAGGAGACCAGTTTCTGCAGTTTTAGAGTGAAATGATGTCTCACTTTAACAGGATCAGGACTAAAGAAGTCCCCGGATCATGTTTATTTGTGGTTTCTGTGAACAGCCGGTCATTACCTTTGAGGCCCAGTTTGGCCTTCGTGTCCAGCAGCGCCTGTTGGACCTGCTGCGGCTGGGTGATGTCCACCTGGAGGAGGGTGAGGCGGGGCGAGCAGGTCCTCTGCAGCTCTCTGGCTCCGTCTCCTGACAGGTCCAACACCGTGGCGAACACCTCGAAGCCGAGAGCGTCCAGACGCTTCGCCGTCACGTTTCCAAACCCGCTGTCACAACCTGCAGACACACACAGAGTTTTAATAAAGTTTAAAAAGACAAAAACACTTTTTTTGTTTTTGGAACAGTTTCACCAAACCTTCAACATCTCTGGTAATTTCTGACTCGTATTTACGGGAAGTAATCGGGGGATTTTTGGAAGTAAAAAAACTTTATCAGATGTTGCTCCAGAAAAAAACGAACAGGAGAGGAGGAGGAGGAGGAGGAGGAGGCAGAGTGTTTTCACAGAGATGCAGATGTGTGACCACAACACACAACAATTTCTGTTCTCACACAAGCTGTCAGAGCAACTACTGTGAACATCAGAGAAGAAGAAACAGAGACCCAAAGTGAGTGATTCAGACACCAAAACCAAGTTTGTTGATTCTTCTACAGCAGAGCAGGACGTGTGCTCGTCCAGTTTGAAGTCCACCTGATCAGGAGACTGTAGGTCAGTCACTTTCAGAAAGACGCGTCAAGGCTGACGAACACATCTCGTACTCTCTCTGACGATAAAGTCGTATCTAATCAGATTCTGATACAGGGCGATTCGTCCAAGTGTTACGGTAATACATGCAAACTGGGTTATTGCACTATGCTGCAGAACTACATGTGAATCGATGCATTTTACACCGAGAGAAATAAAGATTATTTTAGTGATGATAATTAAACTGAGCGAGATGATTGTTGAGTATCATTGGAAAAACAGAGATTTGCTGTCTGTCTTATAGAGTAACATCCTGAGGTGTTTTTGTCGTTCCTCTCTGACTTATTTCACAGCGTTGTTATGTGGGTTTTACTGTGTGTCAGCAGGAGGCTTTGATTTCCTATAACAGAGTGTAATAGTCGATTATTGACAGGTTTTACAGTAGGACACGATAGATAATCATTTAAAAAGCACATTGTGTCATTTACAGTAACAAGAGGAGAATCTGGATCCGTTTCAAGAGTGTAATCTCAGTTAATTGTAGTCTAGATTAACAGCCAAGTTTACAGTGCAGCGGTAGATTATTGTCAGTAGGATATCGTCTGGTTTTATAATGCAGTAAAAGGCTTGAACACGCTGCACGCTTTTCCACAAACATACAAAAAAGAGATTTATAAAAAACACTGACGGGTGAAATCCCATCAGAGCGAGTTACAAGCGAATTCCTGCAGCGCCGGCAGGGAAACCGATTCGATCCGTTTGTTTAATCTTAATCTGACGCTGAAATCACGTCGATCAACTTTCACCTATATGCGGTCCAAGAGAGCGACGTGGCTGTGACATAACGGTGAATTTCCCGCAGCAGATCTGATCTGTGGATGTGGAAATGTTTTGATAAGAGACGTTTGACAGCTGCAAGTTTAGGCAGAGAGAGAGAGAGAGAGAGAGAGAGAGAGAGAGAGAGAGAGAGAGAGAGAGAGCCTCCGAAAACCAACCAACACAAACGCAGAAAACCTGAGAGATGTGGGGCGGTATCCAAACTTTAATCTCCCTGACAGAGGAATCCTTTCAGTTACATAATGAAAGGAAGATATTCAGAGAAATTCAATGGATGCAACTTTCTTTTGAACTTTGGGTTAAAACAGAGTCTTGAAATATTTTAAAACGTAAAACCAAAAATATGTAAATCTCGTCTGTTTGAACAGATTAAACAAGTCTCAGATCAGATACTTTAACTTGATCCTTAACCGCTACTGTTAACTTTATCAAGACCTGTAAATATACTGACACCCTTCTTCCTCCTTATAATAATAATAATAATAATAATAATAATTCTTTTTAAAAAATAAATCCAAGTTCAGGCACTTTCTGAGTCCACGTCCCCCCTGAGCTTTTCAAATTTACAACGTTGGCTCGGTCAGTTCTGGCCTTTCAAGCGAACTGGACTCTCTCTCTGAGAAGCACAGAGGAAGCCCCCATCTCCGCACGTGCACATTAGTTTCCTGAGATGGGAGTTCCTCCTGAAAAAAAAAAAAAATCTCCGCCCACCCCCGAGGGATCCGTCACGTACCCCTCAGCTCCCCTGTTTCCCAGAAGTCCCAGCACCTACAACCTGATCCTATGCGGTACTCGCTGTTCTGTTTGTTCTTTTGTGCGGTGGGTGTCTGAAAGAGCTCTGCTGGCTCGGAGTTGGCACACTGCTTGACTCCGTGTCCTTGGAGGACTTCCAGAGTCACGTCCCGAGGAGAGAAACAGAGCGAACGCTGGCTCCAGAGATGAATACCAGCACTCTACTTCACATTACGGATACACACAGTACACCTGATTCACACACACACGCTGACTTCACCCGCTAACTCCCCTGATACATCTCGAAGCTGTGGTTGGTTTCTGTGAGACAGGCCTTAATATCAGCGTGTGCGCCTAAATTCAACAATTATCATAATTAAAGATACCTTCACTAAATCATCTCTTAACGTCAGTGAATGCAAATGAAAATGTGACGCAGTATCGGCCCTTAGAGAGACATGTCTCTCTCTGTCAGGTGTGGAGAATCTTCTATCCTAAACAAGAACTAACAGAATAAGAAAGAACGGGATCATTTAAAAGTTTATTATTGGGAGATTTTTCGATCTAATGTTAAAAACAAACAACAACGTCCCCTGCTGTCATCGTGTACGCTGACTTTAGTTCAGAGATGTTGATGTCCATCCTGAAAAGTCATGTGGAGATAGCATTGCACCAGCGTATCCTGCACATAGATGGTACCTGGGTGGCCCAGGTATGAGCTCTGTCTGTGATCAAGGAGTTAAAATGACAATGATAATAAGAGAGATGTAATTGTTGTTTCTGGGTTTAAAAGGCCTCAGCAGGTCTATCTGTGCAGGTCCATCTCTGTTCTGTTTTCAGACAGTCTGAATTATTGGACTTCTCGGTGAACGCGGTCGTTTTGGATGAATCCGCTCCACAGGGTTCACATCGGAGTCACTGCTGCCAGTTTCTTGGCTTCTTTCTGATCCTGGACTCTAAAGCTAATTTTGGATCATAGAGATATTTTGGTCACGAACTGAATGAGACTGAAACCGTGCACGTCTGCAGCTCGGAGGTTCTCAGGTTTCTGCGAAGACCACACACTGTCCCACATTCTTCATCTCGTACATCGCTGACCTCTCGCAGCACGGTGCCATATTTGCTCTCCAGGCCCCAGGTGGTGTGTATTTCACTATCAAAGAGACTGAGTTGGTCTTCCTGCATTGCTACCTCCACCTCGGGCCCCCCTCAGGACAGGGGTCCCATTCTAAACCTCAGGCTCACAGGAGCATCCCGGTGTAAAACATACTAAATCAAAAGATTTATACCCATGAAGCAGACGGTTTTAGGTTGCAGCTGAACTCTGGGTCGTGTTATCTCTGCTCTCGGTTATATAACTGGGCCGAGGCTCCGAGGGGATCCTCACATGAAGAAATAAACGTGATTCTGCGGAGATGGACAAACACGGGGCAGCGTCAGAGGTCTAAACACACATCTGTGTACGGGAGGAGGGTTTGATTCCTGCAGACAGCAGCTCCACCCACATGAGATGATCAGCTGTAAGTGCGTTGTCACCAAAAGATCCTATGTTAACATAAGAAGTAGCAGAAACAAGATATCTCAGACAACAACCTTGGATTCATCAATCTAAAACCGCCATCACTTCTCCACCCACACCTGAAAGAAATCGGGTTCCCATGGTCAATAAAAAAAAGACGCCGTTTGATGCTAAGACAGTTTATCCTGAACACATGTGAGAGCTGGAGAAAACATGTCTCTGCGAGGATCTGCTCAATCTGAACGTCTGATTATCCAACACTCAGATCCACCTGGAAGTCATCACTGTATCAGCGCCATGATTACTGAGAATCAGATCATCATCGCTTTCATAGAAACACAGAGAGGAATGTAACCATGACACTGACTGATGAGCGGTCGGTCACACAGAGTCCACAGTGAAGGCCGGACAATTATGAAGCGTACTGATGATTTCTGAAGCATTTTGAATCATGTTCAGCCCTGACGTTGTATCTGAACGCAACTCCTTTTCAATCGACTCTTCAGTAATAAAAAATATACATAATAAAGAAAAACTATTACCAAGTCGGAAAAAAAGCAAAATCAGAGGCGGACACAAGATGGCTACATCTACGAAAGACATTACCTTACCCAGTCAGATTTCCGGGAGCGTTTTTTTTTTTTTTTTTTCGTAGGATAGTAGGGGGAAGTCCCGCCTCCTTTGACTCTGATTCGCTTCCGGGACGGATCGGTTAGCGCCAAAATAACTTTCGTAGATGTCGCCATCTTGTTTCAGGGCTCCGATTTTGCTTTTTGCCGACTTGGTAACTGACACGCTGGGAACTCGGGCGTAACGTCATTTCATCTCCGACTTCTGACTTCCCAGGTAACTTGAACACTGCATTAAAACATCGTATAATGACGAAACGCTAACGAGTGCAGCCGTTAGCATGCACGCGACGGCCAATCATGAGAAACTAGCAAGACAGAAACGTATTTGAGGAGTTTGTTTCAAAAGTGCCTCTAATAAAACGGTATTTCTGTAAATACGTTTATGAAAATCAAGAATAAAAGTTATGAAAACCAAATACCTTGTTCTCACTGCAGCCAGGTGCTTCAATGGACGAGAAACACGAGAAAACACAATCCGAGCTTCGTTTCTCAGCATCCGTCAAGTTAACGTCTACTAGCTAACCACTACATACTAAAGAGGAAGTACTTCAAAATAAAAGCACGAAATTGTAAAGTCCGCAACATTTTAAACACAACTTACAGGAAGTGATCCTTTGCAACAATAGACCTTCATAATAGTCATTAACACAGATTAAAACACTCAATGTGCATCTGACCCAGGCTCTAGTGTTTTATAAATCCAACTGTTACAGCCCTCAGTATCGATAAAACACAGCATACAGTCACTGGTACAGTCTTTATTTCTTTATTCCTCACTTCGAGTACTGTGAAACCAAAAACAAAGCAAAAATACAAATCATTTTTCAACATAACAAATTCGTACAAAACAGTACTTAAATATTAGCACAAACACAACTTTACTATTAAAAAAAAATCACAATGATAGCATTCGGAACAATTTTCCCCAACATAATTAAGACCAATTGCAAAAACACTAACACGCCACCCAAACAATTTTACGCCACCTACCTCTCCTTGCCTACCAAGGGTGCATACTGGATCTAAATAGCCTCTTGTACTCAACCCCAGACCAACTGCACTCAATGACAAGAGCAAACAAACAACAACAAACAAACAAAAACAACAAAAATCACTATTTAAACCCTTTTTTTAATTTTCAAACTTCAGGGGGTGTGCCGACCCCCGATGTGAACAACCAACTTAGCTGGCCACTTACACCAACTCTTAAAGAGGAGGGACGCTTATGTCGAGTACAACTGATTTGATCCGAGGGCAACAAATCAAAGGCCTCACCACTCTGTGAGAGACTGCGTGAGTGAGGACCAAAACCAGTTCTGGAGGGCACTGAATCAAAATCAGACATGACTCTGTAGTGGAAATCACTGCATAGGCTCAAACTGTGAACTGTTGTCTGTAAGCACAGTTTGTCACTGCAGCCACTAATCCAGGTAACCCCATTCAAGATGGACTAAGGATTGACTTCCTTCTTGGTAATCATGCAACACCTGACTTCTTCTTAGCTCCCAGTCCAAAGCAAGCATCCCTGATGGTATGGGGGTCATGAGAGTTCACGGTATGGATAACTTCCACATCTGTGAAGGCTCCATGAATGCTGAACAATATCTACATCATGGCTCAGTAGTAGAAGAGTTCTGCACTCTTACGCAAGGCAAAATCTGGTCTCCATATTTAAAATAAAAGTGAAGTGAGTCAGTGTTTCCAATGTGGTGACCACCATCGCAGAGCTGCATAACACCTCTCCGAAATCAAAGGATGACCTTTCCGAGCGTGGAGGTCCAGGATTTACGGAGGCTTCTAGATGAGGGCTGTGAGAGGTCACATACGAAGTTGGAAACGTTCAGGTCTTCGGTTTTTACTACTCCAGATCACAGATCCCCGAAGAGGAGATTTACTGACTGTGAGGTCCACTGTTCTAAGATCGGCACAGATTGAGGCCACATGGTTGTGTTCTCATGGTGGACTGAATATTGGGCAACATTTCCTGAAATGTTCCTGCATGGTGTTTGTTCTGCTGCAGCCATCCTCTCTGTGTGAAAACAACACGGGCTCACGGCGGAGGTCGACGTTGCTTCATCAGTTGGAAACTCTGTGGTAACAAACAGTCGCCCAACTGTGAGCAGAGATCATGTGACAGGACGAGGAACAAAGAGTCAAACCTTTAAATAACTGTCGACGACCATCCGTAAACATGCTCCGTTACATAACACGCTCTGACTGTGAGGCCTGATGGTTCCTCTCTCCTCATCTGAAATCTTCATCCACTTTAGGAAGCCGCCAGCCATGATTGGCTTAATTTGTATGGAGGTGAACTTTCAAAGAACTTAAAGAGAGGAAGAAGAAAAGGAAGAAGAAGAGACGTATGAGGACAGAAATAATGAAACATATAAAGAAGTAAGAGAGAAACAAAAGGAGATAAAAGTCATGAGGGAGAGGAAAAAAAGGGGGGAGACGTTTCACAAGAAAACTGGAGAAAATAAAACTGTGAAGTAAACAAACAAACAAACAGAAAAGACGGATATGACCAGCTGATAGATGATTGAAGGGTAACTTTATGAGCGTCGAGTGGTCGTATTTCTGTTCTTGTTTCTGTTGGACAGCTTCTCCTGCAGCTGTGTAACCGGAACTTTTGGACCTGCAGCCAGAGTCTCCTGAGAGAACTGGACAGAGACCTTCACGAGGGAAAAACCACTGACAGATTCAGACATTAAGAGACTCCAGCTCTCTGTCCAAACATGGTCCTCCTGGATAGATCGGGAGGAAACGTGTTTTTTAAGACCTTCAGGTTTTTACAAAGAGGAAAGTCTAAGCAGAATCTGTAAATCCAGTGTTTCCCCGACATTCATTCACCACCGCTGCTGAATTATGTGCGCTGCTACTAAAATTTCACATGCTCATAAATAACAATGATCCTTTAATGATTTCTACTTGCACTGTGTGAGCACAACAACACACAGCGTTTTTTTCGGCTTGTTTTGAGTCATCAACGAGCGCATCAAATTCTGTCAGACTCTCTTCTATTAATGTGAAAGGTAACGTTAATATTGATATTCATATTGAAATCCAAACAGTACTGGACCCTCCACAGCAGATGGTGACAGATCTTTGTGAGTGGATGTGGGTTACTGATTTAGTTTGCCTCAGGTTCAACATGCGCCCCCTCCCCTCCTCCTGTATATACCACAATGATTAAAAGTCATGAAGTCCGGAGCCCCTGCTGTTGCCCTCGTTCTTTCTGCACCAAAACTCAAAGCCATGATGTGTTCGACTAAAACAAGAGACCCTTTAGAGTCTGAGGAACTTTGAGGATGTGGGCAAGGATTCAGAGCCCTGTAACTGATCGATCTTCAGCGGTTAGGACCGGTTCTCTCCCACAGGGCTCCTCCTCTCCCTTCACTAAGGTCTAAAGAGGCTCTATGAGGTGTCCTCCACATGTCGGCGGGACGCCAGCCTGCAGCGCTGCCCGGTCAGCGAGCCCTGTGACTTCAACCCTCATCCTTTGAAGAATGTGCCTCTTTGTGGAGCAGTTCATTAGCTTTCTAAGAGGTTTACCAGGTTCTTTTTTTTTCACCCTCTGCTCTTATTTCCAGAGTGACCCAGTACTGACCTTTACAAGCTTTCAGCAGAGCCAATTAAGAACGAGCCGTTGATTAAGATCTCAGCCCTGGACCAGGTTTAAATCTGCTCTCGGATATCCCGTTTTACTGCATCAAAGCCAGCGCTCTCAGGGCCAAGAGGGCAGGGCGAGTTTCTCCGAAATCAGACCTCAAGTACAGAGAGTGAGCTCTGAAACATCTGACACATGGATTTATAAGAGCCTGAACATCCTCAGAGGCGGTGAAGCGTCTAAAACCCGGCTGTCTCTGGATCTGTTTGTTTGGAAATATCCGAGGATTTCAGGCTGGAGCTTTAAAGCCACGTGAAGAGGTGACGTCTAGACGTGGTCGTGTGCAGACTTTTGAAGTGTGTTACTATGACACCCAATGACCTCCTGAAGCTCCCAGCTCGGCCAGTCCACAGCTTAGTCTGCAGAACATGCTGATCTGGTTTGGGATTACTAAGGCACAAAACACGAGACCGTGTTCAGGATCAGAAATCAGAGAGTCTGCCTGAGATCTTGATTTCCACTTCATGATCTGAATCTGTTTTGTGGCGTCAGAGCTAAATTTGTTTTATCACTGCCTCGCTCTTCTTACACTAGGTCTTAATAGTCTGGTCTCTACTCCATGAAAGCCTCAAATGGGAGTTATCTATTGATCAAAATCAGAGAAAGGCTTTACTTTCTGAAAACTGACAACTGGTTTGGCCAGAACTTGATCACGACACAACAACCTTGATTGTAAGATGTTGATAAAAACAGATTTTGATGGTTTGCGAGTCATTTAAGCTAGAGATGTTCAATGACACTTTTTTTCAGACCAATACCAGTACGAAAACTCACTCTTGAGTACTTACCGATACCAAGAACTGATTCCACTGATACTTTTGATACATAAAATATCAATTCACACAATGACCGATAATTTTTGACACACGGGACTCACGTTGCCGCTCCAAATATCAGCGGTGAAGCAAACAGCTGGAGCATTGCACAACAAGCTGCTAACATGCTTCTTTTTAACAGAGTCCTGTACTGTGACATCACAGTTCTCACAATTGTTCACGGGTTTGTTAAAGTCTGAACAGGACGTGACACCAATGATGATTCACTGTGGTGAAACTCCTTACATTGAAATAAGGCCGGAATTGGCCCTGATACTGATAGGGCCTCCTATCCCTGATTTAAACCAAATATAAGATTTAAAAAGAGCAAATACAACAACTCAACTGCTAAAACTAAGAAAAAAACAAACATGCAACATGTTCAAAAACATGTTGCCCGGGATTTCCATCGCATCCGCAACGGCTCTGATCTGGAACAGCAGTGATTTTTGCCCTACGCCGTTGTCCTACCGGATCTGTTTGGGAGGCAAATTTCCTGGTGGATTATGGACAGCAGGAATCATGAGAACTCTCAAGGACCCGCGAATTCATGTGCAATCGCGCGATAACAAGTTGTCTTTAGCCACAAAGGCTAACCATATAAGCAGTAGATCGTTTCCTCCCAGAGGAGGAAAACTACCTCTCGACTTGTAGAATCAGCATCTCCTCATCCATGGTGTCATCGGGGTTAAATGACATCTAAAAACCTTTCACTTGTTCATCTCCGCCCGTTTGCATGGTGTGAAATACGATCCTCCTGAAACACGGAGTGTTTTATTTTGAAAAGAAGCCGGATGTTTTATTTTGTGTCTGTGCCCGACTTCCTTTCCAGCACGGGTTAATCTGTGCTGAATTTATCTGACATCCTTCGGCGTCTGGAAAAAATGATCAGCTGTGGAGTCCGGAGATCAGCAGCGGAAAACAGAAAGAAGCCGGTGGAAATTGACACGTTAACTTGAATGGTTACGATCAGCTACGATCGGCGGATATGGCCTTTACATAGTCGTTCAGGATGTGGTGGAAATTTCACTGAGAATACATATGACTCTGTAGTCATTTAGGAGCAACATCTTCTGCCATCCAGACAAAGAGGAACCACATTATGCAGGGATTACAACTTCATGGCTCTGTAGTAGGAGAGTCCTGCTGCTCTAGATTGGGGCCAGGTCTCACTTTCCAAACTCTAGAACCTGGTCTCCTGGGTTCACTTACGTTTACAGAGTGTTGTTTCAGGCTTCATAGACCATTTTTCATGCCTCATTTGTTTACAGGCCATTAAAAACCCACTAGTTACCATCTCTGACATTGATGGAGTGTTTGTGACGTCAGCCGTCGGTCCCTGAGGGAACAGAGGATTTTCACGTTAGAAACGCTGACTCAGCCGGACTGTTTGATAAGTGCTGAAACGGGTAAACAGCCGGAGCTGATGTCGGCTCTCAGCTACAACACACCCACCTGTCAGCTGCCAATAGCAGTGCCAATTTATATTTAATCTTTCGCCTCGATCAATTCAAAACAGATGTGTTACAGTGTGCACAAATAAATTGAGCAAATGGACATTTTTTTATACATTTTTATAAGGATTGCTTTTTGTTTACAACCAGACTCAAGTAGAGGCTTGAAAATGTGCAGGTTTTTAACACTTTTGCTGCTTGGCTATCACCTGATGGCGCTGAAGTCTCTGTGAGCAATGGGCTGTTGGCAATCTAAACACTTCTACAACCAAAGCCTGCCAAGAAATAAAATAAAAAACTAGCAGATGTTAGGATTTGTACTTCAAATGAAAACAAAACATGCCTGATGCAGAAAATTAAACCCTGTGCCAATGCTTTCTGAGTTTTTATGCAGAATCAGCATCGACAGACCGGTGAAAAGCATCTTTTTAGTCAAAGTGTGCGACCCCGAGGTCATCCAGCTGCAGCTCGCAACATGGTGCAAAATAATCTGTTTAAATATGGAACCTATAAACGGGAGAAACGCAGTAAAATCTGTTGTTAAGTTTATGTAGAAACAGTTCTGTTTACCTCAGAGGTAAAACTCAACTCCTGCAGTGTCCACTCTTTTATTTATCTGGTGTTTTTCCAACATGGCCCGTGGGTGCTCACAGTTGCCCACAAGTACTGACGCTCCTGACCACCTACATTATCGGCAGCTCTGATTTATGGAGGTAAATTCTCTCCATACGTGACTGTACACAGAGAAGGTAGGAGTTAAATTCACTTTGAGGCCCCAAAGAGGCTCAAAGTTCAGCCCGCTGCTGCCCGGTGGTTTGCTGTGTGAGTGTGAACTGTACACTGACGTCCGGCTGGTATTTGCGTAACCCAGATTTCTTTCCTCCTGATCAAAACCAGCTCCTCTCTCTGCGTAGGAAGTGACTGCCGGAGACATGGGCCACACCTTTGTTCGAAGTCTGTTTGAAGACGTTTCAGAGCGGAGAAAAGACGCAGAAGATGGAGTCTGGACGTGGTTATTTCACTGAATTAAAGTGATCATAGAAGAGATATTTGTCTTTCCTGTACCGCAGGAGCATTTTAGGGAGATTTTAAAATTTTCACCCGGGGTTCACATCATTGTAACTCTGAATTTTGAATGTTTTGCACCTTAAAGACCACAGGAGAGCTGTCAAACTAACAGTATGCAAAGCCAGAAATATAGATTTAACTTGGTATATTAGTCCAACTATAAGAAGTTTGATTAAAGGGATATTCTGGCATAAAATTGATTTAGTGTCAAACACACCATAACACTGAATTAAACACCCCCTTGAGAGATGAATGTTGCCGACCGCTTGCTTCCCTAGCTATACCAACTTTAGTAACGACTGCAGGATAGCAATACAGAGAGCCATGCGCTCAACCAAAACGCCACTCTATAGCCACAAATAATGCTCAGAACAGCACCTAACTTCATCAACAGGACATATAGGGTCACAGACATAGTACTAGACACCAAACATCTTTTTAACTTTGACTCATTTCTTTAGCAAAGAGACTAGGATAGAATAGGAAATGATAAAAAAATGATCACAAATGTTCTTCCTTGAGCTTTTTTTTTTTTTTTCTATCTCTCCAATCTAACCTTTGTTTTCTTTTATCTCCAATCTTATTTTAGCTTTGAATGTAACTTTTAATCTGTTAAATGTCTTTTACGCTGTTTTTACTTTTTAAATTGTGTTGAATGTTTTGCCTGCTTGTTTCATGTAAAGCACCTTGAATTGCCCTGCTGCTGAAATGTGCTATACAAATAAACTTGACTTGACTTGACTTGACTTGAGCTGCGTCACCCCGCTGTAGTCTGTAATGGACTGGCCGAGGTCTCACTACAGACAAGCAGCTGCTGGAAGAGAGTAATATCCCTTTAAGTGTGATTCCAATTGGACTTCTAAGGTAATAAATCACATTTTTCGGGACAATATCTAAACATACTGACCGGAAATATGGTTTATTTAGCATATGCAAAACTGTGACACTATGGCCCAAAGCCCTTTTGCATCACTTCTGCTACCTGCACATGCAGCACATCAAATTAGCGAAGTAAAAGAAACATCCAATAATCATGCAAACAAAAAGATGCTTAGTCAAACAGCTGTTTTCATACCTCACACTGCATAGTTGCAAAGTGTCTGATTTCAAATTGCAAGATTTTTAAAAAAATTCTTTGTCAAAGAAGCCGTGCTGACTGTTATCACAGAACTATCCCTTTAAATCAAACCAGACATTTTCAGGTCTGATACTTTACAGACCACTTAATAAATAATGAAAACCAAAACCATCACAGCAGGCTACAGCATCTATTCTGGCTAAATGTCGACCCGTCTCCACGGTGACACCCGCCTTCGACCTCCCAGGTTACCCGAGGACCAGTTAGTAAAAAGTTTCCACTTTTCTTTTTATTCTTCTTCTCTTTCTGTGCAGATTACATGAGAGCAGGAGAACACAAAGGCAGAGCGTGGTGTTATTAAACAGCCGCATTAATCTGCAGATCTGATTACCTCGTTAACTACCACACTGAGAGTCCGGAGCCAGCTGGCAACCAAAAAGTGATTAAGTCTGTAGGGAGGGCCGCTCTAAACACAGAGCGACTGCTGAACGCTTCACATGTCACACTCACGCACACATGCACGCACACACACAAACACACTGATCTATAAACTAATCGCTCCTCTTATCAGACTCACTTCCTCTGAGCTCAGATAGCAGAAAATGGAGCAAAAAGACTCTTTGGTAACCCGTGAACGCATCGACCCCTCACTGCTGATGACACACGCTTTGACTCTTATTGTGGAGGGGAATCCCCCCCCCCCCCCACACACACACACACACACGCATACAGCTATTGTTCATGAAGTTTACCCCCCCCTCTCCAAACACACACACACATACACAGGGTCCCAAAGGGATCAGATCACCTCCCTGAACCCAGCAGCAAAACCAGGTTTTCTTTTAAAGGAAGGTTCTGTACAACGTGACCTCCACTGATCATTCACACACTCAAGCACAAAAGATCACCAAACTACAGCCTGGGACACACACACACACAACATCTCAATGTTGGAGAAGAAGAGCTGACAGAGGATTCAGTCTGATACCAGCATATCAACATCTTTCAAGGTCAAACATTTCCTTCATCTATGTAGGATTTTTGTAAAACTTTTAGATCTAATCCGACAAAGTTCAAGTTTAGACCAACAAGAAAAAGAAGATGCAAAAACAAAAGCAACTCTTTCACTTTTTTCTGCAGGTGCTTCCAGGAAACTTGCAGCTTAATTTATCTCACAGACAAGATTTCAGGTCGAACACTTAAACAAATCTTCTGCAGTGAGTCAAAACTATTATTTTTTAACAGCATTTAAACTCTGGAATAAACAAGGCTTTTTCCTAAAGGAGTTCAGGTGACAGATAAAACAAAAACATCATTTTACTTCCTCCAGAAAGTTGTAAAAGCTGATCTTAAATTCTACAATAAAAGCGCAAACACATGCACCTGAAGGAGTGGGAGGAGCCTGCTCTTACCTGTGATGAATACCGCTTTGCCGTGGGCAGACAGGGTGGTGGGTGGTGGGCTGGTCCTGGTGGCCAAGTAGATGCAGAAGGCGAGGATGAGCAGAGCCAGCAGCAGCACGGCCGGCAGGCAGAACGCCCACAGGCGCTCCACCAGCACGGTGGCCCCCAGCCAGGCCACCAGGGTGGGGGCGGCACTCAGGTGGGACGCCAGAATCTTCTTCATGGCCCCACCAATGAACACAGTCAGAACGGCCAGGTAGATCCAGAAGGGAAGAGTGTAGTCGTCCATCATCAGAGAGTCACCTGGTTTACCTGTCTGTCTGTTCACCTGTCTGTTGAAGTTTCACTTCTTCTTCTCGACTCGTCAAACAAAAAGAAAACAAAAAGAAAAGAAGTCTTCTCCAAGGTTTGAGTCTGCTCTCCCTCCTCACTGAAGCACTCAGTGTGTATGTCTCTCAGCCGCTCTCCCTCTCTGCTGCACACACACACACACTCTCTCACACTCTGAGTGTGTCGGTGGAGCCGGTGCAGAGCTCGTCCCCTGCCTCTCTCTCTCCGGCTCTCTCTCAGTGTATATATAGAGGAGAGCTGCAGGGGGAGGAGGGACTACAGGCTGCAGCCCTGCATCTAATCTGCAGCCCACACACACAAACACACTCACACACATGCACACACACACACACACACACACACACACACATAATGTAATTCAATTGTTTACTGGATCATTAATCAGTCAAGTTGAGGTAATCAAGCAGTTTCTCTCAGCGTGGAGTAAGGATTTGTGAATCAAACAGAACTTTTGGAACAGAGATGGTTTCAGTTTGAGATGATCTGTGAGAAACGAGAGGGCAGAGACGTTGGAAAAGTGAAGACTAAAGAAAGAGCAGAAACTTTAAAACACATCTGAACATCTAAACAGACAGAAAAGACACAGAGAAGGACAGAAATATTAATACTGGAGACAGTGAGGTGATACAAAGTTCACTGTCATAATGTCCAACAACAAAGGGATGACTCTGTGAGAGACTGAGTGAGCATAAAGTTCAACAAAAAAAGAGATAAGGACTGAAATCAAGGCTCTCAGGCATGACTCTGGAGTGGGAATCACTGCATTGGCTTAAAAACTACCACAGTTCATCACCACATCTTTAAATGCTTTAAAACTTTCTCATGTGAAAAGGAAACCAAATATAATCACAATCCAGAACCACTAGTTTGTTATCAATGCCAAATCCAGCGTTTCTGTTGGTCTGGGGATCTTCAGAGTCCATGTCATGGGTAGTTTCCACATCTGTGAAGGCTCCGTTAATGCCAAACAACATCTACAGGTTTAGGAGCAAAAGGACTCTGTAGTTGGAGTCACCACATGGGCTCAATATGGGGTGACCATATGCGGAATTTCCAGAAAGAGGACATGACTATGAGGGGGCGAAGTCAAGGAGTCGCGCATAATTAATTTTGAGTTTTTCGGGAAGGATCGAGTGTTTTTCAAGCGTCTCTTACTCGGTACGTCCATGCAACACAAACTCAAAACTTCAATACAAAATCCCAGACATTTGAGGGATTTTATTAACTCCCTCGGACACTCCATGTTCAGGTGAAAGAGGACTTATGGTCATCCTACTTACTATCACGTGTTTGTGAACTGTCCTGAGGTCTGATGGATCAAAATCTAACACTCTTTTGGAAAGGACAACTGAAGGACAACTGAACTTACTTGAGACGTCTCAAGTAAGTCCAGTTGTCCTTTCAATGAAGAACTGGAAATCATAGATGCTGCATCCTCAGTTTTAACCAATATCTCCAGGTTTAGGAGCAACATCTGCGTCCATCCAGACAAAGACTTTTCCAGGGAAGACCTTCATATGATCTCAAACAGGGATTACAGTCTCTCCTGAGTCCTCCTGAGGAGCTAGTTTACCTCCAATAAGCTTGAACTCGGGTCAGTGCTCCAGTTCTGGTCTGCAGAGGGGCTGCATGGTGGTGAGCCATAAATTGTTGCCCTATATCTACAGTACAGAGTGTCATTCATCAGTCTGCGGCTGTTATAAAACTCCAAATGAACACTGTCATGAACATTGCGATATACAAACACGACCTCTTCCCTACAGTACGAGTCCTCTGAGCTGAAGCCGAACTATCTTTCTGAAACTGAAACAAACTCTGAGTTATGATTAAAAAGAAAAAAAGGCCCAGTGCTCCTGCAGCAGCAGCGTGGAAGACAAATGTAGTAAACGGACTTTGAGTTGAAATCGTTCTGTCACATTTCCAACCTCAAAGATGAACTTTGTTACGTATGTAAATTATTGATCCTTCCCAGAAAGAAAGAAGATAAAACGCTTATATCACCCAAACATGCAGCCGAGGAAACAGTCTCTTCTATCAGCAGGTAGATATCAGTCTGTATTTATTCGTTCTTGAAACTTGAACACTTGGTTCAACCATTTGGCAATCGCTCTGTGACTTTCTACAAAGGTCAAACAAGGCCACCAAGCTTTTCATGATAAAACTAAAACTAAAGAAATCATGTTTTTTTTCCTGTCCCTAGAGTTTAAAATAAATATTTCTCTGTTTGCTTCATAAAGCAGAAATGCTCACACAAGCATGCCAGACCTGTTGGAGGTGATTACGTGAAATCAGTCCGTATTTTGAGACTGAGACTTTAAGTGCCAAGATTCAACTTTGGGAAGTCAGAATATGGTCACCCTGATGCAAACAGTTATTTAACCCAAGAAGTACCGAGCAGACCTGAACACACCTGCAGCCAGTCCGGCTGAGAGGCATTGCAGGCTTATTTATGCTCCCCATATGTGTGAAAATGTACGTGTCCGTTTCAAACAATGCTTCTACAAACCTTCATGCATCCTTTACGTTGGCATGGGTGTTAACCATTACATCCACCAGGGGGCAGGCCGGAGTCAACGGAGGCAGCGTTGGAGGACGGTAGTCAGCCACTAAATGCCAACTGGAGGACAGAGAATTATTTTCTCTAGTAGTACAGATGAGAGAAATTGACGAGGATTGTCATTTCCAGCCCCGCCATCGTCTTCTTCATTTCTCTTTAGAGATGGGTATCGGGTACTGACAGCAGCAACACTGCCCCCAAGGTTTGTGGTGGTACTGCTCCGTCTGGCCGGTATCCGTAAACCTCAAGGATGAAAAGAACGCAAAGCCCGGATTGAGAGCTCTGTATGTAACGTTGAGCATAAATGAGCCTTGAGGGAAGTTTTCAGAAATTCAGAAACGTGTGGACGGAGCTTTCATTTTCTTTTAAGGTCCATCTTTTCTCTGGTATCAAGCTGGTGTTCAGTTTCAGTAAATTTCAAAGACTACTTTGGTAAATCCTCCCTGATCAGTTTTCTGATTTCCCTCCTCTCCCTTCGATCCTCTCCCCTTCGAGCTCCTTGACTTGGTGGACTCCAAACTACTCCTGGATGAACAGAGGGTCAGGTAAAATCCAAGACAAGCGTGCTCACAGTTATGTGTTTTGGTTTCACTGACCTGGAGAGATGGTCAGCTTGGCCTCCAGAGGTCAAAGGTCAAAACCTCGCTCCAAATGGCTGAGGCAGCAACATTTTCTGAGAATATGTTAAAGTTTGCTTGACATCTGCTTCAGGGAAAGGGTCGCTTATTTTTGGAGCGGGTTTTATGAGATCGTTGTTAATAGTAACTGAATTAGGCACAGGGGCCCCGCGGCTGAGAAACCAGGGGGAAAACTGGCACAAAATCTTGGCTATCAACTCCTGCAATCGGGGTCAGATCCACCACGTAGCTAAGCTCATTTTAACAAACTCTGACCCAAACACCAATGTCAGAACATTTTCAGTCTTTCAGGTACAATGAGTCCAAGACAAACACACTAATTGCTCATTTAGTTTTCTATTTTTAACAGTATGATCCTGTTTCTACAAAGTCTAAAGAATGTACCACAATTTGGGTACTGGGATCATCTGTGGGGGTTGTGTTGGCAAGATTGGACCTGATCCTGATCCAGACAGGAAGTACCTGCTCGAAAAAGAACAAGAAATAATCCCCGGGGGGTCAGGGGTCAAGGAGCAGGCACTCAGCTGGAGGGAGGCAGGCGGGGAGTAAGAGGGATGTGACTTTATATAAATGACCGACTGTTTCCATGAGGACACTCGTTTTCTCCTTTTTCTGAATGTACTGAACTCTCTTGTTTTCATTTTCGTTGAAAGGTTGTCCTCAAGTTTTCCCGTAAATATGATCCTACAGGTTCAGGTTCCCGTTTTCTCGAAAGCCACTGCTTTTGTGGAAAAACTACAAAAGAAACCAGAGGACAATACGTAGGTCGGCGGCACACTGTGTTTGTGGACTTAACAGGTTCTTTGTTGATGTTCACGTAAATTCAAGGAAGCAGACGCAAAACAGCATGAACCAGAAACCTACAACTGTCATCTCGAGGAGCTCTTACCAGAATAACACTGTTCTGAGTGCGGGGGGTATATTTACCTGTTCTTGTACCGCAGGAAAGGATAATAAAACACAATCACCCAGAAATGAGGCCTCAGGGGACAGATCAGCTTCCCCGTCGGTCACGTAACAAACACTGGACAAAAGGTATTTTCACCCACATTCGGTTATTGGAAAATGAGCTCACGAAGAACTGGGGTTGGTGTTTTCTGAGCATCACAAACACTCAGTAGGTTCAGAAGAAGTCTGTACGAGGAAAATGCACGAGTTTTAGAAACATGGTTCGTCTTTTAGACCATGCTTCATCAAACCTATCAGACCGTCATTAAATCCAGTTGAAACCCCAAAATTCATAGATTTCCAAAATTATATTACACAGTAGACCTCAGCAATAAAGCACAGGTACCCCGGCTTCTCACTAGTCGGGTCAAACTTGCAACTGTCAAAAACGTTGCTGAAGTTGTGCAGACTTAAGGTTGTTACCCCTACGTTACACCTATTCTCTTCCAGCAGCTGCTTGTTTGTGGGGGAGCCCTTACGAGTCGATCACCGAGTCGATCACCGAGTTCACAGCTCAAGGAAGAACATTTATGATCATCACTTCATGGAAATACAATCAGAGTTCTTGTGTATCTTGTATATGCACTGCAGACGCGGTAGTTCTTCTGTCTTAGCGTCTCGGTCTGATTGTATTTCCATGAAGAAATGATCATAAATGTTCTTCCTTGAGCTGCGGCACCCCACTGTAGTCTGTAATGGACTGGACCGGGGTCTCTCTAGAAACAAGCGGCTGCTGGAAGAGAGTAGGTGAGTTGTGTTTAGTCTCTTTGCTAAAGAAATGAGTCAAAGTTAAAAAGATGTTTGGTGTCTAGTACTATGGCTGGGACCCTATATGTCCTGTTGATGAAGTTAGGCGATAGAGTGACGTTTTGGTTGAGGTTTGTGTGTGGAGACGTAGGCTGTATTGGCTTTGCTAATTCATGCTTCGCTAATTTGCCGGTGTGTAACGACCTTACGTGTTAATGCTTTGACCTCACATCCACTCGTAAAATAAGCTCTGTAGTCACTGAAAAAGGAAGGTCTCCAAGGCAGGGATTTTTAAAAGCTCAGTGTTATTTGACGTCATCATGATGGAAGCACCAACGAAGGACGAAGAATGACGATTCAACTAGGATCACGCCGAATCATGTGTTTTATCAGACGACCCTGTTTTAAAAAATACCTGTCCCTTTCTTTTAGCAGTAAATGTATCACCGGATCACTCAGTAGACGGCACATTTACTAATATTCACAATATTCTTGAACCTTCTCTGGAATGGCCTGATAAACTCTGTCAAGTGTGGACAGGAGGACTCTTGCTAAAGTTATGGCGTGTTTGACACAGCGGTTTGTTCACAGTCCACCTGAACTGTTCCTAAAGTTTATTTCAATTTGTTAAATCCTGTTCAGTTCTCTCGCAGGAACAAACTCCTCCTCGGTGACTTTGAGCTGTGCAGCGAAGATCCTGCCAACAGCTCACAGCGAGCGTCCGCACCCGTCTGACACGATTACCTGCCGGTGGGAACACTCCTGCTGAGCTGTTCTAACCTCTTTCCCTTAATCTGGGCGCCGTTTTACACGCATCACACCCCGCACTGACAAGAAGAAACAATCCTCACGTGTGACAGATCAGCTTTAGCGAACACAGGATGACCCCGGCCTTCATGGGATGTCCCACAACCTGCAGATTAATGAGAAGGAACAGAGAGCGGCCGGCACGCAGAGAGCTGGAGGACATGGACACAAGGCTGACTGGTCACCTTGATGGTTGTGAACACAAAAGCGAGGACGAATCCCTGATGGTCGCTGACTTTGAAAATACAGCTAAGAAAACTTTTAATTATTGATGGAAAGGATGGATTTAGAATGCTTGATTTGTGTTTTTTAGCATGTTTTCATTTGCAGTTTCTTCTGTAACTCTTTTGGGCCACCACGGCCTCCGTAGATCTTAATCTGGTGTCTTGTGAACATTATATGTGTGAGATTTTGTCTTCAGAGAAACTTTGTGCCTTTGCAGACAAAAGAAAAGAAACATCCTGCAGAGTTTTTGAAGGTTTCATGTCTTGGCAAAGTTCAGAAACTACTCACTCGATAAATACAATTAACGAAGGAACAGGGTGTTCTCCGAGATATCAAACGCTACAGAAGTTTTATCGCTTTCTTGTCTGACGTCTTCTCAGCAGCTGAGCTCAGGGACGAGCTGGACATGAAATTATACCTCAGGTTTTCAGAGCTGATTTTAAGGTGGAACACAGGGATGACTCATGCGAAGGGACGTGAGGAGATCTTGAACTCAGGATGTGTCAGCATGAGGCATCTATTATTCATCCTCACGTCTTCAGAGTCACGGTTAAGTTTGATATCTATAACAGACTTTTAATTTGCTTTTGGTCATCGACAATGTCAGCTGTGACCTCTTCTTTTTGAAGGTTTTTCTACCTCACAAGATCTAGATAGACGACAGTGAGATAATATGAAGTTAAAGACTCCTCAGATCAGAACAAGTGATCGGCGGTGGGAGGTGGGTGGTACGACCAACAGCTCGACAAGCGAGTAGGATGGTGAAAACAGATGGTTGGAGAAAGTGCACATCGTGGACTTTGTTGAAGCAGTGAAAGTGTCCACACAGGAAGACGGTTCAGACCTCTGATCCCCGTCTGGGAGCCCCTCAAAAAACTGCAGGTATGAAATATGCATCAGCGAACACTGAGATCGTTTTACAGCTCACAGAGAGAGAGAGAGCGAGAGAGAGAGAGAGAGAGAGAGAGAGAGAGAGAGAGCAGCCACTAACACAAAAACAGACTTCATGTGTGTTTTCAATTGGATGTAAAATCACAGTAATGATGTAGGAAGGACAACGAACACGATCTGTCTTGAAAGCTTGCTCCCCTCGTGTTCTCCTCGTCTCACTTTGGTCAAAACATAAATGAGTTTGAATTGAAAAGAAGCAGTGTTTGTGTTTGAAGTCACACACTTACATTAACCCTAAGGTTAGCGTGTCGTTAACAGCATACCAGCGCGTGTCCTCTTTGACCTTTGACCTGTTTTCATGACTGTCGGCCTCATTAGGATGTCAAATAACGTATAAAGACGTTTGGTGAGAGAAACAGGAATCATGGAGCAGAAACCTCGAGGACTGGTGTGAAGAGGAGGATCCTTTCTACATCAGGCAGCTGCCCCACTGTCTGAGCTCTCCTGGCGCCCTTGAGGATATTTTTAACCATATAAAAAGTATTACTTACATTTGTACACCGCTGTTAAATAACTCGGACAAGTCTCACGCCCATCTCATGCTGAAGAGTCCAAGCCAATCCAGTGGTGCATGATGTCGGCGTGCCTCCCTGACACAGAAATGACTAAGGACTTATGACTCTGTGGTCTGAATACATGAGAGATCGAACATGGAGGGTAGGGCTGCATGATTAATCGATTGTAAATTCCTGTAAGAGCGCTCTCCAGTTCCCACACACACCAGTGTAAACAAACATGGCGTTTGTAGAAGAAGGCGATAATTTCGTGGTTAAATAGGACAAGAGCGAGTCAGTCGTGTTGAATTGGTACGACTTCACAGTTTCAGATGAAGAGTAAACCACTCCCTGCTGAAAAGTCTGTCTGAAGGCGGTATCAACCCGTCACCACGGAAACGTTAAAGTTTTTTGTCATATCGGCGTTTCATCCACATGGAAACGGCGTTTCAGGTGACTGTAAACGTACTTTTTGAAAACAGGTTAGAGAGTGAATAAATCTGTAAACGACGACCATTTCATCTGCGTGTGGATGTCTATCTGCATCTGTGGAAACGATCATGTGACACACAGCGAAACTCAAAACAACCTTTATACACATGCTCTGTACTCTTCTTCTGTCTTTTGAGCTTTTCCTGTGCAGCGTTACAGCGCCACTTACTGGCTTGGCATATACACAACATCGTTTTCAGTGGTTTAGTTTTGAGAGACGATAGAAAAACTTTTTATTAAAGTGAAGTTTGGTGAAGTTGTCACTGAATAAAAAAGCAAAATCGAAAATTAAGTTTTCAGAGAAAAAATCTGGATTTTATTTTTTGGCAAAATCGTGCAGCCCTACATGGAGGGTTGGACTCAGACTTATGGAATAATAGAAATGTAGTTTGTTGGATGAGGCCTGGATAATGTTTTCAGTTATTCAGTGATTTCCTTGTTTTTCTGCCATGTCACCTTTTGGACTTCCACGCCCATTCCCCAAAATTTAATCTATTTCCTCTTTTTCAGTCCTTCTAATCATGCAAATAAAATATCTATTGAACTATTTCTTGTGAGATTTTTTTCATGTGTAACAAAAAACTTACACATTGAACTTCAACAAAACTTTGTGGCTTCATAGTGATCATCTTTTTAAAAGAATATGTCAAACTTAAAGAATATTTCCACTGATCAAACTTTGAGAAAAGCATAAAGTGATCAACATGCAGTTAAAACATAATTTGTCATCTTTAGAAATGGAGGACATGTAAGTTAGACAGTTGATCAATAGTTTATAAATCAATATGTTGCGTGATTGTAATTGATTTCCATGTGACAATACTGTAATCGGTAACAACGTGATACGGCGGCAGCTCTAATGTGCAGTTATGAGTCATTTAAAGGGCAAAACAAAACATTGGTATGTGAATCAGGAGAGATTCGAAATGCTGCTGACAGAAAGTCTTTGGGTTTGAGATTTTTGAGATCGTAGGATGATGATCTGCCCATCAGCAGGAAAATCCCTCCATAGAGTCCTGACACTGGTGGCGGTGGTGGCTGATGACTCGCTGGGAGCGGATGGATGACGAATGGAACCGATGATTCTGCAGAGACCAGGTGGAGATGATGAGGAGGTGGACAGTAGAGGCGGAGAGAAATCATACTTAAAAAGAGGGCAGCATGATCATGTAAATGTAAAAACCAGCACCGGGTTTAGGAGTGGAACTGTGACCCAGATGAGTTCTTTATTTACTGAACACACCGTCTCTCTTCCCTCCTCTGCTCTCTTTGTTTGTCTTTGGAGCTTTGGGTCAAAAATTCACGTGTAGGTCTTGTTCTTGGATTCGGTTCATTGTTTTCTTTTGATAAATTCCGATCAGATGTTCTTTTATACAGACGCAGGTTTTTTAGTTACCTTGCTAACATGTTTCGACGTGCTGGCAGCAGTCTTCCTCAGAGTGTCATGTGATGGTTGTGTGACGCGTCTTAAAACAGCTGATGTTTCCAAAGGCGTGACCTTTCCGTCAGTTTGACAGATCGGTCACGCCTTCAGCTGCCTGCTCGCCCCCTGCAATACCGCATCATGGGTTGAGAAAATGCCAGAGTCATCTGCACCAAAGAAAATAAACATCAGCGATGGAAATCTGGAAGTGAGGCCCAAGAACCATCAACTGGGATGAGGGGGCATATATGCTGTCCCAGAGGGAAAATGAACGCCGCCCCCCTGTAAACTTACATTGGCGAATAGCGATGTTCATGGACTGACTCTTATGAGCAACTTGCAAAACACTAATCCGGAATGACTGACAGCAGGGATCGCCAATCATGCACAAATAGTGGCCCTGGGGCAGAGCCAATCAAGGCCCTTGTGGGTGGGCCAAACCGAGGAAAACCAGTTTTCGGCTTGAGTGGCTGTTTGGTCCTAGTGCCTGATGTGTTTCAGTTCTCTATAGCGGAAAAGTAACAATGTTTTCAGAGATAATACCACTGTAATTAATTAATTGCAATTAACACGTTAAAGTCTACTGAAAATACAAACACGTGCTGACAGTGGGGCTACGTGCACCGTTAGGAAGGACATCATATATGTCAGTCCTTCATCCTGTAAACTTGCATTTCTTCTTTTTGATGTTTGTGTTTGTAGGACTGTCCGATACCGGCTCTTCAAGTCCTGAAAACTTTACCTTCACCATCTTAGAGTCTCCTTATGAAACTAAAATCAAGTGGATGTGTCTGTGCTCCGCATCGCTCCATCACATGGAAACATCTCTCACGTCCGTAGCGTCAATTTACCACATGTGGGATTTTGGGGAACGGTGGGATGTGCATTGGAGCTTGACTCAAAGTTTTGTGTATTCGAACAATGTCTGGACAACATGAGACTGTCAAATGTTTCTCAGATGGTAATTAGAGAGAAATGTGTTATGCAGCGTCTCTGTGTCATCCCCAGGACAAACTCTTCCCACAGCAGACCTCTCCTGTCCAGAAAACACTCTCCCTCCCGCTCTCTGCTGCCCAGTCGAACCGGCTCTGATTGCAGCCCGTTGTGCCAAACATGCCTCCAGCCCGCTCGGAATGAAAGCAGCCTATTACGGCCCGCCGTCCATGAGCCAAGAGCAGGCTGGCAGCGGCAGAAAGCATCCCATCTTCAGTCAGCCGGGCCGCTCCAAGAATCCAGTGTGCTGCCTTTCTGAGAACTGCCGAAAACAGACTGTGACACTATTGACTGCTTGTGTTTGTGCACATGTTGGCTGCAGAACAGTTTCAGACCTCATAGACTCACTCAGAGGGCTGCTCAAGCAGAAGGAAACCACCTGATCGGGACTGTAGAGGGCGACAACCGGACCAATGCACCTGCAGGTGGAGGAGACGGTGGATGGGCTCCGACCCCTGCAGAGTGGAGTTCTCCTGCTGCAGGTTTAGCATGCTTTTATGATTGCGCAGAAATATTTCTGAGGAACTCAAACAGCATCGAAACTGTCAACTTAAACCTGTATCTTTTCATATAAGTTGCAACTGCAGTTTGGGTTTGATGCCAACTGTCTTCTTGGCCAGTATTAATGACACAGACTGCAGGGATACAGGTCAGAGTCACGGGGTCAGATGAGCTCAATTCAGATACCAGTTTAGCTCAGATTAGGTATCAAGAACCAGTTCCAACTTGGAAACAGATTCAAGATTTGTGGATTTGTCACAGCACGTGAATCTTGGTTCTTCTTTCCAGGTCCTGACAGCCACATAAATCTATCAGGACTAAACTTGCAGTCCTCGTAAAGGTCCTACTTATCTACCGGGATCTGCTTACGTCAGTTGTGATGTAAACAAGGTCGTGAGAAGAGGTTCACGGCTGATCACAGCGAGAGGACACAAAAGGGGAGGCTGCACGTCCAGTACGAAGGAGCTTTTACTTCAGCATGACGCAAATATGAGAGCAGCTTCAGCAACATCTGCACATGTTTGCATCCCCCGTTGTCTGCTCTCTCTCAGCTCAGGCAATCTGGAGTTCCCTACAGCAGACACCTGAAGGCCAGGAGTCAGAGAAACAGATGTCGAAGCTCATCATGGAGGCAGAAAACCATTGACTCTGTAATAACTCTAAAAACTCCTCCGTCTTGTGAGTCACGTTTCAACGCCGTCGAAATACAACATAAAACAGTGTTTACAATATCAGCACCAAAATAGTAGAGTTTGGAAGTTTGGAAGCAAGGCCATTACAGGTCGAACAGTTGGGAGTAACTAAAAGTTTTTGTTCACAATACTTTTTTTAAAATCCAGCATGAGTTTTATGTATTTTGGGATGTATTTACTCCATGATCAGATGTTGCTTTCATGGAAATGCACCATTTTACTCCATTTACCTTTAGATATACATCGATGTCAACAGACCATTGCTAAATATATGTCAGCAAAAGATAATAAGGGCTTAGTTTAAAAATACAAAAAAATCAAAGTTGGATTATTCACTTCAACTTTTTGGCTTTTGAGTCTGCAGACAAAAATCCTAATAAATCTCAACTGCATCAAACTTCTGCAGAAATGGCGAGAAAGAAGCAACTGAGTAAAGAAACAAAGGTTCAGATTTGTACATCGAGGAAAGAAGGATACACAGGAAGAAAAAAAAAACGCCTAAAGGTGTCTAACAAAGGAGTCCACTACACTCTGAAGAGACGAGAGGAACCTGGAAGTTATGATGATAGAAAAAGACCTGGATAAAGGAACAGCACCACTCCATCCTCCAGCACCATGCTGCTCCATCTGGACTCAGACTTGTGGCTCATAAGTTTGTTTTGCAGTAAGACAATGACCCTAAGCACTCTGCCGAGCTCTGTCAGGGTTACCGAGACAAAAAAGAAGAGGAAGGTGTTCTTCAAAAGATGGTTTGGCCCCCTCAGTCTCCAGACCTTTCTCCAATTGAGCTTGTGCGGGATGAATTGGATCGATCGGTCAGAAAAACGCGTCCCACGAATCAGCAGTCTCTTTTTAATGAACTTAAGAAAGCTTAGTGTAGGAGCCATTTTTGTCTCACTGCAATACCAGTTTATGCCAGCGGGTGGTGGGTGTGTTTTCTTTTTGTCATAAAGGTGGGAACTTTGGGTCACTGGGCAGGTGTTGCCGGACGGAAGAGCGCACAGTTTTTCAACCGCTAGAAGATATGCTTTTGGTACCGCTATCTCCGTTCAAGATGCATTGCTGTGGTGTTGACTTGATATTTCTACAAAATGTGAGAAATAAAAGATCACATTAAGCGAACAAGGAGTGGACTTGAATTAATTGGACGTGCCAGTAAGTGTACTCAGCGCGTTGTTAAGTTTAGCCTGTCCTGCAGCCCCTCAGTGGCTTCAAGCTGGGGCTTAGCCACTACACTTGGAATGCAATCCCTGGAACAGACCTTAGAAAACTTGTGGAACGAATGTCTGGTATATGCCGAGCTGTTGTCAAAGCCAGAGGAGGTGACTTTAAAGAAAGTCTAACAACAATAACTCAAATACCTCATAATTATAGTCAAAATGTTTTCTGATAAGTTACTCTTTACACAATAGTCATGTTTATTGTGTTGCAAATTATAGATATGAAACTTTGATCTTTTTTTGTACAGATCTGATCTTGCTTCCAAACTTTTGGCCTGTAGTGTATAACGAGTGGACTTGGAGTGAAATCCACTGAGTTTGTGAGGCAGGCAGTTTACTGGTGATTCAACCAGAGATGTAGTTTTATGTTTGAAGTCATAGGATATCAAAGGAAAAGACAAAGGGTAGGCTGAATCTTTTATTGATCCACAAAACCAATAAATGATTAAATGTCGGTGCTCGACATTCACTAACATCTTTAGATCTTCAAACTCGACACGGACTGGAACAGAGTGCAGGATTGTGAGAGGAGCGCTCTGGTTCTGCTCAGACTGTCGTCACTCTTTGTTCTAGTTTCTGGTTACAGAAAAACATCTGCAGAGACAGAATGAGTTCATTAACACTTAACCGAAACCATCTTTCACCAACATTAAATCAAGTTTCTTCATGCTCCCTTAACCACAGACAGAACTCAGGACTCGTATGATCTCTTGATTACGGTGGATGACAAGAGCAAATGTGCTGCAGTGATTGAGCTGATATCCACAGGAGGATCGGGTTGGAGGAAGCAGAAATCACAATTTGGCTTTCAGTTTCTGCGGCACGACTCAGAGATTAATCCAGTAAAACTGCAAAGATGCAGCAGACTCATAAACACTACAGGACAAAAAGCAAACAAACAAATTTTTTCAAGGTTAGGTTTAGGGGTTTTAACCACAATCGAAGACCGGCGATCCTTAAGGGAACAAGATAGAGATCTTGGACCAAGATCAAACCACCTTATTTCATGTATCCTGAGTTCACTGGTACCAGAATGAAGTCTTTACGATGTTACGTTCAAAAGTTAAGTGAATGGGATTGTCTGGGGCTGCTACCCTCTATAGCAAGATTGGACACAAGTGTTTAGGGTCAGGGTTAGGGGTTAGGGGTTAGGGTTAGAATTACTGTCCAGAACCTTTTAAGGAGCACGTCTCGGACCATTCAGAGTCGATAGGTACAAAACAAATAAGGAAAAAAGTCAAATTAAACCAACCTCCATTGAAGCTGCAGTGTGCAGCATTTCTACGACTTTTTCAGGAACATTTAAATTTAGTGTACCATCACTTTAACACTAAAAATCATTTGTGTTTCTATTATTGAGCCTCTTATATCAACACTAAAAGTAGATCCTCTTGCTCCCATTGAGGCCACCATTGTGCATCTCTGTGTTTCTACAGTAGCACAGAATGGACAAACTACATGACATTTGCAGTTTGTATATCTAATGCACCAATACCAACCATTCATCAGAGTCCATGTCATGGACATCTGTGAAGGCTTGACAATATCTACAGGTTTAGGAGCATCAGGACTCTGTAGTTGGAGTCACCGCATGGGCTTAATATCACGTGTTCCGTAAGGTCTGATGAATCAAAATCTGACATAGTTAGTCCAGTTGTCCTTTCAACGTAGAACTGGAAATCATAGATGCTGCATCCTTAGTTTTTAAAGAGTAGGGGGACCACCCGGCTTGATCCAAATCCAGCGTCCCTGATGGTATTAGGATCATCAGAGTCCATGTCATTGGGTATCTTCCACATCTGTTGAGGCTCCAACAATATCTCCAGGTTTAGGAGCAACATCTGTGTCCATCCAGACAATGACTTCTCCAAGGAAGACCCTCCTATGATCCCAAACCACATTCTGACAACAGCATGGTTCTGTAGGAGAAGAGTCCTGGACTGATGCAGTCCTGACTTGTCCCAGACTGAGAACCTTTGGAGCATCAGGACCCAAAAACAGGATCAAGGAGACCCTGAACTTTCAGGCAGCTGAAATCCACTATCAGGAAAGAATGGGATAACATGTGACTTTCCAAACTTCAGAACCTGGTCTGCTGGGTTTGAACGGTTTTAAATCATCTGTGAACCTTCATTTTTTGTTTTATTGACATTATTATTATTATTATTGTTATTGGCTCTGAGTTTTCAAGTCCAAACTATGAAAATTCACTCCATCTAGCGTCCTTCACTTCTGAAGAAACCACAATGTGTTTGTTGCCTAAACTTCATGGAGTGATGACACAGCCAGTTGGTTCTTCTTACAGTTAGTTTCTGTGTGCCAGTCATGATTTCAGTCGACTTGAAGGTCTCAAGTTGGACATCCCAAAGTCTTTCTTCCCCATTAAATCCTGGGTGACCTTTTTGTGGGCCTCGCCCCGCGGTCTTACACCGTTTCACAGCCATCGGTGGGTTGTTAACCTTTTAACTGGGAACAACTGGCCTGACCTTTCAATTTACAAGGACGTGGTGCAATTTAAGACCAGGGTCGTGAATCTGACCACGGCTCTTCATAGGAACTTTATTTATGTTAGAATCCGACTTCAGAAAAACTGAGAAAGAAATGTTATGCTGAGTTCAAACGCTTATAAAAACACACCGTGGATAAAGTGACTAAAGTAAACTCTAGAGCAGGAGTGTCACAGTTAAACTGGGGATGTGAAGAAGCGGGAAATAGTTCAGATAAAGTGTCAAGTTCTTCAACCAAGAAGAAGCAGAAACACCGATTAGAGTCGTGACAGACAGGACACTGTGGGGAAGTGGGGATGGAGGGGATTGTTGGGATCATGTGACCACAGACGCAGCAGGAAGACAAAGGTCAGTGCTGCTCAGCACGCAGGGCCTCCCCTCCGATCTACTTTGCACGACACAGTGAACAAAAGAGCCGCAGATTTAGGTCAGTGTGTCACAGATTTCCTCTGCACAGCTCAGGTCTCACACCAGCTGCTCACCATGGAAACCGGCGCGTTCAAAGGGTGACGCTCAGACCTGTCGGGGGTCTCGGAGGAACACCTGTTGAGTCGCTGATGATGATCTAACAGGCTCTGAGTGTGAGCAGCCATCTTTGAAACAGTTTACAATGAAAACTGTGGATGAGTGAGTGGGTTCACTGCAGGATTACTTCAAGATCTGCTGACTGCCGATTTTTCTGATTTCACTCTGATGAATGTTACCTGTTCTTTTTTAACATGTTTCAGTATCTGTTTCGTTTCTGCATATCTTTGATAGATTTGACCACCGTAGAAGTTAAGATGCTTCAAAACTAAGATCTCCTCACTGCTCCTTCTCCATGTATTCAGCCCTCCAAACTTTTTTGCCCAGTTTTGATCCTGGTTTCTACAACATTAACATAAAAAAGCATGGATCCTATAGCCTGGCGTCAGCAGGGTGAATGGGTCTGGGACTGTTCAATTCATTTAATTTTTCCAGGAATTAGCAACGGTCACATGTGGAAGTAACCCTGGAAGCGATTAGCCAAACCTTCAACCAATAAGATAAACATAGTATGTGACGTAGGGCCTAGCAACAGAGATGTAAATGGACAGTAGCAATGAATTCCATATGTGCAGAGGTTCGGTTTACTTAAATGAAAAAACGTTCAGTTCGTTTAAGAAAAGCTGCAACAGCAGATTCTACGGAAATCCCTGCAGGAGTTGTGCGTGGTTAAATGTGACTGTATGTTAAATACATACATAAATAAATAAATACTTGTGTTTATTTATAGAACCCACCCCCTTTTGGAATAAGGGACTTTGATTGGACATTATGTCAACGACAGCAGTTTTTAAAGGGGGGGTATCATGCTCTTTTTTCAGACTCTATATTTCCTTCCTGATACCTCTTTAATATCTTTACTTGATTGTCAGATTGGAAACAGCCTCCTGTTTCTCACTCTGCTGAATTAAAATATCATTATTAAACACTTAATCTTAGCTGCTGCTCTCTGCACATCACGGGGTCAAAGCATGAAATATTGTAGCTCAGAGGAAACCAACCATCACCCGCACTAACACAGACGGCATTTATCCTCCTCTGGTACACAAAGAATCAAACTTTATGTGAACTGAGCTGAAGGCCAAGACCAGACTGTTTACCACTAACTCAGGTGACACAAACCGGGATCTGGGAATCTGGATCATATCTTCACAAAGTTCCTTTGCAAGATTTTCAGGATGCTTTGTCGTCATGTCTGTTGGAGTTTTCATTAAATTTCATCCCTTAAAGTCCTGGTTGACGATCTGAGAAGCAGTTGAAAAACACTGAGCCGTTCAGGCAGATTTGAAAAAAGCTGCTACGCTACTTTTAGCCGCTCAGCGCTCCGAGGAAGGCCGGGAGAGTGGGAGGGGACGACTCGGAACTACGGGTGAGGGGTGTGTCGAATACAGCGAGGTGATTGGATGGAGAGGCAGAGCAGGAGATTGACCAATAGGAGCTGTCCGGGACGGATGGCTCTCATTGGTTGATGTTTTTGCAGCCCTGCACCTGTCAGATTTTTCCCTGGTGAACAGATTTTTTTCCGATCTTTTTTCTCTTCACTTTGTGGAGATCGCACTATAGGACCATGATCGCCATAGAAACGAGGTTCATAATAATAACCAATCTCTACAATCGTCAACCATGACTTTAAGCAATTCAAAAATGAATGTGATCTCTGTGGTTTTATTTCCATAGACAGGTGTGTTGACATTGCAGAGACTCAGAACCGGTTCTAACTAGTTTGAGTCAGGAACATCATTCGTCATATTGCTTATCGGTTCCCTTGTTGAGGCCCTCCACTTAATTCTGCAGTGATCACATATCGCTGTGTTGACGTCTCTGAAAATACGATGACTGTATAATGTAGCAGATTGGCGTAAAATCCACTCGCTTCGTGAGGCTGGTAACTTTAGAATGAAAACCTTTGAGTTTTTGCAACTTCGAGTGTCTTTTCTATCCCGCAGAGAGGATCAGTGAGTGTTATCTGAGAATGTCCTGATCCAGTCCTGAAAGACAAAGGTAACTTGTTTTTGTTTGTGTGTAAATGTGAGTGAATCAGTGGGATTTCTGTTGCTAGCTGACGAAAATAAAAGCTGTTATCTTTGTTTTGGTCTGTCCACCAATCAGAGGCCAGGTTTCACTATCTCGGTATAGCAGTGTAAAGATAATCAGACTCCTAACAACATTTTTCTGTTGACACAGAAACTTGCTTTTCACAGATCGAGAATCTGCAGGGGTTGATAAGGGAATCAGTAAAGACTTGGATTGAGATGCAGAAACAGCAGAGACTAAATTTGCTCACAGCCTCAGACATGAGTGTGCATAAGTGCAGGTATAGCTGGTCTGTTTTTCAGACCTCATTGCCAGTGTGCCATAGTCTAATCCTGCCCTCCTCTCTTGGCAGTCCAGACCACTCAGGCTATTTTTCCTCACAACCTATCCTTACTTATCCTCTGCACTCTTGACCTGGACTTCTCCTCGCCCACACTGCCACTTGTTTGACCCGGCTTTACCTTTTTCCTTCCACTCCCCCCCAGAAGTTCACGATCCCGTCACTCATATAGCCTAGTCCTTTTTTCCACGCTCAGTATTCGGTCTCTCAGGCTCTGCTTTCTTTGAACTGTTGAACTCAACACTTATTGTGAAACTACAGCATGTAAGGTTTAAAAAAAGTAAATAAATAAATAGCAGGATAAAATAGAGGCCTGTGCTCCGAATAAAGTCGAACACACCCAGGTCATTTTTGGCTGATCTGGCCTTGCTGACGTTTAGTACAGCTTGTTTGCTCAACCCACTGTGACCATGAGTGAGTTCACATTAAAGAGAATTACCAACATCTTATCAAAAGACACACATAGATAGTGGTATCACTTAACTTTATTATAGGAGCATTTACCGCTTTAGACATTTTCTTGCTGGGGGTGGTGCCTAAACGACAAAAAAGTAATTAAACCGGGTACTATTCTTAACTTTTTAGGGAGGCAATGTTCCCTCCTGGGACAGCTAAATATCAGCACATGCAGGAGTAAAACACCATCATCTTCTTTAGGCCGTTACATCAGGAGCAAGAGACAACCAAGTGCCAGAAACTGCAGTTCCTCAAGTGTCCACTAGAGGCTGGCTCCAAAAACACCAAAAGTCACATACACACATCTTTAAAAACATTTTTACAGCAAAGGGATATCAAATATTTTTTCTCAATGCCTCCCTGAAATCTTATTGGAGTGTGGCAATAACTTTTAATGCACACAACAGCATTCATCCATTCAACAGCACATACTATGAGGGTAACCACATGTCCTCTTTCACCCGGACATGTCCTCTTTTTGAGGGGGCTGTCTGGCCTTGTCTGGACTTGTCTGTGTCGCCTGGACTTACTGAGTAAGAAGCACATAAAAGACACTCGATCCAACCCGAAAACCTCTCAGAATTTACTACGTGCAACTCTGTCACTCCGCCCCCGCGTCGTTGTGTCCTCTTTTTGGGAATTCAGAATATGGTCACCCTACATAACACACACATACAAGCATTTATGAAGGTCCTTTTATCTTTTGCATTCAACCAAAGTTTTGTTCGTCTAAGTTGAAGGTCAGTGAAACTTCTTTAAAGCAGAAATTATGAGACATTTCTGTAACTCTCTTTATTCGGCCACCATCAACACAACAGGACAATTTTTCAACGCCAGGATTCCAGCGCACGCAGAACCGTAACGCTCTGCTCTATGTATTATTATTATTATTATTATTATTATTATGTATTTGACAGCCTTCATGTTTTATATTTACATGCTGTGCTTGGCCAAACTGATGAATTCATCCAAGAAGAGGGGGTTTCTTTCATCTAACATGGTTAAGGTTGACTTGATCGTGAGGATTCGTTGTGTTTGTGTAACCCACCAGATAAGGGTTCCTATCAGATCATGGAAAGACTCTTTCTTTTCCCGCCCAAGTCCTGCACTGGAGCATGCTCAGTGCTCTTCACGACCTACCTGGTGATCAGGTGATGATCCTCCTTTTGTATTTTTGTTTCTCTCTGTTTTAATGTGCCTGTTTTCTGTCCTCTAACAGACATTTAAATCGGTTATTTCATGCTCACAGGATTGAATTATAGACTCGATGTGTGTTTTGAAACAACACTCGGCTGTGTACTCGAGTACACGTGCTGTTTGATTCGACTCGGTGGCTTGTGTTGTGAAATTTCAGGGAATGTGAAGGAAACCAGAGACCAAATCAGATTAAAAATGGCAAAAGGAAAATGTTAAACAAAAGAGGAATGTGGCCAAGCAGCATGGGAAGAACATTTCTCTCATTCAGAGAGTTTTTCTTTTTTTATTTCCCTCAAGCTCTCTGCTATTTCTATCTTTGAGGGGCAGCCTTTACTTTTACAGACCTCTCCTTCCTATCTGGCTTCTGATTGGTCCAAAGCACTTAACAATCAACTTCAGGTTACAGGAACAACCTGATCACACGCTGCATATCAAATTCTAGAGACATGTAGAGGGTAAACAAACAGTTGTGAGGGTAGGTACATATTTCAACCTTTTTTTTGATCTCCATATAATAGGGACTTTCTTGTCTAAAATTGTTCTGTATGTATATTTGATCGGATAAACAATCTCGAACAAGAAATCCTTGGTCCTGCACATTTGACCTCTGCCTGTTGACACTGTGGAAAAAACGCAGGTGTCCAACGGGAGCCGGTCTGGGGAAATAACGGCAGGTTTTTGGACACAGATGTGAGAGCGGCCTAAAGAGCTGATGAACTCCAACCATCTGTGGTAGGAAAAGTGGAGCAACATCCCGCCCTGCAATCCGTGCACAAGCGGCGAATCTGCTGAGAGCATATCGAAGCTGCTGATCCACACAAGGTCACTGAAATCTTTATAGTAGAGGAACAAAAAGAAAGTTTAGTTTGACATGTCTGCACGCTTTATCCCCTTAAGTTTTCAATCCGAGGTAAATTCCTCAGCTCAGTCTCCCGAACTCGGAGGGGAGGAACTGTTTGGGCGAAATGAGCAATTAGAGATCGTCTTACGTATTAGCGTCTGTTATGAAATGGTCTCATGAGCTCTTTGAGTCTCTGCTGCGAACAGTCTGACCTGGTTTCGACCATTTCCTCCTGCAGGATTCAGGGATAATTTGGTAAACGAGTGAACAGGGGGAGTATCCGAACAGTCGGCTCTCAGTTACATCGCAGAGTCGACTTTTCGTTGGGGTTGAAGAATGCTCTCTTTGTGGAGGTGGATGTACTGCCACAGGATCCGTGTGTGTTTATAGGATCTCATTAGAGGATGGCGTGACACAAGGACCTCCAGCGTGGACACAAACCAGATTGAGCTGCTGTCTAAACACTGCATGTCCACGGTAAACAGGAACAGAAACAATGGCACGCCGCACACGCTCCATTTAACAATTACTGCTGCGGCGGTAAACAACGTGTTGTCTGTGTGAGCCGCGCTGCTCTTATGTGAGCTCATGTTCAGCTCATTCTGAGACATGTAAATGAGTCTGTGACAAGTTTCACCAAACTCTTTGAGCAATTAGACCCTAACAAGGAAATCAGCCGGGAGTGGACAAAGTCAGTGTGAAAGGTCACTTTGTGGCGGTGGTCACATGATCAGAGTCAGAGTGAATGTTTAACCTGATGAAACCTTTCTGTGTGAACACTGACGCCCAGGGTCTCTTCATGTTTGGACTCATTTTATTCCCAGTGTTACCAGTAAACCAGTAAACCAGTACGAATGCAGAGAGAGGGAACCAACGGTGTGACGCTGTCGGACTCAAAAGACGGCACTTGAAGAAGCAAGCGTCGACCTTCCTGTGCAAAACAAGATGGATACATACATAACAAGGCTGTAAACACCTTCTTCACAGTGATGCACCTGCAATGCATGATGGTAACCACAGGTGTCACAGTTTATACACACACACACACACACACACATATACACACACACACACACACACACACACACACACACACACACACACACACACACACAGGGGGTCTCAATCATGAACTGTTAATAAATCTGTGTGTAGACTTATGTGTGTAGACTTATGGGGTATTCTCACCAAGCACGAGTAAAACCATCTGTGTGAATGAATTGGATGCAAAGTTGATGCAAAGATGCGATTAGACACTCGTACTTCTCTGGCGGCGAATCACGCAAAATTGAGCGAGTAGTTCATGCGAATTCGTGAGAGTTGAAAATATGTCAACTTGAGCGAATATTCGCAGCACGATAACCAATCAGCATGAAGATCCCCGGGTGACGTGAAAACGGACTGTAAGATGTTGACTGGTGTGAAAATTCATAAATCCTTTTCCTCACAGTAGACAGATGGACAGACGCTCTGCAGCTGGGATAGAGCGCCTGTAATCGGTATCCTGGAGGGATATCCTGGCACCGACCCTCACCAACAGGTCGTCAAATTGGGTTTGGGTAACTTGAAAATAACACTGGAAATGGACGTCATCCAGGTGCAGCTATTGGAGGAGACCCAGACACGGCAGCGTCTACATCTCTGACAGTTTTGGTCCTTCCACAACAAAAACAAATCAGCAATCTGCTGAACGTGGTTCACTCCGCCCCTCTCTCGTATCCACAGCTAGCAGTCTGGAGGAAGGTGAGTGAGGAGGTCGGATTATCTGGTTAGTTGTGAAAATCTGTTGTCTATCACTTGATCCCGCTGGTTAAATTGGCATCACTGTTGAAATTAGCATGAGGGGCTATCCACGGCTTTTAAGCCCTCTGTTGACCTGCGAATCAGGCGAATGGACTAAACGGTTCTATCCAATAGAGTGAATCATTCGCGTAAATTAAGCGAGTAAATACGCTCAATTCACGCGTCAACATACACGCAAATTAAGTGAGTCCATGATTTTACTTGCGCTTGGTGTGAACGCCCCTTTAGACACAACAGTCCTCAGACACTAAAAACCTGAACTAGATTAATTACCCGCTTAGATTTGATCGTAGACAGACAACGCTCAGTCCGAGTCGCTGCGTCGGCTTCATTCTGAACCCGCTCCTGTTGTGTTCGTTGGGCCGAGGTGAAATAAGTCAAAATCTAATAATTTAGCTTTATTTAGATTTTTTCAATCATGTTCACGTTTCAAATGCAGATTGTGTCTTTACTGGTGCAACTTCTTTTAGGTTAATTTCACAGGTTTGTTCTGTAAAACACTTGTGTTGTATATTTATTACTCTGTAAACTTTTGTATTCTTTGTTTCCCTTCCTTCTTGTTAATTTTTGAAACACTTCTCTTCTTGTTTTGTAGTCTGAAGTGTAAAAGGAGAAGAAATCCTTCCCCCTCCTGCTGCAGAGCGGCTGCACGATCATCTCGTTAGAGGATAACGAATTAACGAGGGTTAAGTGAGCGCTCAGTAAACATCATGTGGATTGATCTTTCTGTTAAGGTGTCCACTAAAGGATCAGTCGTGTGTCTCTCTGACCTGTCTGACTCCGGTTATCTAAAGCTGTTAAACAATGATGGCGGATGTGTTTGCTAAAGCTGACGGTGAACACACGGTTAGCAGAGGGTCCCTGCTGCAGGCCACCACCAGGTTACTCAACAGTTAATCTGTGCGGTCTCGGGCCTGCTGGCACCAGCTGGGACTGAAAGCCTCTGATCCTCGGGCCATTAGTCTCCATGACTGAGACACTAATACTGTCCCAAACAGAAATCCTGTTCTTGGATCTGGTTCTTATTTACTGTGCAGTTAGAACACCTCATGTGCTTCCCTCTGTCTGTTTTGACTTTCGAGGATTGAGAGGTCGAGGTCTTCCAGGGTTTAACCTGTTCGCTTTTAGTTCAGATGTTCTGTAAAAACTTTTTCCATGACACGCACCACTTTATTAGGTTCATCTCGATAGAATCGGGTTCGACCCCCTTTTGTTTTCAGAACCGCCTTAATTCTTCATGGCAAACTTTCAACGTGGTGCTGAAAACATTCCTCAGAGATCTTTGTCCTTAAAGGGATATTCTGGCGTTAAATTGAGTTAGGGTCAAACACATCGACCGCTTGCTTCTCTAGTTATACCAACTTTAGTAACGACCGCAGGATAGAAATACAGAGAGCCACGCCCCCAACCAAAACGCCACTCTATAGCCACAAATAATGCTCAGAACAGCACCTAACTTCATCAACAGGACATATAGGGTCACAGACATAGTACTAGACACCAAACATCTTTTTAACTTTGACTCATTTCTTTAACAAAGAGACTAAACACAACTCACCTACTCTCTTCCAGCAGCCGCTTGTTTGTTGGGTAAGTCATTAACGGACTACAGCGGGGTGACGCAGCTCAAGGAAGAACATTTATGATCATTTCTTCATGGAAACACAATCAGACCGAGACGCTAAGACAGAAGAACTACCGCGTCTGTAAAATGATTAATATGGTGATTATTACTTCAAGGAAATGATGAAGAAATGATCATAAATGTTCTTCCTTGAGCTGCGTCACCCCGCTGTAGTCCGTTAATGACTTACCCAACAAACAAGCGGCTGCTGGAAGAGAGTAGGTGAGTTGTGTTTAGTCTCTTAATCTCTTAGCTGTTCTGAGCATTATTTGTGGCTATAGAGTGGCGTTTTGGTTGAGGGCGTGGCTCTCTGTATTTCTATCCTGCGGTCAGCAACATTTATCTCTGGAGGGGGGGTCTAACTCGGTGTTACCGTGGGTTTGACCCTAAATTAATTTTACGATGGAATATCCCTTTAATTCTTTGTGGCAAACTTTAAACGTGGTGCTGGAAACATTCCTCCAAGATATTTGTCTTTGACGTCCTTTGTCCTTAATCACATCCCAAAGGTGAGATATAGGGACTGTGGAGGCCACTGGACTACAGGGGACTCAGTGTCATGTTCAATAAACCAGTTTGAGATGATCTGAGCTTTGTGACATGGTGAATTATCCTGCTGGAATCAGCCGTCAGAAGATGGGTACTCTGTGGTCCGACACGGTCAGCAACAATACTCAGGTAGGCTGTGGAGTTTAGACCAAGATCAAACAGTACTAAAGGGCCGGAGTGTGTCAGGAAAATGTCCCCCACATCATTTGACCACCAGCAGCACCCACAAAGGGGAAATCTGTTTGTGTTAACAACACAGACATTATCAGCAAAGTGAACAAACACATTATTAACAGGAAGTGAAGCGTGTGGATCCCGATCATAAGGTCGAGCACGCACTCTATCAGCTGTGATGTGGAACAAATTCGGGCCAATCAGGAAGTCGCCTGAGCTTCAACTCAAACCTAAAAGGTAAAACAAGAGTTTGTTTACATGTTTAATGTGGTAAACAGCCAACAGTTTGTTTAAATCCATAACAGCTTTACTGGATTATAAACCTTGTTTGGTTGTCCTGATGTGTTGGAATGACAGAATTCCTTCACAACATCGGTGTTGTGAAAAATACGACTGTAGAGCCTGACGTGACCTTTCACAGCAGAAACACATGACGCTCCAACCGTGGAGAGCTTCTCCGATCTGAGATCGTCGACCATCAGCCTTGAGTGACCCCTGGCCAGTGGCCAGCCTTTGTCAGCACGCTGCGAGTAATCTAAACAGGATTTAACGGAGCGTTTAAAAAGCTAAATAGATTTCGAGGAAATCAATTAGAATGATTGAGGACCAGGAACCGAAGACGTATGGAGGATGTAGACGGGTAAGAAAACATGATCTAGTTTTTGGACCGTAAGTTTAACCCAAAAATTAAAAATATGAACCCTGGATGAAGAAGTTGATTTTAATCTGTGAGTTATTTCGTTTTCAGGGTGAATTTGCACCAGGCTAATATAAGTCTGACATTACACTGAAATGTGTGGACTTCCTATAAGATCAGAGGACAAGACCAGGGGATTTTTAATGGTCTTTACATGATACGATTTTTATCACTCAGCTGATTTTTGAAGGCTTCGGAGTGCTTATGTGAGGTTTGGAGGGCGTGTTAAAGCCTGGAAAACTGCAATCAGACTGAATGAACGAAATCGAAGAGTTCCCTTTGAGTTGTGTTGTAAAGAGTTATATCAGCTTATATATTGTGCAAGGGAGGTTAGAAGCCTCAAAAAGGCTTAAGAGGTTCCTGCCGTCTAGGAAAAACAAGAGCTGTCAAAAGCAGCCACAGATTAGTTGAAAGGAACAATTACATAATTTTATGTTTACAAGACAAAATGTTTTACCGAAGGATCCGAGAGTCCTGTGACCTTTTCAGAAGCTGTGAATGAGGATTGTTTTGGTCCATAAACTAAATCAAGTACGTTTCAAAACTGACTCAACCCAAACTTTTAGTCAACTTTGGAGAGGCGGGCCTTCAGCCTCCTTATGCCAAACTTGTAACTTATTATCTTCTTACGGACACCATGATAATAAATGTATTACCTGCACAGGATCCCTGAGTTATTCAGACCAAACTGGTTTCTTGAATCTGGTTTTGAAGGACTCTTTTATTGGAGGAACTTCAATTTTTTAAATTTATGCATCAACGTTATTTCTCAAGACTAAAGGTTCATGTTTGCTTGCAACTAACTGTGAATCTGTGCAACATTATTCTGCTAAAACATGATTTACATTCATACATTTACAGGTTTGGTAATCGATACAGTCAGATTAATTAGTTTAAAAGCAAAATTAAACTTCTGTCCAGTCCATCTGTAAAGAAATTAACTTCCTTGTGTTGGACTGGAAAGTTATCATCGTGTAATGTACTCAGTTATTTTGATATCTTTATATTTTGGTTTCTTCTTTTTTGAGTCTTTTTGAATTTTCGATGTGTTTTATAATCGTTTATACGCTCACCTACTTTCACTCACGTAACCGTCCTCTTTCATTGTTACCAAACATTGTTTTGGTTCTTGTTCTCAGCACTTCCAGGACTTTTCGTGCGAGCCAAATGTTCAGAGCTAAAGTTTTGGATAATCTTCGAGGTCCCAAACAGAACGTGCGGGATTAAAAAAGCGGGGACAACATGGCCGAAGCGTACTCAGTTCCGGCATGTGTTGTTGTTGCTTAAGCCGGTGAAATACTACTTCGAGGAGTTACTACAGCAAACGTAATGTTCCTGATGGGGGGCATTAGAGCCGCTAAGCTGATTTGCAGTAGTAGAAACAAACTTAGGTGGAGCGTACCAAGATAGTAGACAGCTTTAGTAGGATTGAACAGGAGCGATCCAAAAAACAAGTTGACCTAAACCTTAGTTAAGCCCACGGAGGAAAACACAGCGGCTGCCTGTTGCGTGAGCTAGAAACACGCGGCAGACGCAGCAGCAGGTCGTCGTCGTCGTATCGTCTCTGTTAACCCTGAAGCCTCTCATCAAGCTGCACCATCACGACTCTCTGTTTCTTGACAGGTGGTTCAGCTCACAGTGTCCCAGCCTGCAGCTTTAAATGCACAAACCTGCCCAACAAACAGCTGCTGTTGCTCCTGCAGGTCGGGACGTTCTGTACAGATGCCAGTTTACAGTCTGGTGCTGCGTTCCTAAAAGTGTAAATTAGCTCCAGACCAGCAGGCTTCGTGTAGTCCACTGAGGGGGGATCTGAGAGGGTTTCCTTCAGTGGAGGTGAGCAGAGCTGAAAAAGTGGGTTTTCAGCAGTGAAAAAAAAAAAGACTTTATAGTTAAAAATGAAGCTGAGGACAAAAGTTGATGGTTAGAGAATTAAAGGTGCAGTACGTAGTTTTAAGTGGGGTTTAGACTTGGCTGAAATAATCTTCATATATACATATTTAAATAAGTTATGATGACAGATTGAACAGTTTTGTTGAGAAGAATTCATCGGGGTACTTAAGTAAAGGCCCCGCCCCCTTCTGGGTCCATCTGAATTGACTGACAGGAAAATGGAAAGTCCATTATGAGAAAACTGGGTTATGTAATGGTCGCTGAGATCGAACAGATAGTCAAGACAAACATATAAATCATGAGATTTTGATCGGCCATTTGCAACGTAAAGTCATGATGGACATGAGATCTCTGTGATGAGGGTGAGAAGCTGAAGAATCCTGTCCTGTAGATCTGGACTCTCGATAAGCGTGAACTTCTTTTCTGGATTTCTGACTCCCGTCTAACCCGGGATTTCCACCACATCTGAAACAGCTCCAATCCGGAATGGCAGTGATTTTCGCTGTACGCCAATTCCTACCGGATCCTTTAATGAGGCGAATTTCGTGGTGAGTTACGGAAGACAAGAACCTGTAGATTCACGTGGAAACGCGCGAAAACAAGTTGTCTTTAGCCACATAGGCTAACCATATACGCAGTAGATTGTGTCCTTCCAGAGGAGGAAATCTACTTCTAGACTTCTAGAATCAGCATCTCCTCATCCATGGTGTCATCGGGGTGAAATGACGTCTAAAAACCTTTCACTTGTTCGTCTCCGCCGGAGTGTTTTATTTTGAAAAGAAGCCGGATGTTTTATTTTGTGTCTGTGCCCGACTTCCTTTCCAGCACGGGTTAATCTGTGCTGAATTTATCTGACATCCTTTAGCACAGGATGGAAAAACTGCAAAATAAAGCACTGAAATGACAAATAAGATAAGAGTGGTTGTGTTTGTGTGCAAAAACAAATTTGTTGGGCTACACTTAAAATGTTTCACAGGAGCTTCTTGTCCTCACAGGCCACCGTCAATGCGCCAACAGGAGGGGTGAGTAAGGGAGCGTTTCAGCGCAGATATCGCAGCATATTCCCATGTCTACACACTGTGCCTTTAAGCAGGAAAGTGAAGTCAAGCTCAGAGATAACAAAGTCCAGTTGCAGGAGTGATTCTTGAAATTTCAGCTTATCCGCAGTAATGCCTCATTCTTCAAGTGTAAAACAATATGAAACTTCCGCTGCTTAGTATTCCTTCTGCTTGACCCACATACTGAGCCAAAAGGGGAATACCTCATCCTCATCTCTTGCACACACACACACACACACACACACACACACACAGAGTCATAAACTCATGGACTGATAATCAAATCAGTGGGAACATGCTGCTTTTCTCTCATTAATTACACAAAACTCTGAGAATGCGACCAAAGAGTTTGAGCTGCCAGGAAGCACGGGATTATAGTAAAAGAGTGTGTGTGTGAAAATGTGCGGCAATGCGTGTGTGTGTGTGTGTGAGAGTGTGTGTGTCGAACAGGAACATCGTGTCCTCCTGGCCTGACCAACCAGCACGGATAATCCCCCCGCCCCCTCCTCACTGCCGTCACCCCCATCTGAGCCTGAACCCTCAACGCGGAGAGGAAGCATCCACTTTTTGTTCTGGGACAAACTCCCACAAATCTGCTGTTTCAGGGGTTTAATCAGGTCAGCTTTAACACTTCTCATGATTTCAGTCTGTTTGGTTTCATTTGGACACGTTTTTTTAATTTCCACTAAATTCTTGAAAAGCTTGAAATGCAAAAATAAAGTTTTACAAACTTCAATAGAAAGAAAATAAGCCAGCAGATTTTTTTTAAACCGACTGAAATTCATAGAAGACCATCAGTGATAGTTTTTATTTTATATTTCTATTCTATTTTTAGAGCAGGGACAGTTATGAAAATGAAGTTAATATATTTATGTTGACATGCTGAAAATGAAGTCTGATGAACGAGATTCTGTGGCTTTGGCGGCTTTTAAATCTGTGCAAAAAAAGAGTCAGGTGCAAAACTCTGTAAAAAAGTTTTGCATGAGTTGTAGCTAAAAAAAACAAACTTATTAATCTAATTCTGATGTTGGTAAATCACTTTCCAACTATATTTCGGTACACTAATGTGTATATTGTTGGCCATTGGTTCTTTGTTTTATTTTTGATAAAAAGTATAAATATATTTTTATATTGCTCTTTTTTATCTTTGGTATGAACATTATTATGTAAACTCTAAGTTATTGTTTTTTTTGTTTTTGTTGTTGCTATTTTTGTATCACAAAATTTAATTATTGATCATGCTGAACTGCATTGTATGATTTGTTTTGTGATGATATGATGATGAAATCAGATGTGAAACTCACAGCTGCTTTTTGCTCTTTCACAGAGACGATGCAGAGAGGAGGAAAAAATATACAGCAATAAAATGGACGTTCCACCTTTTAGCATCGTCCTGATTGGACAGCAGAGCGTGATGTCAGACTGTGATCACGTCTCAGAAACACGTCAGAGGTCTATCCACCATCCTTGGACCTCCTGTTTGGAAACTGTGCCGTACAGACTGGTGTGGACATCCGACATTACAGTCTGATCAGTCTAAGCTCATGATTGTTTTTTTTTGCCGAATCCGACTTCTCTCCTTGTCCTCGTTTACATGCAGCTGAGAAAATCGAATTATTGACGTGAACGTGTCCTCCTCCTCAAAAACTAGGGGGCGATATGGGTCTTTTCAGCGGCGCTGTTTCTGACCCCATACAACCGTCAACAACAACAGCAGGTCGGTGTCAGACGTCAGAAGTGTCTACAACTGCTGCTGGGCATTTTGGAGAAACAAGAAGATGGAGCATCGTACAGCGTTGTTTTTGTCCGACATGATGGACGCGCTACTTTTTCTGCAGATGAGACGAACGCTACTCCTCTACTCTGGTGTTTTTGTTGTTGGGTTACGGGGGCGTGGCGCACATGCATTGTCCCATCATACTCTGACTACGCCGGTTACATGGTAGAGAAAATCGAACTCACATTATCTGAGTGTCTTAATCAGAGTTCTCAAACTCTGATTATAGTCGGACTAAAGTGTTTACATGACCTTCAGTTGTCCGGTCTTAATCGGAGTAAGTCAATAATTCAGTTTTCTCGAGTGTCACGTAAACGTACTGAGGGTGTGACTGTATGTGTGTATTTAACTACAGAGCAGCACAACAGGTCTCTTTAGTTCGGGGTGAATTTACGTCTTTGTTCAGGCTTCGTGAATCAAACAGTCGGTCCTTACATGCACAGCAGGTGCAAAGGCTGCTCAATCCTTTAATGACTCAGGCTTTAAGTGTTTTATTGTTTAATTTGTTTAAGTTACTCACTCATCCACTCCGGGAACATCTTCTCGGCGGTGAAGGGATTTTCTGGATCATGGGACATAGAATTGGGGAAGCATACGTTCGCTCGATGAAAAGCTTTGTCTGTCGTCTCTATAAAGAGGGACCCCCGCTGTCTGAGTCACTGAACCAAACTGAGTCATAAAGGAAGTTGTTAAAGAGGCGAGCAGCAGGTTTTTTGTCTCTGCTGGTCCTCTGACATAATGTATGTAAAAGTCTCTGGACTCGGTCTCTTTATGAGTTGCGCTCTGTGAGTCATAAAGTTTGTTTTATAGAGCAGAACTTTGCCCCAGTTCCTCAGACACAAACACAATAAACCCCACGCTACAACGGGACCACATGTCCCATCATTCATGGCTGAACTCTGGTGGTTCTCCATACGAGTCTCTGATCATAAAGCTGCTCCCTGAGCTGTTAACAGTGTTAGAGTTCAACATATGGCTGCTCCTGGATTACACATTCAAGAGGAAGTTAGTCAGAAATAAATCCTCGGAGTTTAATGGAGTATTAGTGGAACTACATAAACAAACGATATTGAAGTGTTCAACCTTTAGCTTTTCTGGGATTATTTGGACAAAGGCGCCAAAGCTGAGGGCAGACTTTTGGAAAAGTTGCTCTGGAAGCTGCTTCGGTTTGAGACTCAATGAGGCACTTTCAGTGTAAACGAGCAGGACGATGTTTGTCACTGAACCCTAAATAAAATGGATAAAACTGGATGAACCTGGATTACAATTTTCTTATTTCAACACCCCAAACTTTGGGTCATGACCTGTAGATGAAACTTGTCAAAGGAGACTTTATGTTGATGTGTACCTTAATATTCACAGTTTAGTGTCACAGTGACGTTGGCGAAATCCCTGGATGTGTTTCCCTGCGACTCTGAACGGCTGGTTAACGCCACAAGACTCGGCCTGGAAACGACTTCAGGGTGTGCTGTAGATACGTGTTGAAGGACGAGGCCATCCATCAGCTCTTTCAAATCTACTGCTTATATGTCTATGTGGCTGTCTTTATAGAGACAACTCGTTATCACACGATTGCACGTGAATCCACGGGTTCTTGTGAGTTCTTGCGATTACCGCCGTCCGTAATCGGCCACAAAATTCGCCTCACCAACGGATCCGGTAAAAATTGGCGGACGCGGAAAATCACTCCCGTTCTGGATGTGGTGAAAATTGGGGGTAACTTAGACATCTAACATCTGCAAACATGGCTGATTGGGAGTAAAATCGTTGCTAAGTGCTACCTTCAGACGTTCTGTGTGAAGGCACAACTTTTAGGTTGTTCCAAAGCTGTGTAAAAAGTAACACCCCAAGCTGTTAGTAAAACAGAATATATTTTCTGTCTCAGAGTACACCAGTGAAAAATGGTGGCACCGTTTCAAATACTCATTTACCACCTACACAAACCCTGGATTTCCACCGCATCAGGAACAGCACTGATCTGGAACGGTGGCGGTTTTCGCCGTACGCCAATTCCTTCCGGATCCGTTTGTGAGCCGAAATTCGTGGTGGATTACGGACAGCAGAAATCGAGAGCGAGAATTCACAAGAACCCGCGATAATGAGTTGTCTTTAGCCACAGAGGCTAACCGTATAAGAAGTAGATTGTGTCCTTCCAGAGGAGGAAATCTACTTCTAAACTTCTAGAATCAGCATCTCCTCATCCATGGTGTCATCGGGGTGAAATGACGTCTAAAAACCTTTAGACCAGAGAAAAGTAATGGAGCCATTTGAAATACTCATTACACATACCAGTCACATGAATATGAACATCTGTGCAATGTACAGCAATCCAATGCATCGGTTTTAATGAATAACTTTCTTTTACGAAGGCTGGGCTCTCATACATTGTCAGTTCACTTATTTGTCTGAGTCTGTAGCCTTTTTTCTTTCGACCCCCTCCCCTCCGTTATTAAATGAGATGTTAAATAAAAAAAAAAGAAACTTCAACCTACTTCTGCATTTTAAAAAAAGGTTCAGCTCAGGCAGGAAGTGAAAACAAACAGATGGTGAGAGACAGACAGGTGATAAACACAAACAGACAGGTAACAAACATGTTGAATAAGCCGAGGGTTGCGTGAAGTGGAGCTGTGTGACAACAGCAGCAGGAATCTGGAGCAGAACAGTCTGTTCACACACGCACTGATGGAGACCCAGCCAACTTCCTGTCACGGTGTGTGTTCTCTACCTCCCTCAGCCGCTCACGTGGGGGCAGCGGGGGTGAGGGAGGGGGGACGGCTGTATTAGGGGGAACAAAGTGGAAGATGGTGAGTGAAACATGAACTCTGAGCAGAGTGATGATGGAATTCAAAGACGAGTGTGTGGGCCTTACCACACATATATACACACGTACACACCTGTTATACTGGTATGTGCGTGTGTATATATGTGTGTGTGTGTGTGTGTGAGAGAGAGATCCACAAATAGTTTGAACATTTTCAAGGTCAACATCCTTCATTTAAAACGTTTATATTGGATTATTTTTGTGCATTATTGACACGGTTCTTGTTGACTAAATATTGTCTACATGACGCACTCTGGCAGATGATGGTTTCGATCCATCATCCTCTGGGTTTAGCGCCCTGCATGTCTCTGCTGCACCAATCTGCTGCAACTCACTCCCGACGGGACTCGAACCCACAATCCCTGTCTTAGGAGGCCAGTGCCGTATCCATTAGGCCACTGGGACCCACCCTGAAAGTCAAGGGCACAAATATTTTAGGAAGGCAAAAAATATTTTATAAAAAACAAAAAAAAATCATCAAAAAGAAATCGACAAAAAATTTCCTAAAAGTTTATAAATTCATATATTTATAATTCATTTGATGTTTTTGAAAATATTCGAAAATATTGATTTCAAAAATCTAGTTTCCAACATTTTTTTGTTTTAAAAAATTATTTTCAATTTTTTTATATTGTGTTGTAAAAAGTTTTATGTTTTCAAAATTCATTTGTCTTTTTTTTTAAACATTGTTTCAATATTACTGTTTTTCAAAATTTCACTTTTCTAAACAAAGTTTGTTTTAAAAATTAATTGTTTTTTCTTAATTTTTTTTATGTTTTAAACATTGTCTTAGTTGTTTTTTTTTTCTTTTCAAATGTTTTGTATTTTTCTAAATATTTTTCTTAGTAAAAAAGTTTTTAGGATTTATTTGTGTTATCAAAAATTACTTTTGCATTTGATAACACATGTTGTGTCTATTGACAGAAGCATTTTTTGCCTTCTTGAGACTTTTGACCTTTTTGACCTTTAGGGCCACCGTAGAATCTGCTCCTCATGTTTAAGTTCAGTGTGTTCACACCTCTGTATGTTTTGTGGTTTGTGGAAATTCTCCCGACCCACTTAAGGGGAAAATGCATCTAGTGTTGTTTTTGCGGAGGGTTTAATCTAATTTTATTCACATAATTAATCGATAATTGACTGGAACGTTTCCAAAGATGACAGAGAATACTTTTAATTGGCCTTTAATTACCAGCGCGCCATCTTGGCTCATGCACAGACATAGACAACTGCCTTTGTGTGGACGGTGCTTTAGACTTTTTTGAGTGTGGTCACTCAAAAGTTGGCGTTACTGACAAACTCTGTGTTGTTTAACTTTATTCAGCTGATTTATTTATTGGATGATTTCATTTATTTGTGGAAAAGTATTTTGTCTACTGTTTGAGCAGGAGCATCAAGGGTATCAGTTTTTCCTCCTACACAGGTAGCTAAGTCAGACAATACGCACCTTCCACCGGAGTCAGAGTTTTCAGGCCTCTCAGGATGAATATTTGTGTTTTATTCTGCGGTTCAGAGGTTGCTCTGCGGTGTTTTCCGTCCTCGTGCTGCTCGGAGGTGTCGGCTCTGTTGGCAGCTCTCCATTATTTACGCCGCAGCAGAGAATGTGACACAGATTTCCAGAACACCGTGTCCTGGGCGAACTGAACCCCCCGTCCTCACCGTGGCTGTGTGGGCGGGGCGCAGACCCAAACAAAACCAGCCTTTGTCCTGGAGCAGAGCGTGGAGGGGGACGTTACCGGGATGGGACACCTGTTGTTGGTCCAGATTCAGAGTGAGAGCAGAGAGCAGCGCTGGGAGGTGATGCTGAGAGGAACAAAGAAAGAGGAGAAAAGCTGGTGTGATGATAAACATCAGCAGGACAGAGTGTCTCACTGTGAGCTTCACATGCTTTGTGTTACAGTCCGGTCCACTTTGAAATACTTTCAAATGTCAACAGTCAAAGAAAAGACACTTTTTCCTCTTTTCAGTGGAAAGAAAAATATAGCTTCAGGCTTCGGGGTAAAAAACAAAACTTGAGTGTGTGAGGAAACTTCTGCAGAGAGTCTGCGGGTTCAGGAGGTGAGAAGGCAGCAGAGACCTGAACTGTTTTCCATCAAGTCGGGTTTTTTCTCACTTCGACACCCGGCAGGAAAAACACAAATGTGTCAGGGTTTTTTTCCCCCCATGTTCTGTTTGTTTAGAGAATAATCCCCTCGCTCTGACTCGGTCTTCTCCTCAGTCTGAAGATTACCCAACTCATTTAATAACTGAAAATACAGCCCTGGTTCCATAGAGCTGGAACACTGAGTAAAAGGAACAAAATGTGATGGTTTGCTAACAATAAAAAGCCTTTGTGTTTTCAAAAGAGGGCAAAGACGACAAATCAAACGATGTTTTAGATTTATGAAAACTTAAATAAAAACTCATTTGACTTTGATGCAGCAGCTTAATTTGAAGCAGTCAGGACAGGAACAATAAAACTATAAAAGATGTATGATGGTAAAAAAACAGACATGAAGGAACATCTACTGAGTAAAAACATTGATTTACAAAAGATTACTAACATGAATTTGTATAAAAACAATTTTCAGAGAGTCCGAGGCTCTCAGAAGGAAAGACGAGAGGAGTCTCTGTCGCGACCTGGTCCATCCCAGAAACCTGATTTGGACTGCGCATGTGCGAAGCGTAAGTCACTTCCTCTCTTGGCATTTCAATGTATTTTACAGCAGTGAGTCGCTACCTACCCGATCCGTACTGTGCAAGTTTACTTCACCAAAAACTTTATTTAAACTACAGATCGAGTTAGAAACCAGCTGGCGATGTGACAGGCGAGCTTGCTGCAGGCTCCAGGGCTGATGCCGAGGTATTCGCCAGAGCTCCTGCCCAGCACGATGAGACCTTTTGGGCCACAGAGAGTGCTGTCGTGCGATTATTTCGGACGTCAATATTTTTTTCGAACCCGTATCCTGTCAATACAAGCGTTCACATCAGTGACGTTTTCCCGTCCTGCGATATTGCGGCATTTATTTTTTCATATAATGGTCGAATTTTTAAAGTTTCCCATACTGTGTGTCCACTTCTGACCAATCAGATTTCGTGTTGTTACGACGTCAGATTCACCGGTATATCCAACATGGCCGACCGGCTGATTGTTTCCGTGTCAGAGAACAGAGTGATTTTTGATAAAAGACACAAACATTACAAAGATAACGACCTGAAGGACGACCTGTGGAGAGTCATAGCGTCTGATTTCTCATATGACGATGGTTTGTGAGCTTTAACAGTTTGATAAACGTCTTTGTTTTAACTTTCATCTGTGCTAAGTAACTTTAGCTCGTAAGCTAACCTGTTCAGATACAACATACCATATGTATTTTCACTGTAAACTCAGTCACAGCGTTGCTGTCACAGCACCATCAGGTCTCAGTTGTTCCCTTACGTTTATGGATTATAGTTTAATGTTCTTATCTGGTACTGGCCCCGACTCAGTACATGCTATCATGACAGACAGACATCTCAACACTAGAGTCTAATCAGAACTGAAAACACTCAGTCTGCTGTTGGCTCAGTCTTCTCGCTTCCACCCGGGACGCGTCTTTTTTACCCCCAGAGAGTCACAAAATTGCATCGGGCTTGATGTGTATAGTCAGGCGCGTCAAAATTCGTAGTTTGCATATGGTGATTTATTTTGAAATACCGGATGACATGCGCGGTTTTCGTGCTTGACTTCCTGTCTAGAACGATCTTCTCTGTGTGGATTGATGCGAATTGAAAACGTAGAGCAGCAAAAATCGACTCGCCACGTATCTTTAGCAGAGCTGCTCTTGATACGATGCTGCGACAGAGCTGCTACACGTCCTGTATGTTTCAGCCTCTATTGTCACTGATGCGTGCTCTCCTCTGCACACTGAAGGTCTTTGCTGATGCTCTGCCTGCCACAGCTGGCATCTGTGGAGAGGTGAGCTCTCCACAAATGCTCTCGGCTCTCAGTCTTGCACTGCTGCAGAATCTGAGTGATTGTCTATTTTAAACATGAAAGTTTCACAGTTGCAAGAACTCTTTTAGTCCTAGTCAGAGCAACAGAGCGAGACAATTCAAGGTCATGAGAGCGTGTGCATCACAGTTTTTAATGTCTAAGTACCAAACTGCCTTTTTTATGTGCAGAGTCATTGTTTGTGTTCAGTTACTTGGTGATCTGACTCTATAAATGTTTGAACCAAATGTTCTGACCCGTCATCAGGAGTCTGCACGAGGAGCCTATTTTTTTTTTTTTTTGACGTCTTACAGAGCGTAATCCTGATCATAATGTGCTGCTTGTTCCAAAATGTTCAGCTGAGTAAGGAGGAGGAGGAGGAGGAGGAGGAGGAGGAGGAGGGGATCTAATGAAGCAGAAAGAAGTGACCCAAACACTCATAACAACACCCCCTAAGCTCATTGTACAACTGTTCAGAACAAAGCATCACATGACCAGAAAATACAAACCTGAGCACGAGTTCCCAGTCCCTCTGCAGGTGATTACGACGCCTCCTGACCTAAATATTCAACCCACTAGAGACCAGTCATCCAAGTCTGGATACTTTTAAAGGTCTATTACGCTGTTTTGACTTTTCTTATTCAAACAAAACTGACTTGAGTGGTTAAAGTGCAAAACTGCAGTTCTTCAAAAGTCCACTAGAGGCCGACTACCACATCGGCTCCATTTCTGAAAGCAAGTTTTACATTATTTAACATTAGTGGGTGTGACTGACTTGACTGACAGGGTCGATGTCGGTTTATATGTTCGAACGACTCCGAGTTACAACAGATGCTTCATCAGCGTATTCCTGTGAGTAATCAAAGTGTCTCACCGTTATTCACTGACGATGTGAGTCAATATCAGACCGGTGAAGGTTCATTTCTCTGGAATAAAACTCATCATGACTGTACACAGCGACCCGAGCTTCAGGAAAGGACTAGTTTTAAATACACTCCTGATCAAAATCTTAAGGCCAATTAAAAAATTGCAAGAATTTATATTTATCACTGTTGGACCTTAAGACGGTTCTGAGTAGAGCTTCAAAATGCAAAAAAAAAAAAGAAATGGGAACAAGAGACCAAAAGTTTTGAGCAGGAAATTTATTGAAAACAACAATTTAACTGAAATAGTCTGATCATCAGCTGATCAAAAGTTTAAGACCACAGCTCAATAAACCTGAACACCGCCTAAAACAGAAATCAAAGTGTCAAAAACTGACTCAGTAATGAGAAGCTCCACCATTATTGTTGATTACTTAAAAATTAAAAAAAGTGTTTCCAAAAGGCTAGTGGGAATGTTTCTCCCTTGCAAAGTCCAAACGGTCAATTTTTTGGCGTTGAAGGAGACGTGACCTTTGAAGACATTTTTGTTTTTGAAGCCCTTCCTTCGCAGATGTCGTCTGATTGTTATTGGGCTGCAGTCGGCACCTGTCATGGCCTTAATTTGGGACAAGGATCGTCCCGCGTCTTGACGGACACACATTCGGAATTTTTTGGGGTCAACCACTTGATCTTTTTGTTCCATAACCCTCTGGATCTTTTAAGAAATGAGAAACGACTGTCTTACTGCGTCCAGCACGTTGTGAGACGCCTCGTTTATGCAGCTCAACAATCCTACCACGTTCAAAGGCAGTGAGCTTTTTTTGCCATCAAGAGATGTTGTCAGTGTGACTGCTTGACAAGACATGACATGGAATCCAAATTTTCACTCAGATTTAAGCTTTTAAAGGCTGTGGTCTTAAACTTTTGATGAACAGACTATTTCAGTTAAATTGTTGTTTTCAATAAATTTCCTGCTCAAAACTTTTGGTCTCTTGTTCCCATTTCTTCTTTTTGCACTTTGAAGCTCGACTAAGAACCGTCTTAAGTGTTAAATATAAATTCTTGCAATTTTTTAACTGGCCTTAAGATTTTGATCAGGAGTGTATTAAACAGGATTAAAAAGAAGCTTACTTTCAGGAAAGTATATTTGAACCTCTGTGAGTCTCTGACTTGCATCTGATTGAAAAGTGTTCAAGACTGAATGTGGGATGAAGCCCCACAGGTGTGTTTTTACGTGTGTGTAGCTGAGAGTCACCTTACATGAACTGTTGTCAGTCCACCCTCATCTGCAGACAGATCTGAACCTGATGCTCTTCTTATCCGATCATCGGGTTTGATACTCGGCTCCTGCTGGGAAACTTTCAGCAGAAATAGAAACTTATCTTCTCATCTGGATTCTTGTTTAGGTTTTCAGGACAAGTTTGGACTTTTTCCTGGTTGTGAAACTGCCGTTAATGAATCTACGAAACGGAGCGGTTCACTCGGCCTCAGCTCTTTCAATCATTATTGCCTGTTTCTATTTTTAAGACTGAAGGCTTACGGTTGATTACAGTTCACAGGAACAGCTTTCATTCATTATCTATGAGAAGTGGATAGGGTTCAAATGAGCTGGAAAATTATGGTAACGACTTACACCACAGATTTCACCTAATAGACTTAATGTAAGTCGGTTTTTTCAACGTTTTTGGGTCAAAACAAACACGGAGCGTGAAATCATGAGAGCTGTGGGACTTTTTCAGATCTGTTTCCACTCCACTGTCTATTGGATTCTGATGAAAAGGCACAATGTGTACAAACTAATTTAAAAAAGCTGGCGCGCTGTAAAATGTTGATTGTAGACAGATTTAGATGGTTCGCAAATTATTTATACGCCAATATTTAATTAAGAAATGGAGCAAAGAGGACAAAAAAATAACCGCTCATTTAATCCAGAAACCACAACCACCGAAACTCTTAACTGAGGAGGTTAATTTGCAACAGGTTGGTGGAAAAGGACATTCAGAGAGACTAAAGGTCATTACACACCGGGGCCAATTTGCGAAGAGAATAATTCACAAGCTTCCAAACCGTTTACGATCTTCTGCAGAGCGAAAAAGCGACTGTAATCTTTTTTTTGCTTCGATCTGAAATGATGTAAAAAGTCAGGCGAGTTATTCCAGGCTGATTTTCTCAAAGATGAATTAATCCTTTTGAAGTAATCTTGGTTATTCTCACAGAAATACAAATAAAAAAGTGATGATGAGAAACATTTCTCTGTTGAAAAAACAACAACAATGACAGACGGACTAAATGAAGCGTACATGAGAGTCACTGTTCCAGAAAACACTACAAAGCCTGTGAAACTGCAGCAGGCGCTCGATCGCATGAATCATGTACATTAACACGTACACGTTTTTTTAGGTGCAGAGGTTCGATGATTATCAGCAGGTTTCGGGCAGAAAACCCCCCGAGACAAACCCAGAAAGACTTCCAGTAAGAGAAAATCAAAGCGAGGACACAGCTGAGCTGCAGATTACTGTCAGGAAGTGACACAGAACAACCAGGAGCAGAACAGACTCCCAGAACAACCACATCTGAAGGACCAGGATCTGAGGGGGGGTGGGTCAGACCTGGTTCTCATGTCATACAGGTGTGTGTGTGTGTGTTAACATTCACACTGCAGCTTGTTCTTTGGCTCTACACGTAAACCATTAAAACCATTAAAAGCACATTAGCCCGTTTACACGCACAGACGAGAAGCTCTGAGGGACTTTTCTTCTGCTCGTGGTTTCGTTACCCGCAGCATTTCTGTTGTGGAGTTTACCTCTTCCCTCAGACTTTTATTCACTGTTTGGCAAATCCACGAGGAACTTCTGCACCACTGTAACGAGACATGAGAATGATCAAGATGTTCCCTCAGTGTGCGTCCTCAAGAAGACACAAAGAGGCAGCAGCAGAGGGAGGACATGTAGGTCTTCTCTTTTCTTCTTGTGGACCTCGGTAATCCCAGTTTCTGGTTATTTTGGGCGTCATTTTCCAGTAGAGGGCCGAAAGAAAGGAATGATGTCTAACATGTATATCTGACAGGAGTGTTTGCAGTTGTGTAACAACTTCCACCGCAGATTTCAGCCTTTCGACTGACTCATTTAACTCTTCGCCTCCTCTGTTCCTCTTAAAACCAGAAGATACTCAAAGGTCATACAGGGGTCACATGTTTTTTCTGCACTGCATTTGTCGTCTCATAATATCTGTGGCTGATGGTTGCAGCATTTAGAGTAGGAGATTATAAGAACTGGAAAAACATTTACATACATACACACATAAACAATGAGCCAACCAGACAGAGCGGAAGACAGGGACTATAAACACACTGGGAAACAACGAGCAACAGGTGAGACTGATGAGCGATTAACAAAGGAGAGAAAACTAGGGAAGGAAAACCAGACTAGAAACACAAGGAATCGACTCCTACAAAATAAAACAGGAAATAAACACTGAAAAACACTAGAGAAAATACACAAAGAAAATAGACTCAGATAAAACCAGGAAAAAAATAAATAAACTGTCCTCCCTCGGGTCCTGGACTATGTCACTTTATCCTCGTTGTAGAAGTCCTGCAAACATTGTGTTTGCTGGTAGTCTGTTGGCATCTACAGTAGCACCAATGCTTTTGACTTTCACCTTGACTGGGCCCCATTTGTAATGATCTGAAGTATTTATCTGCATTATATCTGAATTTAATCGGAACGATACGAGCGAGCAGGAGCGTCTGTTTGTGGGCGGGGCTTGAGGGGAGAGGAGGAGCTGAGGGGAAAACTGGTTGTGAGGGGTAGAGTTTACATTCAAGATTTCTCCTAAAAACTGGAACTAACTCAGATCCTGACTTAGACTTAGTTCCTCCCGTTTTTATTGGAACATTGGGCGACAAGTCCCTCCGTTTGCTCCGGTCCCTTCTTAGCGACCCTTCTTGCTCCATACCAGCTGACTCCCATCTCGCTCAGGTCTTACTTGGCTGTTTGTCTCCATGTCTTCTTTGGCCTCCCTCTATTTCCACACTTGCCGGTCTCTCTCTCTCTTGGCAGTTGGATTCCATGTCCGGTCTTTCTCTTTCTCCTGTCAGAGACGATGTCAGACAAAGGTGCTACACCTGCCCTTCTCATCACCTCTTCATTGGTGATGTGGTCTCTCCATGAGATCTTCAGGATGGATCTGAGGCACAGACGATGGAAGACATCCAGCTTGTTGGTGATGCTGGCTGTCTTCATCCACGTCTCACAGGCGTAGGTCGCTGTAGGGATGACCACTGACACATAGAGGCGTAGCTTTGTGGCCGTGGTGATGGATTTTGATGACCAGATGTTCCAGAGTCGTTGGAAGACTCCTGCAGCTTTGCCAGTTCTGGTCTGTACGTCTTCCTCCACGTCTCCAGTATTTGAGATGTTGTTTCTGAGGTATGTGAAGTTCTTGACGTGCTCTATGTCTTGTCCGCCGATGGTGAGCGGTGGAAGGTGTTGATGTTGAGCGACGGTCATGGCCTTGGTCTTTTCTTGGCTTATTTACCTAGACCGACTTTTTCTCCTTGCTCATGCAGGTTGTTTGTTTGATCTTGACTACCTCACCTTTAACGCACCGACGATCTCAGCTTCCTCAGGATTACAACACGCCACCGTTACACCTGACCACACCTCACTGACCGGGTGCTGATGTGGGTGCATAAAAACTACAAGTGCATTGTGGAAAAACAACGATGACACTTGGACTGCACGCCAAAATGCTTTGTGCTTGCAAAACAAACTCTGTCCCTGTGTTTTATTTTGTTTGCACTTTTGCACTTTCCAACGATTTTCTCTCTAATTGGACTTTGGCGCAGGCACATCTGCAAACCTCACTGGCTCTTAGTGTTTTTTCTTGTACATAATTTCCCACAGGACTCTTTAACACGGCACAAATGTATTTAATTAAGTCTTCGTCAGATTGTGTTGCTTTTATGTAGATGTATAAACAGATTAATTGCCTGAATATCAATTGACTGAGACTGAGGATCATCGACGCTGTTGTAAACAAACCTGTTGGATTACAAGCTGCAGTGGAGCTACGGCGGGTGTGTTTACTTTAAGGATACGAGACAAAGAACAGAACTTTTTATTTTTAGACTCAAAGTTGGCGTCGGTTTCGAAAAGTCGTCTGAGTTCACAAGTTTTCAACAACGAGCCCGCACTCGCTGTGAACGTCCACATTCCCCTCGGGATTATCAGAGTGAGAACGATGGGGGCTGCTTTCATGTGTTTGGCTTGTTCTCCACGATGCACATGTTCCAGTCACATTCAGTTCTTTCATTCATAACGTACGTGCACACACACACACACACACACACACACACACACACACACACACAGACGCTCAGTGCTAAGTGTGAACAGATGTGTGTCCTCTGCTCTAAGTGCTCTGCACGTCTGATGGATGATACGCACTAAAATTTTCTGAAGAACCAGCTTCAGCGCTGACCTTTGACCTCAGGGGGTCACATGATAATCATAAAGCGGACAGGAACACATTTTATCCTGCGGTGATGTAACCGATCATGATTCACTCTGTTGACTCCACTGTTTTCTTTGACTCAGCCGTCAGGGGAAAAGAGCGCCCCCTAGTGTCATAACCAGAGAGTGAGGTTGAGCTCCACCCCACTTCTCTCACCTGAAGTTTTTAAACTAAAATAAATGAAAAATGAAAGAGGAATAAAACAATTAAGAGAGATAAATGAGACCCCAACAGGACTTTGACCTGCTAACTCTGTCTGAAGGAAACAGCACAGCATAAAGGAACAGAGTTTACTTTATTAAACACCAGGAAACCTGCAAAAACCAACACTGTAAAATCACGTAAAGCTTTTTCACAGACAGTAGAGGCTCAACAGTCACTGAATTATATCCAAATTATCAGGAAATCGACCACAGAAAGGAAAAACAACCTGTTGTGAGCGTGTTGTTTCTGACCGGGGCTGCACTACGCTGCTGCTACGCTCCAAATACCCTGATCCTGTATGTGAAACCCAACGCTGCTCTACGGAGCAAATACAGATCCACGCTCAATACGGATCCTGTATGTTTTCGGCTTTAGTCTCAACTAATAATCATGAACACTGTGCAGAATCACCAAGATAGATGAGAATTATTTTTGTTGGTTTTTGTCCAATGCTCATTTCCAGTCTGGGTTCTGTGGACTGTTTTATGAATGAGGCCTCTGCCCTTTTAAATGGTAATCTCAGAGTCGCAGATCTGGTTCTTGGTTTTCTCCACAAGACCGAAGCTATTCACATTTCCTGTCAGTGTGACCCGAGTAACCACTTTATGAAACCGAGTCTCAAATAGCACATCTAACCCAATCACACAGCTCGCACAAAAGGGCTTCATTCAGGCGTCTCCACTGCAGACGAGTGTGACCAGAACGAACTGCAGAGTTGGAGCTTTTTAAAGAGTTCAGTGTGAATATAACTAACTGTAACTAAAACTGCGTCAACATGTTTACACCATAACACCAGGATCTGTTCTGACCTAATGAGGCTCGCTCTACCTGAGTCTGTAATGTCAGCTCCAGGTGTCCCGATGGATCCCCCAGGAGCTTCAGGCTGTAAACCAGCATGTCTGGCAGGGCGATCAGATAAAGTTTTATAGAGAAACCATCTTGTGGGACCACAGTTGATCTACCATGTGGATGTTAATGTATCTGCATGTTTTTGTTGGGACCACCTGCAGATTTAACGGGCTATCATGTTTGTTTGTTTTTTATTAGGACTGCCTTGGCAACAGCTCTCTGTGGTCCATATTCAAATAAAATTTCAACAATGTTTTCGTTCACACTCTGCATACCACAAACTGTAAAACTGCAAATGATTCAGCAATTTTTGAGTCAGTAGGATGCAGCTCCTCCAGCTGCCATGTCCACCATCCTGAGGTCAACAGACTGACCTGAACATCTACGTCTGATGATCCAGGAACCTTTCTGATGCTGTTATTAGGCACGGTCTCCTCCCTGCAGGTAAGCTCACTACATTTCTTTGGGGAGTAGCTTTGATGTAGTGTAGTTAGCAAAACTTATAATCATGATCACTTTGACTGTTACTGATCCCACAATTGTTAGAAATGGTTACCCATGATTTGACTTTTACGTCAAACTCATGTAGGAGAATTTAATCCTCTTAAAAATACTTTGGTCGGATTCAGAGCTCTCTTGTTGAGCTCTCTCTGTCCCGCTGCTTTTCAGGCACACATGCATACGGACTAGAGCATGACACAGGAGCAGATTTTCACTCCTGTCCCGCTCTCACTCCCAGAGAAAAAATCCCGTCCCGTCTCAATCCCAGACCAGAGTAAAAAAATTAATCCTGTCCTGTCCCACTCCTGTAGAATGACTCCCACTCCCATCCCGCTCCCACTCAAAATTACTCCCACTCCTGTCCCGCTCCCGTTTAAATAAAACCAAACATGTTGAAAACACGCTGCATTTTTTATTTAATATGCAGTGCACTAAAATAAAAGATTTTAGGTAAAAGTGGCAGCCGAGTCGGAGCGGCAGTCGCTCCCGGCGACACCAGCAGCCACTCCGAGTCGCTTTTCACTTCCGGTGGTGACAGGAAGTCAAACCACTGTTGTAGTTCTTTTGTGTTGCTAGTGAGGTCAAGAGTGTTGGCTCTCACTGAGAGATGACTACAAAAATGGACGCATCTGTTCATCTGGTTGTTTAACACGGCTGAAAATAATCATTTTTTAATGTTGTTCCTGCTCCCGTTGCTTTTTTTTCCAGTCGCGTCCTGATCACGGGATGAATTAAAAAATGACTCCCATGTCATCCTCTAATACGGACACCTGCCTCCTCCTGCTCCGCTCCCCGCTCTCCTCTCTCCACCTGTAGCTGCTGCCTGATGGTTTGGACCGCTGTCGCACAACATGTTAAAGATACAGCTATCCATCATTAATCCTTGCAGAGGCAACAACTTTTTTGTGCTCCAAACTTCATTTCACAACCACACTTAATTGATCATAGGGGGCAGTAACGAGCATATCTAAACCCAGTATTAACTCTTATTTGTCTGCTATTAGCTGGTAGCTGTCATCGTATCTTCGACATATTTCTTTATGTTTTAAAATTTATTCCAAAATCCCACATTTCGGCATCTCATTGTTTAAAATCCCGTCCAACAGTCGTTGGTCGATTGCCTGGTTGTTTACAGTAACTCACTGTAAACGTCTTTAATTATGAAACAGTAATCTTCCTCATACCTTTCGTTAGAAACCCTGCAAACTAAACTAACTCACCCAAACCAAAGCCCTCCTGATGGGTGAGAAAAACAAACCTGTGCTGCTGATCATGACTCTCCTCTTACTTAGAAATTCATCAGACGTTGACTCAAACACAGAGAGGGGCTTCAGTGTGACGGGATGTTTCTCTGCCGTGAAAGCAGATGAGTGTTTGAGCTACTTACTGAGGTCACCGTGACTCTGACTGAAGGAGGGGGTTTAGTCAGCAAGCAGCAACGTGAGGCTGCAGACTGCTGCTGCGCCACTCATCCCAATGAAAACTCCAACTTAAGAGGTGACTCAAGGTCGCTTTTAGTTCCTCTATCTTACATCTGAATAACAAACCCCAGTTTCCTAAGAGTTGAGACGCTTCGAAAGAAAAATTAGTATAAACAGACTCTGATGGTTTTATTCATTATTTACGTAAGGCAGCCACATGTTTTAAAAAGTTAGGAGAGGATCATGTTTACTGCTGTGTATCATCAGCTCTTCTTTCACCAACACTCTATGAATGTTAGTGAGCCAGGAGACCAGTTCCTGGAGGTAGACCGCTCTGGTACCTGGACTCTTCTCCTACAGAGCCATGCTGTTGTAATCCCTGTTATCAGAATATGGTTCAGGCTCATATGAAGGTCTTCCTTGAAAAAGTCTTTGTCTGGATGGACGCAGATGTTGCCCCTAAACCTGGAGATATTGTTTAAAACTTACTTGGGATGTTTCGCCAAAGGCCTTTTTTAGAGGTCGCTCTGACGTTTAGAATTAAGACGTCATCTGAAGACCAAATCTTGATGTCGGCACAACATGCAAAATGGATCCAAGATTTAGACGTCATTATTGGACCTCTTTCAGACGTTGAAATGGCGTCCAGATTTGTACCTCTTGTCAAAAAAATCTGTTAAATAGATGTCATTTCGACGTTGCATTGCGCAATGGGCAGCAGCACGAAAATGTTTTTACTTTATTTTTACAATAATATATATTTGATCATACAGAAAGCATCACTGGTACATGCAAAAAATAAAAATATTTTAAAAATTTTTTTGATTGCTCTTGGGGCCCCCTACTGGCTGTGGGGCCCTAAGAGCCCAACTTTTTACTCACGCAGTCTCTCACATTGTGGTGAATTTCTTCATTCAGCTCTTGTGAATAAGTGACTTTCTTTGTCAAGATTGATTGAAAGCGACACGGATTTACTTCAGTTGGGCGTGCAGCTCGCTAAATTACCTCCACACATTCTCCTCATTTGCATCACCAAGAGCTCATGCCTACTCGTGTCTGAACCTTGGCAAATACTTTTGTTTGTATCCAGTGTGAACACAACATTTTACTAATCACATGCAAATAGAGCTTCAAGAGTAACTAGAGGATTTAAAGGGACACAGAAAAAAATGGAAAAGCAGCTGAATCAGATAGATACAGGCTGAGATAGGAAGAACCGCAGTGAAGAGAGTCTGAAATCCCCGAGCTGCAGGGAAAACAAGTTGTCTGGACCAAAATCATCACTGTAACTCAAGACACCATATCACATGGACAGCTCCAAGTGTCTCCATGATGGATGTGCTGCCGTGAATCAGAAGAATTCCCAGTTCAGCTTCAGCTTTCTGGACTGAAATGATCTTGGAGTCTCTCCTCCAGGACTGTGATCCATCGTTTGATGGTTTTGGATCGGGACCAAGATGGAGACACATTGCCACATTTCTGTATAATTTTGGTTTGTTTCCTTAGAAACAACATCTGAGACCTCAGAGTCAACCCCCCTGCAGAGACCGGCCCCATGGATCTGGTTCTGGTTGGCCTGATTTGTTCTGGGGTTCACCCCAACGTCCACAGATTTATCTCAAGTGTTCTTCCAGGAAACAGACCAACAGCCAGGAGAGTTTGATTCAGTCATAACACTTTAATGGCTCTGTGGCTGCAAACATGGAGAATGTGAACAGCTGATGGTAATTACAGGATGAAATTTAATGGTTCGAAAGTTGCAGAGCAGCTGTTATGCAACTTTTTTTCTGTCATGTTTTATGTTTCTGTTTAACTTTTATTACATATTATTGAAACACAGTGAGTCTGCAATCATGGTGAATTCTTAGCATCCATTTACCACTAAACCTTCGCTCAGAAACATTAAAAAAACATAAAGAATATAAGAGAGCAGGAACCAACAGAAGAGCTGCAGAGCTCCGTAGGATCTGGTTCGAGGACTGGAGGTGTTCTGGTTTCTGTTAATAGTCAAATATAAATGTCAACTTGTGTCTCGGTGAGCTGTATACAGGCAAACCGTCTGTGTTTTCAATTAAATGCCATAACACCATCTCAGCTCCGTTTGGCAGTCAGCTAAGGACAACTTTGATAAAAGGTTTATGGGAAAAAAGAACAGCAAACAGAGGCCTGTTTCACATGTGCCGTCCTGGAAACAGAGCTGGAGCATAAATTCAAACATGGAGGACTGTCGTCTTTGAGTAATCAAGTGGGATATTGATTATTCTGGTGCAAATCTAATAATCTATAATATAACATGCTCAGCTTTTTTTTACATGTAATTTATTTGATGTTGTGCGACGGTCATGGCCTTGGTCTTTTCTTGGCCTTTACGTAGACCGACTTTTGCTCCTTGCTCATGCAGGTTGTTTGCCAATTCTTGGAGCGTAACGTGGGTGTGGCTAATGAGCGCCAAATCGTCTGCAAAGTCTAGATCTGCCAGTCTGCCCCCTCCCCACTTGATGTCGTGGTTTGCCGTGATGACAGTAAGTGTGGAGTCAAGATAAATGTATCTCGACTTCACTAGGGGTAACTTTTGGGTAAACTTATGACTTTTATTTTGTTACGTCAGACAGACATATCTCACACTTTTGTGTCACCGCTTGTCAGTGAATGTTCCTGTTATCCGCCACTTTTGCCGTCTCCATGGATGAACGTTACTCAGGCAGGTCAGACAGTTGTCAGAGCTCGGTCAGGGTAAAAATCTGGATAAAATTCATCTTAATAACCTCTTATCCTTGTTTGCACTACGCTCCTTAAACTACACACAGAAGTTACACCCTCTCTCCTCCACTGGACCAAAATATTTACATCTGATGGTTATATGCAGCCGTAAAACACTCAGAGTCTGTACTCTTAAGGTGAAACACATGTTAAAACTCCGTTCTTTAGGGTTAGATATGCGATTCATACTGACATGTTTAACTTCAGGCTTCAGTCTGTTTTGAATGATCCATATCTATACATTATGCGGCGTGTCCACGTATGCAGCGGCCCCATCTGTTGTGGATGTTTCTCCTCCCTTGGACTGCCAGATCGCTCTTTAGCATCGCCGTCACAGAGGGAGACTAAAGTGACTCTTCATTTAGGGTGACGTTTAATAACTACAGGATCAAGTGTTTCATGAACCCCCTGATAACTTTAAAAAACTGAGCTGTACAGAAAAAAGAGGACTTGAAGACAAACCAGATTTATGACCTATACTGCAGCCTGTCACCAGAGGGTGCTGTTCTCGCGGTGGCTTCACCCAGCGAGGAGGCAGACGGCGTCCGTTCTATATACAGTCTATGGTTGGACTTTGCCGGGGCTGCCCTTTGTCACTGATCCTGTTCAGAACTTTTATGGACAGAATTTCTAGGCGCAGACAGGCGTTGAGGGAGTTCGGTTTGGTGGTCTCAAGAGTAGGTCACTACTTTTTGCAGATGATGAATGGTCCTGTTGGCTTCATCGGCTCTCACTGGATCAGTTCACTGAGTGTGAGAGTCAGCACCTCCAAATCTGAGTCCATGGTTCTCATCCGGAAAAGGTGGAGCGCCCTCTCAGGGTCGGGGATGAGAATCCATCCCAAGTGGAGGAGTTCAAGCATCTTGGGTCTTGTTTACGAGAGAGGAAGGAATGGAGCGGGAGATCAACAGACGGATTGGTGCGGACGCTGCACAGGTCTGTCACGGTAAAGAGGGAGTTGAGCTGAAAGGCAAAGCTCTCGATACGCCGGTCGATCTAGGTTCCTACCCTCACCTGTGGTCATGAGCCGTGGGTAGTGAGTCAGGACACGCTGAAAAGACCATGTCTCACCTTTGTTTTCTGTGAGGGTTAACGCTCAGAAAAATGTGGTTAGTTAACGCCGCTGCAAGTTTGTGGCCTGTGAGTTATTGAGCTCATGCTTCTGGGATCTCAGAGAGAAAAGAGTTGAAGAGGTTTTATGAGGACGAAGTTGTGATGGTTTGATCTGTTTCGACATATTTTGCAAAGTCATGCATCAGCTAATAGACCCAAACTCCTTTGGTCTTTCTCTTTCTCCTTCATAACTCTGCTCATAGATAATGTGTTAAAGAGAAGATCAAGTTTAGATAAGAAGGATGGACTTCTTTCCTAGCGAGTATAAATGTATTCACACCAGAGCGCATCTTTGTCAGATTAAATGTTTCCCTGGTGTCAGAACCGAACCTCTGTCCTCTCCCTGGAAGAAAACTTCGGAGTAAATGTTCAGAACCAGCTGTTCATGGTTTCTTCTAAAGAGTTTCATGCTGATCCAAAGTTTAAAGATGAAGATATTACTCAGCTTAAATCTGTCATGTGTGCTGGCAGCAGTGTGAGGCTGAGTTATTGTGAGAAAACAAAGTGTTTGAATCTTTCCTCTCTGGATCTGTAACTGATGTTTGATTATTCAATAAGCGCTCGGCTCTGATTTATCTGAACTCATAAGACTGTGGAGCACATGCTCTTTCTTAAAGTCTTTCTCTGGAGGTTTACAACATGTGTTTATCATTTCTGCTCAAACATAAAGTCAATTTATTTTAAAGGTTCAGAGTCAGAGGAGACACTCCGCCTTAGAGCTGTATATAGCTTATAGACTTGATGACAGTGAATTTTCTTTAGTCTAACAACTGGAATATAAATGAAAGTTACTAACTCACTTTTGACTGTCGTCTGCTCCGGTGACCTTAAAGGGATATTCTGGCATAAAATTAATTTAGGGTCGCGGGTTAATTTGGACATGAATGTCGTCGACCGCTTGCTTCTCTAGTTATACCAACTTTAGTTACGACCACACAATAGTAATACACAGCGGTCTGAGGAGCCATAAACAAACCTCAACCAAAACGCCACTATATAGCCACAAATAATGCTCAGAACAGCACCTAACTTCTTCAACAGGACATACAGGGTCACAGCCATAGTACTAGCACTCACCATAGGCGGACAAGACATAGAGTACATCAAGAACTTCACATACCTCAGAAGCAACATTTTAAATACTGAAGACGTGGAGAAAGACGTACAGACCAGAATTGGCAAAGCTGCAGGAGTCTTCCAACGACTCCGAAATCCATCACCACGGCCACAAAGCTACGCCTCTATACGTCAGTGGTCATCCCTACAGCATCACCAACAAATTGTTTGTCTTCCATCGACGGTGCCTCAGATCCATCCTAAAGATCTCATGGAGAGACCACATCACCGATGAAGAGGTGATGAGAAGGACAGGTGTAGCACCTTTGTCTAACATCGTCTCTGACAGGAGACAGAGAATGACCGGACATGGACTCCGACTGCCAAGAGAGGGAGGCCAAAGAAGACATGGAGACAAACAGCCAAGGAAGACCTGAGTGAGACGGGAGTCAGCTGGTATGGAGCAAGAAGGGTCGCTAAGAAGGGACCGGAGCAAATGGAGGGGACTCGTCGCCCAATGTTCCAATAGAAACGGGAGGAACTAAGTCTAAGTAAGTTAGACATAGTACTAGCCACTAAACATCTTTTTAGCTTCGACTAATTTCTTTAGCAAAGAGATTGAACACAACTCACCTACTCTCTTCCAGCAGCTGCTTGTTTGTAGTGAGACCTCAGGCCAGTTGATTACGCACTACAGCGGGGTGACGCAGCTCAAGGAAGAACATTTATGATCATTTCTTCATGGAAATACAATCAGACTGAGACGCTAAGGCAGAAGAACATGATGATTATTACTTTAAGGAAATGATAAAGAAATGATCATAAATGTTCTTCCTTGAGCTGCGTCACCCCGCTGTAGTCTGTAATGGACTGGCCTGAGGTCTAGTGGCGTTTTGGTTGAGGTTTGTTTATGACTCCTCAGACCGCTGTGTATTTCTATCCTGCGGTCGTTACTAAAGTTGGTATAACTAGAGAAGCAAGCGGTCGACAGCATTCATCTCTCGACGGCGCATTACGGTGTGTTTGACCCTAAATTAATTTTACTTCGGAATATCCCTTTAAGGAGTCTTTTGCCTGCATGTGGCATGAACACCCAACTCACCCCACACTGCAGAAATCTGCGTGCATTTGGCAGACAGACGTGTGTTGATGTCCTTTGTGTACTCTACTGACAAGAATCCATGTGCACCCGCTCTGCTTGTTTTCATATCATCAGGTCGTCACACTGAGAGACTGAACACGTTGAAACTATCAGTAAAACAGCTGATTGAGTGTTATACAGCGGACTGTTATGGTGTAACTTGTCACAGTAGGAGTGTTGATCACACAACACTAGAAAGGAGACACATGTTGCACAGCTCTGATAATAACAAAACCAACTCTTCGCTTCTGAGAGAAAACCCCAGACGAAGGGAAGGAGAGGTTTTACAGAGGTCTTTGTTTTCATTTTAATTCAAACTTATCTGTGTTTCTTTGCTTTTTGGCCATCACTGCAGAAAACGTGTTCAGTTTGTACCTCAGGTGGACCAGAATTCATCCCTCCTCTGTGAGTCCAGGACAGGTTGACCTGCTGGGACAGAACCTGGTCCGTCCCGTCTGCCAGGACTGCAGCACACGCTTTCATGGCTGCTTTGTCTCCACTAATGAAGGCGCTTTAATGAGGACACTCCAGTTTGAGATGAGGGTCACTCACAGGCGGGCAGACAACCCAGATCTGTTATATCATCAGCAGAGAAGTGGATGAAGACATCGGAGGGGTCATGAGCTGGTTAGATCACAGCTCGGGGCCAACAGAGAGAGTTTAAACTGACCCTGAAAAATAAACCTCGACAGAGGAGAACTGGAGCCCAGGGAAGGTCAAGAAAACAATCAGCAGAGAAATATGTCAACACGAACAGGAAGGTGATGACTTTAGTAACACTACGAAGGAATTTCACCTCCAAGTGACGTTTCAAAGTTGATCTGAGAACTTCCAACAAGGTCATTCCCACAGAGCGTCCTCGTTAAAACGCTTCAGCGAAAACTAGCTGACCCGTCACGGTACTGTTGGACATGAGCAAAGAGACTGGAGAGGGTGGTGACGTGTGAAGCTAACATTATCGATCTTACTGTCATTCCACTAAATAAAAAAAAATGTTTAAAGTGAATGAAAAGAATGAAGGTCGAGTGTTTCAAAATAGTTGATGAATCGGTGAAATCTCCGGTCATGGTTCAAATCAATCTGGAACTGTCTGTCCAGCTGTTTGATGTGTCTTCAAAGTGTCAAGGGTTTTTCTGTTTCTGTGGTGCAAATAAACTGATAAAAGATGATTTTGACAAAACTCGTTTGTTACATAAACGATGAATATATAAAATTATATAGATGAAATTTCTTACCTCAGCTGCTGTGTTACTAGGACCTGTCTGTGAATAGATAAACTTCACCAAAGTAATATAATCTCAACTAAACTCAACCAAACCAAGTTAAATTAAACTAGACTTAACTAAACTTAACTTAACCAATTTAACAAAGCTGAACTAATCTCAAACAAGTAAACTAAACTTAATAACATTAAACAAAACCTAACCTAACTTTTCTTAACTTTATTTGACTGAATTAAACTTGACTTTACTAGACTTAACTAAACTTAACTTAACCAACCTAACAAAGCTGAACTAATCTTAATAACTACACTCAATAACATTAAAAAAACCTAACCTAACTTTTCTTAACTTGACTTTACTGGACTTAAGTTCAGTCAAATAAAGTTAAGAAAAGTTAGCTTAAGTTTAGTTAACTCGACTTTTCTAGACTCAACTAAACTGAACTAAACTACCAAACATCCCCGTCTTTTTCATCTGTTGTTCCCAGACTTTATACTGTTGTCAGGCCTGAACTGATGAGTCTGGAGATTAATCCAAACCAGACCGAATAATCCAGCAGTGTCACTATCCTCTTTAGTTTTATTTTGTGGGCTTAAAGAGGCTTTTATTTTGACACAATGAATTTAATAACACTAATTTGAAACAGACTCAGAGTTACTTGTTCAGAATTACAGTGTGATTTTATCCAGGAGGTTTTCTGTGATGCATCAGTGCTGTTTAAAGCCTGAAAGGTCAAAGTTATAAAAAAGTCAGGAAAATATCACTGACATCCATCTTTTCCACTCTCCAAAGTTTATTAACGTCAGATGATGTTGTTCAATAAATGTCACGTCTCTGCCTGTAGTGGGGTGAATACTCATTAACTTTTGTTCTTGGACTGAGAAAATTCTCGTCTCTTCACACATTTGGATGCTAACCTTTGACAGCTCATTACTTTAAAGGGGAATTTACAACCTTGAACTCAGTTGACTGGAGTTTGTTTCCTCTGAGGAGCACGTGAGGAGTTTACAGGTCAAACCCTGAGCCTGATTTACTCCACTGCTCTCCCAGACTTACTGGGAATAGAGAGGCCTGCTGGTTTTATTTGTTTTATCTGAAGGAGCCTGAAGTGAAGCACAGCTGAGAGCTTCAAAGAGCCTGAGGGCTGCAGGATCAGCTCTGCAGTCAGAGCGTGGTTCCCCGTCAGGACTCCCCTCGTCTTGGCTCTCCTCCCTCTGGACTCCATTATGTAACCCACAGACCGGCCACATCTCCCTGCTCTGATTCAGGGAAAACTCAGGCCCTTGTTTGTGGTCGGGCCCCGCAGGAGGCCCCCGTGGGACCCACATCTGTCAGCTGACGCAGGGTCTTTAACAGCCAAAAGTTTACAGCCGAACAAACCTTGGATTCCTGCGTGTTTCTCATTCAGAGCTCCACGTGGGAGTTGTCCCATTTTCACGGTAATTGAGATTCAGAAAACAGATTTTCTGCTAAAGATGCTGATGTGCAGTTTAACCGGCTCTTCACCCTGGAGGAGGCTTGTATTATGACAGAATATTGAGAGAGAAAGACAGAAAGAAACACGTGATCGGGGTGACAGCAGCTCATCCCAAAGTCAGAGCAGAGCCACGTTTTCTTCACTTTATTGAATCATGAGTTTCCTGCGAGCATAATCAGTTATTTTACCTCATGTGTCATTAAAGAAAGAGACAAACACAAGTCATGAGGGGAAATCAGGGAGATATTTTCATTTGAGGAAGCTGCTCGCCAAAAAATCTCCCCTGTGGCAGTTTTACTGTCGTATAATTACATTAAGAGATTGTTCAAACAGTTGAGACAACACTCTGGATATCTAAAAGCCTCATGAGAGAGGATTTATAACAGCACTGATGGATCACACTTAATTTGAACAGCTGTTACAATAAAATGATGGTGTGAGGCTCCATTATTTGTGCAGTAGGTCTCCCTCTAGTGGCTGAATTTGGGTCTACAAGACATTTACACATGATTTAAAAAAATCATTTATTCCTTTATTCTGAGTGGCTGACTGCAGCTGTAGTTAAAGCAGGTACAATGCACATTTTTCTGTTAGTTTTAATGGCTTTAACCCGGTATTTATGTGCATGGGCCCTAGTAGGTGCAAAAAGTTCAATGTTTTATGTCTTTGGAAAAGTGTCTCTACCCAACAATGAGAGACTAAGATGTAGAAGCTGCAAATCATCCGAGGAGAAAATGCCGCAGATCATATGAGGTTATTTCATCCTCATTGGTGTCAAATGCCGACTTGGTCAGTCTGTTTTTTTTGTCATTTCATCAAAAACTGTTAAAACATCTAAAACACAAAACCACAAACATAAAAATTGATAAAAAGCAGCCGTCAATCAGCTGTTACACTGAAACCTTTAAGGGGAAAAATAAAAAATAGAAAAGTTAAAATAACCTGGTTGCATAAATATACACACCCTTAAACTAATACTTTGTTGCAGCACCTTTGGCTTTTATTACAGCACTCAGTCTTTTTGGGTAGGAGTCTATCAGTGTGGCACATCTTGATGTGGAAATATTTGCCCACTTTTCTTTGCAAAACCGCTCCAAATCTGACAGATTGCGAGGGCATCTCCTGTGCACAGCCCTCTTCAGATCAGCCCACAAATGTTCGATGGGATTCAGGTCTGGACTCCGGCTGGGCTGTTCCAAAGTCTCAGTCTTATTCCGGTGAAGCCGTTCTTTTGTTGGTTTAGATGTGTGCTTTGGGTCATTGTCATGCTGAAAGATGAAGTTCCTCTTCATCTTCAGCTTTCTAGCACAAGGCCGAAGGTTTTGTGCCAACACTGACTGGTATTTGGAACTGTTCATAATTCCCTCCACCCTGACTAAGGCACGAGATCCAGCTGAAGAAAAACAGCCCCAAAGCATGATGCTGCCACCACCATGCTTCACTGTAGGTATGGTGTTCTTTTGGTAATGAGCAGTGTTGATTTTGAGCCAAATATATCTTCTGCAATGATACCCAAAAAGTTCAACTTTGGTTTCATCAGACCATGACACATTTTCCCACATGTGTTTGGGAGATTTCAGATGTCTTTTTGCTAAATTAAACCAGGCTTAGATGTTTTACTTTGTAAGATAAGGCTTCCGTCTTGCCACCCTACCCCATAGCCCAGACATATGAAGAGGACAGGAGATTGTTGTCACATGTACTACACAGCCAGTACTCACCAGAAATTCCTGCAGCTCCTTTAGTGTTGCTGTCGGCCTCTTGGTATCCTCCCTGACCAGTTTTCTTCTTGTGTTATCATCAATTTTGAACGGATGTCCTGTTCTTGGTAATGTCACCGTTGTGCCATTTTTTCTCCACTTGATGATGACGGTCTCTACTGTGTTTCATGGTATATTTAATTCCTTGGAAATTCTTTTGTAGCCTCACCTGACTGATATCTTTGAATAATGAGATCCCTCTGATGCCTTGGAAGCTCTCTGTGGACCATGGCTTATTGGACGCTTAATGCGTTGTGGTTACATTTATTTGCGGTACAAGTTTGTCTCCTCCACCGTCCAGTTTTTCTGTTTGTTCGCCATGTTTGTTTTTGTTTGGGCGCGCTCTGCGTACGTCACTACATGCCTCTTACGTTCTACGGAGCGCCTGCGCAGACCGAACAAGCCTCTCCGTAAACCCAATCCGTTCCACTCAACCGTATATATGGAGCATGGAGCGGATTATGAATCGGTGTAGACTACCTTTTACAATCCGACCCGAAATACAATCAGATCCGGGTGAATCAGATTGCCCAGGGTGTTTATATGAGACATTTTGAATCTGATTGACCTTTCAATCTGATTGTAAATAGGATTTTTGGACCCATGTAAACGGGGCTATTAAAGGTGGAAGAAGTCTTGATGTAATTTTTTTACATGACAAAAACCTGGCAGTTGACCAGGGGTGTGTAGACTTTTTATATCCACTGTATTTTGTTAATTTTTTAAATTATATATATTTTTTATGATTAATTATTTTGACTTTTTTGTACTAAATCTCCTCTCTTCGTTTCAATAACAGGTCCTTTGCTGCTCCATAGCGGCCACTGTCCGCTCACACAACTACAGTTCCCAAACACAGACGAGGGCGGGGCTTAACTGCGCTAACGAATCATAGCAGACTTGGAGCGTTACCAAGGAAACGTATGAGGCCTCTGTGGAGGAGAGCCGTGGACTGTATATACAGTCTATGAGGAGAGCAGCAGCCATGCTAACAGGCTAATGAGCCCGTCAGGTCCCTCTTGAATCCTTAGAGGTTGTTAAATACCTGAGAGGATGTTTCATTTTAAACGTTCAGAGTCTCCGTCTGTCGTCTGACTGCAGCTCCGCGGCGTCAGTGTCTGTAAACCGACTACAGCTAACATGGCAACAGTCGTGAGAGGCTAACGGGGCTAAAGCTAACTGACGGTGGCTGTGATTAGATTAGCGCGCTAACCAATCACTGATCAAAACATTCTCCCAATAACACACATCGATCATGTAGCCCGTTTTCTCCGGGGCTAAGGAAGCTGTACGGATGGTGTCTCCAGTCGGGATGGATGTGAGTTAACGGTCTGACCCGGGTCTGTGGTTCTCAGGACGGGGTCTGAGGGTGAGGAGGAGGCAGACCGAGCCGAGCCGAAGGAGCAGCAGTCCGGTCCACCGGGGCCGGGCCACGACACAGCTCGACGCCGCATGTCCGGCCCGGTGTCCGGGATAAGAAGAGATGCAGCCAACCGGAGGGCCGAGCAGCATCCCGAGTCCCGTTAACCCGAGCTAAAGAGGTGAGCCGTCCCCTACATTAAACAGGTTTCTGCTCCTGTTCAGCATCAAACACTCAATGACAGTTATATTTCAGTTTGAGATTTATTGCACTTGGATAATAGTTGCATGCGGGAGGGTTCTGCACCACAATTTTTGCACCAAAAGTCACATTGCACGAAATGCTGTTGCATGACTGGAAAAAACTGCACATGATTATTATTACTATTATTACCATTACCCCCAATATATTAAACACAAACAAATAAAAATATAATGATTGATAAAAATTAAATAATAATACCTCAAAAAATCAGTGATCATCAGCACACGGTTTAATCTTGAGCAGTATCTGTACACCTGCAGTGCAACATATTTACACAGATTTACACATATTTAGGCACCACATCTCTGCCCTGATATTCACACACACACACACACACACACACACACACACACTAGCTGACTCTGGAACAGTTTTAGTTCAAATCCAAATTCAACCTAATTTTTATGTCGCTTTTCAGACAAAAAATGCAGTTCAAACTAGATCTGGAGTTTTTGGGGCCGATACCGATTATTTGGGAGGGGGGATTACAGATCAATTGGCTGATTTTTTATTAAATTATAAACAAAATAAATAAATAAATGAATATATATATTCATTTATTCATTTATTCTGTATATGTATACATATATATGTACAGTAGATATCTACATTACTATATATAATGTAGATATACTGTAGGCTACTGCTCATCATGCCGACAGGAAGACTGCCTGCTTCAGATCCGTCACTCTGCTGTGCTGTGAGGTAGTTAGTGGATGAAGATTGTCATGAGGTCGCTGCGCCATCTACAGGATAAGTCGGGGGACTTTTTAAATGGCGGAACATTTTCAAAGTGAAATCGAATCTTATTCTCCGCATTTTATTTCTGAAAATATCGGCAAAAATCGGCGAGTTTTGGCCGATTACCGATTCGTCTCCAACGGGCTAAAATTTGCTGATTTAATCAGCTCGTGGATAAATCGGTCAGGCCCTAGTTCAAACAACAATTAACAACAATAAACCCCGACCCTCCCACCCACACACCCACTCTAAGACGGGAGTTAAGAAAAAGACAGAGATAATTAATACAATGACATAAAATAAACATTAATGTTAACTGTTTGGGTCATTTTGAAGATAGAGTCATGATAAAAGGCTGCTGGTGATTGTTTGATTTTCAGATGATGAGCCATGGACAGCAATTTTAATCTTTTCCCGTCTTGGAAATGACTTGAGGCCTCACAGTCTAGCCGTGTTGGAGAGAGGAGAGTTAATTTTACTAGACCAAATATTTTAGTTAATGATCAAGTGCTGAGTAAGCTTGTTTGTGTTTATAGAGTCTAAACTTCCTAAAATCCACACTGAGTCCAACATTTGGTATCCTCTCATGCTGAGTTTTCTTTCTGTTGTGGTTTAATAAAACAACAATTGCGGCACTTTTCTCCAAATTCACACCGTAGTTTTACATCTTAATCTCCTCTGTGGTGAGTCGTTCCTTTTTCATGAAACCTTCGATCAGTTTCTGCTCTCCTGAGAATTTGGTATTTCCTGCTCAACTGAAGTTGTTTTCTCTGCATCTCAGGTGTGTGTGTGTGTGTGTGTGTGTGTGTGTGTGTGTGTGTGTGTGTTTTAAAAAAAAATCCTTGTATGTGCTTCTAGAGACCAGCACACAATCTCAGAAAAATAACTGCTTTAATAAGTTGATTGTATTTGGAGGTTAGGGACCGGAGCGCTCTGTCTCTCTCTCTCTCTCTCTCTCTCTCTCTCTCTCTCTCTCTCTCTCTCTCTCTCTCTCTCTCTGTGTGTGTGTGTGTGTGCTGATGTGGAGATGTTTTGATGACATTAGGCGCTGCTGTGCGTGTAAGCCTCCTCAGCCTGTTGCTGGGTTACGTCATGTTTGTTGTTGTTTAATATTATAAACAGACCTTCTGCTCCATCTGACTTCTTTATTACGGATGGTCACATGCAGTTAAACGGTCAAACAGCTACATAGCGGCTCTTTATAAAGCTCCACCCTGTGACTGTTGTGAAAAAGACTCATTTCATGTTGATTTTCTATCTCTGTAACAGAATGGACGTGTGCAGTAAAAACCCAAACCGCACGGCGCCGGTCGGTGAGGACGATCCCCATAGAGCCGATGTGCCTCTTTGCTCCCGGACAAACGGCTGGAGCTGGCCGCCGCACCCCTTCCAGCTGCTGGCCTGGCTGCTCTACGTCTACTTTGCCGTCACGGGTTTTGGTGTGTTCGTCCCCCTGCTGCCTGCGCACTGGATCCCTGCAGGCTACATCGTATCCTTACAGTCGATGCACACAGTCGCTCAGAGGGAAAACAAAACAACAAAGAGCTGCAACATTAGAGCAGATTCATTCCCCTCCAGATCACTGAAGATCCTGATGAACTGGAGTTACTGTTCACTGTGAGGGAGAGCTACAACATTCAAAACCAAATCAGTCAAATTATGTCGCTAAAGATGTAAAGAGCAGCTTTTTTTCCCCGTCCAAAACAGATTTTTAAGACATGAAGTACTTAGAAAAGAGTTGGATGGAAACAGTATTAACCCCTTGTAGGAAAAAGCATTAATACAGGAGCTGAAGTCAATGAGTCAGACAAAAACATCAGTCAGTGAATATCACATGAAAGCATTCAGAGATAGAAAGAGAAAAATAAAAGTTAAAAAATCTGATTAATCATAAAGACAACATTTAGATAAAGATATAAAACAAGTATTAATGCACACATGATAGCGTATAAAATCTCCCCTGATGGACGCTGAGACGAAAGAGCGTCTGTGAAGTCCTGCAGTTTGTGACTGAAGCTGATCTGTGAATCCCGAGTCCTGATGCATGAACAGTGTCGAAGCTTTTATCCAAATGTTGTGCTTTAAATCACCTGGTATGTTGTTACACTTCGCTCAGGTGCTGTTTGAGAATTTGCCGCTGGTCTGAATCGATGACTCAAACCACTTTCTCTCTAATTTTTCTGCTCTTTCATTTGGACTGAGCTGCAGCTAACCTTCGCTCCCAAGAGCTTTTCTAATTCTCCGACAAAAAAAAACAAACTGTGAACTTGAAAACCTCTCGTCACACTTTTGCAGCGGGTCTTTATTTCAGCTGACGTATCACACACAAACGTTAGCTGGAACTCGATAATATGAAACACCTTTGTGCATTTGTTTGGCACACTGCAGCAGTGAGAGGACTGTGTGTGACCTAGTATACAAACAATGATGGTCCTGAAATATTCAAAATCATATATAAATGTTGAATGAGGACAGAAAAGCTTTCAACATGTCCCAACTCACGAATTCACAATGTCAAACAAACAGAGAAGGACGGAGAAAGTCCAGTTATTTTGTAAAACATGGATCACCATCAGCTCACGAAAACCAACTTTGATTAGAAATGTGAAATTCTGCAGGAGTGTCGTTTGTGCCGCTCTGTTTGTGTGTCAATCCTGAGCTGTGGTCAGTGTACGGGCATCGTCTTCGTCTGTCACCTGTGTGTCCACGTCTTGGCCGTGTCCATCGACCCGGCCGACTACAACGTCAGAACGAAGAGCGACAAAGGTCCGGTCCCCGTGTTCGACCGCTCCAAGCACGCTCACGTCATCGAGAACTCCCACTGCTACCTCTGTCAGGTGGACGTGTGAGTAACACTCTTCTTCTCCATCACATTCGCTCTGACAGATCTGGGACAAAAAAGCCCGAATCTCCTCAAAACTCACTGAACATCGAAGTTCTTTAGCGTCTGTGACCCGAGCACGCTCAACCTCTCAGGCAGAATAATATGATTTAGAGACACGAAGGATCCGAAGAGACAGACGACATGAATATTAGAGTATTTCTTCATGTACTTCTAGGTTAACGGGTCAGATCTTGTCATGTGACTTTAAACAGAGAATAAAGATGTTTGTAGAATTTTAAAAAGGACTCCATTTTGTAGGTTTGTTTCCTTTAAACTTCAGGACAGTGAGTTTCTCATATTTTCAAGTCCTGTAGTTTAAGTACGACAGAAGAGGTGAAGTGTTGTTCAAGCTGAGCAGGTGACGTCGTATCCCAGCTGGACGTCTCTCAGTGGAAGACGGAGGGTCTCTGCAGGCTGTTGATGTGATACCATCCTTAGTAACACGCTCATCCCCACCGCTGGTCTTCAGGTGCTTCCACGCCGTCCCCTTCAGACGGGTTGTTTTTCTCCGTGGAAAAATCCAACAGACCAAACTATAAGACTGTTTTAAAGTAACTTTAAAGTGGGTATACTGTATGTTGAGTTTTTTTCTCCCAACGACGTCAATCTGCAGACTGTGGAAGACAAACAGTTTTATTTTTATTTATTTTGTAATTTTGTGGGAAATACAAAATATTTTCAGACCTTGTTTCTATAAAACATTCAAGAAAAAAAGATTTGGAGACTATAAAGATGTTATTTTAGGAGCAAAGTCTAATTGCTTTATGCTTTTTTAATTTGATGGCTTATTTGTGTCTTCATTTGTGAGGTAATAATGCGATAATCATTCTGCACGTCGCGGTATCGAACCACCCTGAATCACCTCAGGGAGAGTCTCTCACCACGACAGCCGCGGCGTGTTCAAGTGCTCCTGTTTGTGTCCGACTGTCAGATGACAGCTCCACCTGTTCTTCTCAGCCTCCACACTTGAGCTCCTTCAGGTCTTCACGAACACTTTCTCGCAGATTTTTGAAGCTTTTCTCAAACGCCGCCTCTCTGTGTGTCTCCAGGTCAATTCTAAAGTCTTTCTCCATCCTTTACGTTTCTCAGACGGCGCCTCAGTTCAGCACAGAAACTACAGGAAGTGAATTATTAACTGCAGTTGTCTATAAAACATTCAGTGCATGTCTCTCTGTGTTAAAGCTGAAAAACATCTTCAGATCGAGGTGAATTCTTACTTCCTGTCGCCTCATCATCTCGTCCTCATGTTCACGCCGTCAGAAGCGATTCGAGGAGATTTGAGTTTGTGAAGTCTGAACACGCTCTGTTCTTCTTCTCTCCGGGTTGTCAGCCGTCGACGTGCTTTATGCAGCACACTTCTCCAACATGGTGTAAATAATTAAAGCTCTCACTTGGAGCTCTTCAAGCCTGAGGAAAACCAGGTCAGCGGGCCGGTTTCTCCCAGGAGGTCCTGCAGAACTGGGTCACAGCCAGAAGCTGTTACACACCAGACTGACACACATGAACCTGCGGCCTGCTCTCCACGTGAGGCCTCTGCTTCTGTGCTGGAGTTCATTAAAGATAAATACTTTTACCGACAACAGCAGCTTCTTGTTGTGGAGGAGTTAAAGAGTAACCAGGAACCAGGATTCGCTAAACCTCATCAGGCTGGATTCAGAAGACCTCATTCTGGTCTCAAAGTGGTTCATGAAGGATGTCTGATGGAGTTTTTTACTGTCAAGACAACAGCGGAGAGCTTTAGAAGTCATACTTCTTCATTATAATCCAGCAGTAAGGACCCAGTTTGGCTCAGAGTCCGCCGTCCTGTCGTCACCTCAGGATAGTTGTTCTGGTTCTGGTTCTGACAGTATTTGGTGCATTTAAAGCCCCTCTACTAAAACGAGCATGAGTCTGGAGAAACGCACCGTCAGAGAACAACCGAGTCTGCACTCTGATGAAATCTGTGTTTGATTCTGTGAGAGTCTGTGTGAGGAGATCTGGGCTGTAAAGTGACATCTGAAGGTCACAGAGTCATTACTGTGTGTGTGTGTGTCTGTGTGTGTCTGTGTGTGTGTGTGTGTCTGTGTGTGTGTATGTTGTGTTGTTGCAGAGGTCCCAAGTCAAAGCACTGCAGTGCCTGTAACAAGTGTGTTGCCAACTTCGACCATCACTGTCGGTGGCTCAACAACTGTGTGGGGAGCCGAAACTACAAGTGAGTTTGTCCTTCTTGTTCTTGTTCTTCTTCTTCTTCTTCCTCTTCCTCTTCTTCCTCTTCTTCTTCTTCCTCTTCTTCTTCTTCTTCCTTTTCTTCTTCTTCTTCTTCTTCTTCTTCTTCTTCTTCTTCTTCTTCTTCTTCTTCTTCCTCTTCCTCTTCTTCTTCTTCTTCTTCCTCTTCTTCTTCCTCTTCTTCTTCTTCTTCTTCTTCTTCTTCCTCTTCCTCTTCTTCCTCTTCTTCTTCTTCTTCTTCTTCTTCTTCTTCTTCTTCTTCTTCTTCTTCTTCTTCTTCTTCTTCTTCTTCTTCTCTGACGGTTTCCTGCAGAGTCACAGACTCATTTGTTCGCTTGTTACTTCCTTTTGTGAGTCTTGTTGTAGCCACCACTTTTGTTGTCTGTCTGCAGTTTAGTGTTCACTTTCATTTTCTCATTTTACATGTTTAAAAGAAATAAGTGGTTTTAATAATTGTTTTTTTCTGTCCTTCATTTGAACAGTCTGTGCTTTGGTTGCTGCTGTGTGTGTGTGTGTCTGTAGTGTGTATCTGTGTGTACTCAGTGAATCTCTGTGTGTCTCTGCAGGGTGTTCCTCCACAGCGTGGTCTCCGCTCTGTTGGGGGTCTGTCTGGTTCTCATCGTTGCCTCCTACGTCTTAATTGAGTTTTTTCTCGACCCATCCAAACTCCGCACCGACAAACACTTCCTGGGTAAGACCGGACCTCAATAAACCTTTCCTTCACCATAAATGTGATTTAAATACTCTTAACAAGAGCAGGTCTATGATTCACTCTGATCTTAATCCAATGAAGGACAATGCAACATTTAACGAGTGAAGCTGGTGAGAAAATCTTCCTAAACAGGCAGAAACCTTAAAGAGAACCAGAGTCTGTTTCTTCTGTAATCCTGACCTGGTCATTGTTTACTGGGTTAAAGTCATTTGGGATCTTAGAAACAGTGGATGGGTGTCATTTAGGTTCTGAAATTCACTGTAACTGACTTTATTTTGACTGTGAAGAATAGAACAGAAAAGAGAAGTCCAGGTTGAAGATCTGGATTCAGCTTTAAATCCAAAGTCTGTGTCCTCGGTGTAACTGTGTCTGTCTGTCTGTCTGTCTGTCTGTCTGTCTGTCTGTCTGTCTGTCTGCAGTGAGGAACGAGACCGGTGTGTGGTTTGTGTTCCTGCCCGTCGCTCCCATCAGATCCACAGCAGCAGTGATTCCTGGTCTGGCTGCTGTCACCATCGCTCTGGGTCTGCTGTCGTCTGTGCTGCTCTGTCACCTGCTCTGCTTTCACATCTACCTGAGTAAGAAAAGGAGGAGAGCGCACCTGTCTGTCTGTCTGTGTATCTGTCTGTGTGTTTGTCTGTTTTAGGTACAGATGAAATAGATATACAAAAACTTGCAGATTATCCTCATAATTGTAGTTTTATGTGAAACTTGTTTATTTTAAAAGTTGAGTTTCAGACGTCAAAAATGAGGCAAAATGAAACTGAGAAACAAAACCACATTTTTCCTGGACCAACAGTAGATGGCAGTAGAGAGGCTGCAGTGTCACACACTCACCCTGGCTGTGTGTATTTGTGTGTGAGCGCAGTGTGGAACAGACTCAGCACCTTCGAGTACATCATACGGCAGCGCCACCGTCAGGACGGCAGAGACCCCAGAAAACCGGGGTCAGTGAAGGAGGCGGCGGCTCCGTCCGTCAACATCATCAAGGTAACTGCGGCGGCCATGTTGGCTCTGATGTGCTGAGGGAGGGGGAGGGGCTCTATCCTTGGCAGCTCCGATGTTCCAGTTGGTAGCTCGAAATGTGGTGTTTGGAGCAGCTGTTCTCAAGGATACCGCTGTGTCATGTGACTCATACATCACCATAGATACTCACACACAACATCCTCTTATAAAATCTGCACCACCCACTTCATGGCAGGAGCTTAAAGAAAGAAAACAAGGGAGTCCAGCTTTATTGTTCACATTTATCCAGCTTCACCCTCTGAGTTCACAGCTTCGAACCCCGGGGGAGCGAGTCGACGGAGAGAAAAATAAACACAGAAATCAAAGGGACAGAAACGGATCACTCTGCCCAGGATGAGATCACTTTCTAGGGTAAACTAGACCGAACAAAAACCCACGAGAAAATGAACAAATGAGAAAATTAGTCTGACAGCAACGAGTTCATAGACCAGGCAGACAAATAAGAGTCTGCAAAAACACAAACCTGAGACTAAAACAACCTTAAAAGAAGATGGACGGAGAAAAGATACTCAGAAAAACAAAAGTCAATAAAATGTTTTTTGTTTTTCATCTTTTACATCGTATCCTGCAGACCTGCAGAGACCGTAGAAAAACATGTCCAGAGTGAGGAAGTTCAGTCTGCTGAGTCTGCACTGAGATCTTTAAACAGAGACACCTTAAAGTAAAGAGTCTTTGTAGGTGTGTTTCAGCTAAGTGTGGGTCTTCTGCTCTCCCCTCTCAGGATGTGACCTACTCAGGGACTCTGGGTTACACCAACCCTCAGCTGGACGTGGAGGAACCTACCACTGTGGTCGTACGGGGGGAACCAGAGTAAGTGTCTCGAGCCTCTCCTGTTCTGGCTCTGATGATCCATCGTGTCTCTCAAACTGCAGACATGTTAGTGGAGTCCACTCTCCGTGGACGGCCCATGACCTGCTGTGATTGGTCGAGACTGACCCACCAGGTCCGTTCATGTTTCAGTAAACAGCCGGCAACAGTTATTTCATAACACAATGAGGCTGGAGCACGGTCACCATGGACACTGTTTTCTTTGCAGAAAACAAAGTGTGCAAAATGAAATTCTTTGGCCCGAACTTCCAGGAAGCAAACAAAGTGTGTATTGTGTGAGTGAGTGTGTGTTTGAACTGTGGGCGGAGGAAGCTGTGTGTATTAGTCCAACAGAAAGGCTTCATAAATAACTCCACTAAACGTGGCTGTTTGCCCCGAAGCTCCACTGCTGAGAGTGACGAAGGAAACTTTATTTATACTGCAGCTCTCACAGCCGCCAGGAGGACGGGAGCGCGGAGGATGACAGGCTGAGGAGAGCAGAGGGCTTTTTATTCTCTCAGGGGAACATTGAGAATAATTTATGGAAATGTTGTATTTGAATATCATACACAGAAGATACTCAGTGTGATCCACACATGAAAAAGAAAAGATGAAAATTTCTCTCTAACAGATACAAAGCGTTGTGCATAAACACTCTAGAGTCAAACTGGAGTTAAAAACCAGAATTAAAGCTCCTGTGAGGAACTTTAGAGATACTGGTACAGTGATCTCTGCTGATTTGACCCTGAACATGTATAAATTATATTCTTGACATAAACTTTCTGGTTGGTTTCTACTGTCCGATATTGTAGCACGCTAACTTTGTTTGGGCTCCTGAACGACACGGGGGAGCAGCGTCTGCCTCACAACCAATCAGGTTAGAGGAGGTGGAGAACGGCTTTGTTTACAGTCAGAAAGAGCGGACCGCTCAAAAATGTTCAAATGTTGACGACACAGACAGAAGAGAACATATTAACAAATGTCATCAATAACTAATTACTATTGACTGATATTAAAAGATTTTTTGTAAATACACAACAAAATAAAAAGATGCTTCTTCAACAGATTCCTGACTACTTCACCTTTAAGGTCCTGAAAAGTTCACCTTAAAAACCACAGATCCTGCTTTTTTAGTACAGGTCCCATTTCTGACCTCAGTCTGTGTGTGTGTGTGTGTGTGTGTGTGTGTGTGTGTATGTGTGTGTGTGTGTGTGTGTTTGTGATTGTGTGTGTGTTTCAGATTCTTGGCTAACGGCAGAGTCAGGTCTGTGTCCAGTCCTGTCATGGAGGAAGAGCCTCTGCCAAACGTGTCCACAGAGCTGAAAGCAGCTGCACACACACACCGACGCACACAGGTAAAACACACACACACACACACACACACACACACACACACACACACACACCGACGCACACAGGTAAAACACACACACATCAGCACAGAGAGTCAAACTGTTATGCAGACATTATACCAGGACAAAATCTGTGCTGTCAGACTGAGGAGTTGGTGAAATCGTGGTGAACTTTTATTCTGACAAAGTTTTTATTTCAGAGTAAATGTCTGAAGGAAGACGGTTTGGACTGTGTTTTTTTTCTTTTTGTAGAAAAAGAAGAAGAAAGTTCGTAAAGTTCCAGCAGAGGTCACCAGAGAGCGCTGCCTGAATACAACCCTGCCCCCTGGTACACACACAAACACACACACACACACACGCACACACACACACACACACACACACACACACACACACTTGTCTGTCTAAACAGGTGAGGACCGTCACTCAGTGTGATAATTTTAGGTGAACTGTAAACGTCCCTCAGGGGGCGCTAGCTGCACAGCCAGCAGTTACAGTTTTTAAACCAATCAGGACACAGACGAGTCACGAGGAGAAAATGACTAAATACCACCACGGTCACATGAATCAGAAAAATGTCATGCTGCGTGTTTTTATATTTTTTTTATTTTTCATAACAATCAGACTTTTGATGGCGTTTCATTGAAGCTGTAAAAGACAAACCAATGGTTTCTTTATGACTGTGTATTCATATTTAGGGGTAAGAAGAACTCTGTAGTGATCTGTAGTAAATGTAGAATTTACTGCAAAGTGAAAAACCCTCAAACTTTAACAGTGGGGATAATATTCAAGCACAATTACAAGCTGATGCATCCCTAAAGATGACGCACAATGCCAAACATGACACGCCATGTTTTCCACGCTGTGGTTTCCACTCCAGAGTCCTGTCGGTTTTTACTGCAGTGAGGGCCTGAAGATCAGGACCATCCAGGCCTGGTTTTGGTCCTTGGGTCATGAGCCAAATGTAGAGCAAAGGATTTATTAAAGTTAAAGCAAAAAGGAAAAGTCCAACTAAAACTTCCTCTTTAAATGTACAAACAAAAAAAAAAAACAAGAAGCAAAATCCAAAGAATCAACACTGGGAAAAAAACACAAGGAGACAACTGGGGACACAAGCGTACGCTGACATGGACCAACATACGCAAATAATGAACCAACCAGACAGACGGGAAGACAAGGAATCAACTCCTACAAAATAAAACAGGAAATAAACACTGAAAACTGATCCAAAGAATAAAACACAGAGAAGAGGAGGGAAACAGAGTCAAAGACAAAACTGAAAACTCACAACACTGGACGACAGGGGAACAGGAACACTAGAGAAAAAACACAGAAAATAAACTCAAATAAAACCAGGAGAAAACTAAATTAACAGATCGTTTTGTGACACCTTGTCCTTTTCTCTGAATCTTTGAACGATGTTTTGTGCTGTAGACGATGAATCCACTCATTCTTCCACGTTCACAGTCATGTGTTTGACCTGTTGGAAATTTACCTCATGGGTTGGAGATGTTCCTTCAGCTCCTTTCTACCTGTAGAGTTCAAAATAAGCACGTGTTTTCCTTAATACATGTACATGTTTGAAGTTTCACGACTCTTTGGGTTATTTTTGTCAAACATGACCTTTAAACGAGTTGCTAACAGTAAGAGTTTGTTTTTGATCATCCTCTCACACAGCCTCTTTGCTTTTATGAAACTGAAACTTCATCCTAACTCTCTTTTGGCAGATCCCAGCAGTGTGTCCACTTTGTCCTTGAGTCAGCGACTCCCTTTCCCAGCGTTCCCGCTGAGAGCCTCCCTGCCCCCCCTGGCTCCGCCCTCAGGCCCCGTCCAGGCCGCCGCTCCACCTGCTGAGTACCACTCAGACTCTGCGGAGTCTTTGGAGGAGATCCCGGTGGCCTTGGCCAAACTGGGCTCTTCATCCTCTGCAGCTGCTGCTGGAAGAGACGCCTCCACGTCCTCACACAGAGCCTTCCCCCTGCCCTCCCCCCAGCCCAGGACTGAGAGGAAGTCCTCCTCCCGCACAAATAAAAGCACCGCGGGTCTGAGGTTCGAGATGGCCTCCACTCAGCCTCCAATCGTTTTTGTTAGCCGGGCGAGCGGAGAAGCCTGCGGGCCCCGAGAGGAAGGCCTCAGTCTGGGCAGGAGGCAGCCCGGGTCCAGACCGGCCTCTGTGACCTCCCAGGCCTCCTGGATGGACCTGTAACCACAGCAGCCTCTTTTCTGGACTCGAATCGCTCTTTGTCTTTCTACAATCACAGGCGCTCTGCAGCCTCGCACAAATCTCGCCAAAGGTCAGATCCTGTTTGTGCACAATCTTTATAAATGAAGGAAACTTTCACATCTGAGTGGACATTTTCATTTTGTGCATCACTGAAGCGTCTCACAGCAGTGTGTGTGTGTGTGTGTGTGTGTGTGTGTGTGTGTGTGTGTGTATGTCCTCCTCCCTGCTCCTCCCTCCATCCCTCCCTCTGAGTTGTTGTTCCTGTTTCCCAGTCAACAGCTCCTCTGCTGTGTACTGCTGGGCTCCATGGTAACCCGGTTCTGGAGGGACTGAATGATATCACTTCCTGTCTAACTTCTGTTCTGCAGCTCCGAGTCCAAAATCACCCACTGCTCACTATAAAGTGCGCCGTAAAGGGAATTCACCGTTTTGTAGCGTAGTCTGAACCTGGTGTGGGAATCATTGTGCGTTTTACGGTCCTGCAAAGTTATCAAACGGAGAATTTCAGGGAAGCTGGACGACACATCTGGAGAGTACGCCAACATCTCTGCATCACAGCGATGAAACTTTGCAGAGGTTTGATATGGAAATCTAGTTTTACAACATTTTATTTATGAACTACAAATACAGATCAACTTAATGGAAACCTATTTTTCAGGATTACATCTGTTTCAGAGTAAGACCCTTTCTAAACCAGAATCTGATCTTACATCCTTATCTTGGTGGCCACCAGCCCCCCTGACGGACTCAGTCCCCTAAAACTTGGACTCTGTCATTCTGGTACATGCTTTTTGGCGGCACAAGTTTTAAACCGTTTCTCTAAGGGACAGTTTCCATTTTAGTCTACAATAGCTGCTTTACATGGGCAGAGATAATCGGAATAAAGGCCCGATCTGAATAAAAATGCGTCATGTAGATATGTCAATCGAAAGATTTTAATCCAATTCAGCTCAATCAGAAAGAAGTTGTATTCTGATTAATACGGGTGGTTTATGCCGATCATTATTCCGAAACCCGTCTATTTAAACACTTATTCCGATCATGACTCTCTAACCTGACTCGGTCTTCACTCTGTAGCCTTTGTCTTAGTTATTGAGGTCTATAACTAAGGCCCCCCCTGAAGTCAGATTTCCGTCTCGGAAAGTTGGATGATCCTCGCCAAACCCCGACTTGACGATGTCGTAATTCAAGATGGCAGCGCAGTGCATCAGCAGTAAAGAGTAACAGTAAAAGCTCTTGTAATGTTTTATTTATTAGCGCTTTTTCGTTTTTGTGAGATTAAATAAGTGGATTATGTCGTACTGCCCAACGTCTAACTGTGAACACGCTACTATGGTGTTTGTATGAGTGAAATACTGTGTTATGTGTTGTTTACAACTGGTACAGCTAACAACGGCTAACAGCAGGCGTCCATATTGGTTTTCCGACTTGTTTACTGGAATGCCGTCAACTCGGGTGTAACGTCACTCCCAGCTCCGACATCCGACTTCCGAAGTAACTGGAACGCAGTTTAAAACTTACGCCGGATTATTATTATTATTATTATTATCCCTTTAATATTGTGTTCCTGTTTTCTAGAGATGCTTGATCATGACACAATAAGAGAGAAAAGCTGTTAGAAAATAGCTCCACTAGCCTGGTTTTCAGTGCTGTGTTTCCCAGCATGCTTTGGGATATGAACGGTAAACTTGAATCAAACAATAAAACACAGATCCAAGCATTTTATATAAAGACTGTGTTCAAAGTGCCCCTATACTCCAAGTTTTACGGTAATCCGACTGTGGGAGTTGCTGGTCTACCGCTGCACTGATTAGCTTGTTTACTATTGCTCCTCGTGTTACATAAATATAGAGTTATGATTCAAAGAAAGGTCACTTCAGGTCATTGATGAGGTTAATTAAATAATAACACAATATAATAATAATGATATAATATGTCAAACATTACATCACATTAAATATCAGCAACAGACCGGGCTTATATTTAGAGTTAGAGTTTGTTATGGTGTGTGTGTGTGTGTGTGTGTGTGTGTGTGTGTGTGTGTGTGTGTGTGTGTGTGTGTGTGTGTGTGTGTGGATGCATTTCATCATCCATCCAGGATATGAGGAGGAGTTGCCTTGGCGACAAGTCTCGACAACATCATAACAGCATCAATCAAATGGGAATGTCTCTCTAACACACACATGCGCACTTTAACACACACTTTAACACACACACACACACACTCACACACACACTCTTGAGGGTGTTATGTGGGGAAGGTGAGATCTTTTTTTAGTGTCATTCCCACTACATGCGGCTGTGGCTACTTCCTGGAAACAGCACTGAACACACACACACACACACACACACAGAAGGTTCGTGTCGTTTTATAACTGCTGACCTGAAGCTGAAGTGATGCTTCTGATGGTCACATGACCGTCTCCGTGGAGACACTCCCACCCTGAACAACATGATGTCATCCCCAGGCTCTCCCACACTGACAGCTGCTTCCTGTTTACTAAATCACTGACATGAGGTCACATCCTGCCGAGTCCTCAGAGGGAGAGAGAGGAGGTGAGATTTAAAACTGTTATTGATCCAAAGTTCATCGTTCAGTTTATATAAGATGTTTGTTACTGAAACAATCACAGATCAGTTTGCCAGAAACTTTTTTTAGTAGATTTAAACTCTATAATGATAAAAACAGACACAGCATCACATGACCTAAACACCTGCCCAGGATAAAACTCTAGATGCAGTGTCCTATTTTTGTGAATATGATGTAAAAAACGCCAATTTGTCAGTATTTCTTGAGTAGCCAGGTGTTGCGGAAATACTGAAAAGCCAAGACCCGTCTACCACAGAAGAGCTTTACTTACATGAACACTGTAATTTCTCATTTCTAAGTCTTTGCATCCCTAATTTGGCGTCTCTTCACCCGTGTCAAGTAGCAGGCCTCAGTTCAAGGAAACATACCCACCTTCCTAAAGCTAACTTCAACGGTACGGCCCAAAACACTGATTTTATACTGACTTACACCTGTAATTTATGGACTTTAAATTTGTCCAAATAACGTCTTTAAAAAATGCAAACTTGTCAGGTCAGTTCAGAAAAAGAGAAGAGCTTTAAATACACAGTTTTTGTTGAACAGAGATCGATCATTTCAGATAGTTTATGTTGATTGATAGTTGGATTGATAATAATTGACATCCATGCCAACGTAAAGGACACATGGAAGTATGTGGGCAGTGATGGAACCATTTTGCATTTTCAAACATTTGGCGAGCATAAATAACGGTGTCCGCCCAGAGAAGCCAATGAAGACAGCTCCCCCTGCTGTTTCAAAAGGGGTACTGCAATCACTTTACATCTCATTAATTTCAATCATCCTGCTGGCCAACCCGTTTCAGATGTTTTGGAAGATTCATCCCTTTTTAAAAGCACTCCCTTATTCATATTCTGACAGTGAGACAACACTGAACACACAATGACATACAGGGAACACGTCTTGAAGTCCTCTGGAGCGGACGCTGCAATCAGGCCGGTACACGCCACTCCAAACTCAGCGAAGTACTTCCTTTCAGTCACCTTCCTCTGCCCTCAGACTCAGCTCAGCTATAACTGATAACGCTGGTACACATGTTGTCAGTGTTTGTGTCTGTGTTGTCATGACGACCAACCATGATTACAAAGTGATGTGATTGAGTTTATTTAAACAAGAGGCAGTCAGGGAGAATCCAGTCAGACCGGATCAGCGGGTCTCATGATCAAAAATGTTCGAAGGCCGCTCCGCTCAGGGTCATTTATAGTCACGGGTAAAAGCTCCATTCATGCTGAACTACATCTACAGGTTTAGGAGCAACAGGACTCTGTAGTTGGAGTCACCGCATGGGCTTAATATCACCTGTCCAGTTAAGGTCTGAAGAATCAAAATCTGATGTTCTTATTGAAAGGGCGACTGGACTTACTAGGGACATTTTGCCTAAGGTAAAACTATGGTGGCCGAGAACTGCCACTGCTGCAAATAAAAAAGAAGCAAAAAAATAATAATAATAATAAAAAATCACAACAGAAGTTACTGATGCAAAACAAAAAGAAAACAAAGCCCGCTGCAAATCAAAAAGAAACAGTGTGGATAAAAAAAAAAGCCACAAAGGAGGTTAACAATGTAAAAAAAAAGAGGTGATAGAAAAAAAATTACTTACTGCAAAAATAAGAGGATGCAAATAAAACTAGATACGTTTGGCGTGACCTATGCAAATGGCCAATATGGGCTGAAAACAGCAGAATAACTCTTTAACCGTGCGTCTGAGAAAAAAGTCAAAGCACGCAGAATCAAAGATCTTGTTAAGATACACGTGCCTGTAAAATTTCGGGCAGATCGGAAGAAGTCAACATTTTTTGGGTCATTTCAAAACATTGCGATTTTCGCCAAGCCCAACATGCCTGCAAATTTTGGTGAGTTTTCGAGGTCATTCAGGGGGTCAAATTTTCGTTTTTGGAGGCTGTATAATAATAATAATAATATTAATAATAATAATAATAGAGAATCCCTTGGATTACAATATGGCTTCGCCGCAGAGCTGCCGCTCTCAGCTCGAGCTGCTGGGGACCAATAATGATGATGCATCGGTGTTTACGATCTAGGCTAAGAAGACGACGGTGAGAAGACGAGCAAAGAAGTAAGTGGAAAGGTTATGGTTTAATTTCGCCTTGTGAGCTTTTCAATGTGTTATTAGGTTGGACCATGTAGCGCCTGAGTCCATATGAAGTTAGATTGAAGCTAACTCTACACCGACATCCTACACTTTTATTTTCGCAGTAAGTAACTTTTTCTGCATTGCCACATTTTTTTGTGTCATTAACTTCCGTTGTGACTTTTTTTTTTTTGCATTCTTTTTTATTTGCAGCAGTGGCAGTTCTCGGCCACCGTACACAACGTCTCAAGTGAGTCCAGTTGCCCCTTCAACAAAGAACCGGAAATCATAGATGCTGAATCCTCCGTTTTAAACAATATCTCCAGGTTTAGGAGCAACATCTGTGTCCACCCAGACAAAGACTTTTTCAGGGAACACCTTCATATGATCCCAAACCAGATTCTGACAACAGCATGGCTCTGTAGGAGAAGAGTCCTGGACCGATGCGGTCCTCACTTTTCCCTCATGGAGACCCTGAACTGTTAAGCAGCTGAAATCCTCCATAAGGGAAGAATCAAGATGACGCTGCACCCTCCAAACTCTAGAAACCGTCTCTCCTGGTTCACAGACGTTTGCAGAGTGTCGGGGAGAGAAGAACTGACGACACACGCTGGGAAACAAGCTTCTGCTGCAGGTTATGAAACAGAAATCAAAGACCCAAATGTTGTTCAGCTCCTCTGTGCTGAAAACACTTAAAGCTCTTTAAAAATCAACTTCTGACCCTTGACCTCTGACCTCTTGTTCTGGTAGCTTCTGTAGTTGTTCTGCATGGACCCACACTCCTCCTCTCCCGTCTCCTCCCTGTTTTTTTCTTTTTTTTTTTTTGTTTTACTGCCCTCCCCTGATGTGGGACAGGACGTGGTCATGGCGACAGGATAAACAGATGATAACAAGCCCTCAGCGCTGCGGAGCTCATTTCAACGCTGCGACCGCTGCTGAGGGCCAGAAGAGGGAGAGGAGAGACAGAGGTGAAGCAGGGACAGACACAGGAGGACACCGGACGCACAGGTAAGACTGCAGGACCGTGTCTGCTTTGAGTTTTCTTTTTATGCATTGGCTGGATGTTTGGAAAAAGGTGAGAGCTGCATGTGCTAACCATGCACCACAGCAGCAGGCTCCAAAACTTCCAAAAAGAAAATAATTGCATGAGAGATATTGAGATAAATTGTCTGAAACTTGAAGATTTTTTAAGGAATAAACAGAGAAAAAGCTAAAAAATGATCCTTTTTACATGCAAAATGCACCCAAAACTGTTTTTGCAGCTTCTTTGACGGTGCAAAATGATCTTTTCTTAATGTATCGTACAAAGAAAATACCTGCAGGGTCAAAAAGGAGACTTGCAGATCGAGGCAGTAACCCATGATTGTTAGGGAGGACCAAACTCTTAGTGTAAGAAGTGTCTGCAAAAGCGGTGAAAACGAACACCATATCTGTGTTTTTTTTTTTTTTTATAGGAAAATCTTTAAGATACAAAAGAAAAACTTAACATACATAAAAAAATCATGATGTGCAATGAAGCCTCCTTGATTTCTCTCATCTCTAACATCCTGCATGGACTGAAAAACAGCTCTAAATTATTAATCCAGTGTTATTTTAGTCTCAAAAAGCAGGCAGAGGTCCATTTTTATCTTTTAGAATCCATAACGAGACAAAACTTTTGTGTTTTTATGCAAATCAAAAACTTTCTTCACCTTCAGTCGCCCAATGATTCAGCAGAAACTAGTGAATGATTATTTATTGATACCAAATGGCACACATGGTTGTCTAAGGTCCAAAAAAATAACCAAACTGTCTTTAAAAAACAAACAGCAGCATTAAAAAACTGTTTCCAGGTCATTTTTGAGAAATACATGCATTTAAAAAACAGCCCTTTAAAAACTTATATTAAACCTTTTATCTAAATACATGGACTGATCGTTCCTGATCGAGCTGGTTTGTGTTTTTCATTTCGTGCAGAGATGCCGGATAGAAGGTTTCTTGTGTATCATGAATTATTAATGAGTACACACACACACACACACACACACACACACACACACACACACACACACACACACACAGGGTTATGTAAGGGTTTGCAGGGATGTGTAAGGGCATCCTGACACACACTCACACACAGTAGCACAAAAACACACACACTGACACACTCAAGCAGGGCGTGACAGAGGGTGATGCATTTGCACCTCCTCGTCTGAACTAAAACTCTACATAAGAACTTCAAATATAACAGTTTAGATTTTTTTTTTAATTTGTCTATTATCTAAAAAAACAATCTGCTGAAGTTTGTGATGGCAGTGATTGGTCGGTTAGTTGCTGTGTTAGAAGATTTCTGCCTTCAGATAGTAACTTGATTTTATCGTCCTGATGTTGTGAAAGATGGAGACTCTGCAGCTGGTATCAGTCGCATTTCCTCCACCTCAGAAGCAGCTTGTTGATGTTTTGGTTGGCGGCTGATGAGTTTAGTCCTGCAGACACAGCTCGTACCTCACTGTGATGTTACTCTTGTCATTTTCGTCTGAAAAACTGAAATACTTGTTGATTTAGTGGAATGCACTTGTGCTTTAACAACCTTGAGTTTTGTTTTGGTCACTGCCTAAAATTCGTAGAGTGTCGATTAACAGGTTCATAATGCTAATCTGTGTCATTGCTTTTTAATTCATTCATTGAAACTCATCTTTATAGACGATGTCAAGTTTCGATGTCGTCCTCCTTCTTGCTTATTCTTACATTATTCTCATTCATGCGTGCCAAAGCTTTTTGTAAACCCAAACTATCATGTTTACAGCTGATGCTGCACAAAGCTGCACGTCAATCTCACGGTCCATTTTTACCGTGTATGCCAGAATCACTCTTAAACTTAGACTTAGTTAAGACAAAGGACTCTATTTTTGTGCCTCGCCGGCAGCGTGGTGCAAGCGCGGCGTAAATCAGGTCCACTGCGCCGACAAGGCATGCCCAAGCACATTTTGGTATTTTGGTGAGTGGCGCAGCCCGGCGTAAGTATCCCCCCTCCCTAAATCAGCTCCTCCCAGCGTCGTAAGTCGTAGAGAGGGAGGGGATAAGGCATGGAGTGGATTTAACACAGCCGAGACCTGTGTTAAACCTCCCCCTACTGCGCCAACACGCCCAGCTTGGCGGACCTTGGTGCGCCTCAGTTTACGAAAATACTGACTGTGCGTCGGGCTCCACCAGACGAAAATACCAATGCGTGGGGTGCGCCACCCTCCGCCACGCTGCTGGCAGGCACGAAAACAGAGCCCAAAGACTCATTCCCTCCCCTGTGGGACCGTTTTCCAGCAGAGAACAACAACCTCGGATTTAGAGCTTGAAGATGCCAGCAGGACTACATCATCTTCAGAGCAGAGATGAAATTTGGAGCCTACAGAACTTAAGTTCATCTCCACGATGACCCAGAACTTGTCCGACTTTGTGCTTAACTCTGATTTCTATTATTTCTTGCATTTTCTTTAAAGTTACTGTCAAAATCAGACGGACATGTGGGTCTCTAAATTCAGAGTTACTGTGTTTACAGTTTGTTCACTCCTGGATTTGGATTGTGCGCTGATATTTTGTGTATTCACTTTGTAAAGAGGTCCAAAGTGTGAGTTTTCAGAGGCGCTGAAAGAAGCTGCGGTTTAACTCTGCTTCTCTTAAATGTTTCAGACAGTTTACAGATTTAACTCACTGAACTGAAAACTGTAAACGTCTCGCCTGTCAGGAATCTGACACCTTCACACAACGGCAACACACACTGTCTCACACACACACACGGTCAGTCTTTTACTACATACAGACTGTTTCTCTCTTTCTCCTTCACATCCTAACAGAACTAACTTAAGCCCCGCCCACCATGGCTTACATCACCTCTGATTGGTCCGGCTCCCTGGCAGAGACACCTGATAGTCACACACACACCACGTGTTTTCAGCAGCAGCAGCAGCAGCGAGCGGTTTATAAATCTTACAGGGTGCAGAGACTCGAGTTACCGTGACAACCACTGTTAGGGATTGCATCAATGTGTGTGTAATCGCACAAGAGTGAGAAAGCAGAGTGAGGTCATGTCCCACACCCTGACACACACACACACACACACACACACACACACACACACACACACTCTGCAGAAGCTGTTGCAGATGGACGTAAAAGTTTCTTTTCATTCAGTGTTTTTCGTTCCTGATCAACTTTCTGTCTGTTTTATCAGCATTAAAACAAGAATAAGAATAAAATAAAAAATAAAACAAAATAAAGTAAAATAACAATGAAAAATAAAATAGAATAGAATAAATACAAAATAAAATACAAAATAAAATAAAATAATAAAATAAAATAAATACAATTAAAAAAATCATATCTTATAAAAAATAAAATACAACAAATTTAAAAAAAGAACAGAATAGAATAAAATAAAACAAAATAAAAAAAGGGTGAAACAAAGAAAAAAGGACCCAGAAATGCAGAACTCAGGATTTATTAAAGCAAACAGGAAAAAGGAAAGTCCAAGTAAAGCATACTCTCAAAATGCACACATACACAATGAACTTACAAAGACAGAGGGAAAGACAGAGGCTATATATCATTACAAAGACAACACCAGTATCAGAACAGCACTGCAGTTGCTGGGAGAGGACTGCCAATGATGTCCAGTTCTCCCAAAGGGTTAGCGTTTTGGATCCTCCTACATCATCTCTTTGTCTCCAAGTTATCTTTCTTTACCATCTGATTTACACCTAGCTTTAGAGTGTGACCTGTGATCTGCAAAACCCCCAACATCCAGGATGTCTGGACCAGGTCCCATAAAAGTGACACCATGCCCACATTCCACAATTTGGTTATCTCAGGTTATCCCTGGGAAATACCTCAAGGCATTGCATGTTGGTGCTGTACTCCAGATACCACAAGATCCATCCTGGTAATCTTACCTTTGGGCTCCTGTTGGACAAAGTCCTAATCTTCTAAAAGACCAAGATCACACTCTCATTTCTGCAGGTATTTTCTCATCATGGCGGAAAGCGTAGAGATCGAGCAGCTCCTGGTGTCGTTTAAGAAGTTTGCCATCCACGGAGACACGAAGGCCACGGGGAAGGAGCTGAACGGAAAGAACTGGGCCAAACTGTGCAAAGACTGTAAGATCATCGATGGCAAGAATGTGACCGGCACTGACGTGGACATCGTCTTCTCCAAAGTGAAGTAAGTCTGCAGACATCAGAGTGTGAGAACCAAGAAACGGATCAAACCACAAGAAAGTCTTGTCTGGACTTTGAGTGAGTCAGTGCGGTCGACCAAAACCAAAAATGACTGACTTATCAGACTGTTACGATATCAGCTGCATACGGTAATAATATTTGATGGTGTGAGTATTTGAGAGAGGTACAGTGGTTTAGTGGTTAGCACTGTCGCCTCACAGCAAGAAGGTCCTGGGTACGAATCCGGGTCAGGGCGTTTCTGTGTGGAGTTTGCATGTTCTCCCTGTGTCTGCGTGGGTTTACTCCGGGTACTCCAGTTTCCTCCCACATCTCAAAAACATGCAGAAGTGGGGTTAGGTTCATTGGCCACTTTCAAATTTCCCATATGTGTGAATGTGAGCGTGGATGCTTGCTCATCTCTAAATGTCAGCCCTGTGACAAACTGGCGACTTGTCCAGGGTGGGATAGGCTCCAGCCACCAGAAGGAGGAGGTGGGCTGAAGCGGTTGACTTTTGTAACCTGCCTGAACTAACACTACGCTCTAATCTTTCGTTCCACCGTACAGGCAGAAGACGTCTCGGGTCATCACCTACGATGAGTTTCGAAAAGCTCTGGAGGATCTGGCCCCGAAGAGGTTCAAAGGTCAAAGCAAAGAGGAGGCCCTGGATTCCATCTTCAAACTGGTGGAAGGCAAAGAGCCCACGAACGTTGGAGTGACGGTAAGACTGGGAATGTGACTTCTTTCTGTCATCACATGGACTGTCTGTAGACTGATCTGTAAGCCCCTATTTCCACCGCTTCGGAACAACACAGCTGCGGAATGGCGGCGATTCCTACCAGATGCGTTAATGAGGCAAATTTCGTGGCGAATTTCAGACAGCAGGAATCAGACAGTGGGAACCGTGTGGACTTACAAGAACCCGCAAATTCACATCCATCGCACGATAACAAGTTGTCTCTATAAGGACAGCCACATAGACATGTAAGCAGTAGATCGTGTCCTTCCAGAGAAGGAAATCTACTCTGTCCAGACAACATTATATTGGTACTAATTTGTTACTTACCACGCCTACGTTTGCATGGTGTGAAATACGATCCACCTGAAGAGGCCGGATGTTTTATTTTGTGTCTTCCTTTCCAGCACGGGTTAATCTGTGCTGAATTTATGCGGCATGCTGTGGCGTCCAGAAAAAAAGCCAGCTGAACTGCAGGGGGCCTGAAAACGCCGGTAGAAATTGACACATTAGTTTGAATGGAAACGATCAGCAACAATCTGCGCTGACAACCTTTTCGCCACCGTTTCCCATGCAGTGGAAATTTGTGTTTACAGTCCTGGGCTTGGTTAGACCGGATGCATCTAAACTTCTTACAGATGGAAAAAGTCCTGATGTGTAAACAGGCGGAAGTTTTGTCCCATTTGGATGGTCAACCAAACAAAACGTGTTTGCTTTGCTGATTGATGTGTTGCACCCTTCGCCGAGTTGTGAGGCCATGTCTTTTTTTATTTTATAAAATCAAATCACAGGAATGTCAGTTTGTTGTTCGTACTCCTGTCTGGATCAGAGTCTCTTAAATTAGGGTGACCATATTCTGAATACCCAAAAGGAGGACAGTATTACGTGGGAGGGTCATGGAGTCACATGTAGTAAGTTTTTAGTGTTTTTTGGGTTGGGTCGAGTGTTTTTTACGTGCCTCTAACTCAGAAAAACTTCCATTCAAAACCCGGATATTTAAGTATTTTATAGACTCCCCTGGACAAGGCCGGACTTCTCCAGGTAAAAGAGGATGTTTGATCACCCTACTTAAATTTCCCTAAATGAGGTGGTTTTATTGAACTCAAACCTTATGTTGAGGTGATAAGTGCTCCGTCAGTGAGGTTATACATTTCGCTAAACTTATTGAATGATTGGATTAAAAATCACAGAGTGGGATCTGCGATGGAGAGGCTGCTGGTGCTCACCAAACGCCAAAAAATAAATCAAGTTATGGTCACTGAGGCTTTCCATACAAAGGCGTTTTTCGTTCTTTAACTTGAACTTGAGCTCTTGGCTGCAGATAAAAGTTGGATCTGAAATTGTGAGCAGATGAGACGGCAGTGAGTCTGAGTGAGTAACATCCACAGCTTCATTAAGACGTGATCAAACATGATGGATAATCTTTGATCCATCTCTGATAGTCGGCAGCTCGGCTCGGTTACCTCAGCTCCGCTTCATCCTCCGGCTGCTGAGACAAGTTCGGAGCTGCAGCACAGAAAGACTTTTCACTCCAACAGCCCGTTCACGAAACCTGAGAGCGCTTTGTAAATGTTTGGACACTCATCAGAGGTTTATTATTGTAGTGATGAAATCATCTGAGCCCGAGCCAAGAGGTGAGGCAATTTGGATCGTCATCTGATGATTAAACTGCCAAAGTCAGAGCAGATCCAGTAAACACTATTCTGACTGGAATATACACATTTGAAACGAACAAAACAAATTAAAGACGAGGATTTATGATCATGCACGAGAGAGGGAAACAGATTCTGGTCAGCTGGTTGAAGTCATCCATCATTTCTGTACCAACAAATCCAGACGAGAAGGTTCCAGATGGCCTGAAGTCGTCACCGCAGATACTGAGCAGAGTCTGGGCTGAAAGCAGGGGAAGTTATCGGGACTGCAGAGAACGCAAATATGAAAACGCACAAGTTGGTATTCTTTAAGTTTATGAATAAATGCAACAAAAGTGCATTAAATACAATCATTTTTACAAATGTGCATGAAAATAAAACTTTCTCCGATCATTTTAGAGTCAATTAACTTAACCTCATACTGCGATAAGAATCCAGATTTTAACAGATGAGAGCGTTAATGCTAGCGAACAGGTTCAGGTCTGCTTCAAGGTGCTAAAACAGCAGCAGCGATAATTCACTCAAAGTTAGCGATGAATTTGGAGATATGTGAGGAGCTTTGTGCATTTGTCCATGCTGTTTGTTACAAGCCCCGATAAGAGCCAAGATATATCGACTGTTCATCACAACTAGGAGAGCAGATGTCCTCCGGATTAGTGCTGCTGAGTGAACGACGTGAACTGAATCACTCCGAGACCTGATTCGTTCCTTTCTCAGTTCAGTTGAGCTCAGCGGCGAGCCTGGCGTGCCGGTCGGGAGTGGAACTGCCACCTTTGACTCTTTGGCGAACGACACACAGCCAGCCAGTGAGCGAGCGGGCGGGTGGGCGGAGTCACGTGATTTTCTCTGTGAACGAAACGAACGACTTTCAAATGACTTAAGGTAGGCACAGGAGGGAGGGGCGTAGCGTCATTCACTAACTGCCGAGCAGCGGTTGGTTGACTGAGGCTAAGATAAAACAGGTCATTATGGCGCCTTTACATTAAAACACGTGTTTAAACTTTCCTGTAATAAGATTTAATTTCAGACGATTTAAAGAAATATGATATTTAATATCTTTAAAAGTATCTGATTCCCAGCTACAGCTGACATCTTTATTTTTTATCTCTCCACTTTACCGCCATATAAAAGAACGATGACTCGCTCTTGTTTAGCGACGTGCTGCTCACTGCTGTGTTGTTTCTGCTGATGGCGACACACGGAGAGGTGAGTTTTTCGGGGGTGGGGAGTGATTCTTCCTTCAGGACTTATCGAATGAACAACGTGTCACCAAATGAACGACGCTGTGACTTCAGCAGCAGGTTTAGTGAATGAACTCGCAGCTGTGTCACTCACTCATGTACGGCACTGACAAGTTGGGGCTCCGAAACACTGATTAGTGAACAAATCTTTTGAACGAATCATTTTAATAACGGGTTCTAAAGATTCAGTACAGTCAAAAGAACTGATCTTCCCATCACTATTCCAGATTGTCTCTCAGTTTGTATTAATCTACTCTGAACCCCCCCGATGAAAAACTGTAACTGACCCCGACACCAGAGTCCTGGTTGAAATAGTGCTGAATCAGCCATTTTTTAACTTCTGACACCACACCTGTCCTGTGCGTCTTCTCAGAAAGTGGCGAAGACCGGGGCTGTGGATCGCCTGACCGATGCGTCCAAGTACACTGGATCACACAAGGAGCGCTTCGACGAGACCGGCAAGGGCAGAGGTCGCGAGGGGCGTGAGGATCTGGTGGATCACTCAGGCTATGTGGGAGCGTACAAGGACGCCGGGACGTATGACACCAAGGTCAAGACGGAGAAACAATGAGGCGGGAAGAACAGCTCCTCAACAGCACTTAGTCTGGACCAAACCTTGAACTCTGACCCCCCCCTGTGTGTGTGTGTTTGTGTGTGTGTTGGTGTGAATGTGTGTGTGTGTGCTTGGTCTGGACAGACTGACGGACTTTCAGGTCTGTAGACTCTATGAACACGACTGATTGAAGTAACGAACCGAGACCAGGTGAACGGGTCTTCATTGATCTATTGCTCCATCAGGACTGTGTGGGTCTGCAGAGGAGGTGGACTTGGATTAACACCAGGGTTCAGTTCATGTTTGAATAAAGGTTAGGAAATTCAACGCTCAAAGATTTGACGGCTTCTCTGTGATTGTTATGGTCAGCTGTGACCTCGCTGTTAGTCAGGGGGACTCGATAAAAACAGTTCTTCAGGACTTTTCTGAATCAGGAAACCAGCGGCTCACATGTGGCTGCAGTCTGCATCACGCACCTGCTGTTTTAACCTCTTTCTCCAGTTTTCACGAGTTCAATCAGACAAAAAACAGAAAATCCACAAACTCTGCAGAGATTTTTGTCGAAGCACCGCGATGTTTAATCTTTGGTGTTAAAAATGTCAAAGTAGGACACAAAAATATCAGAATTCATGATGTTTCATTGGCAAAAACCTCATTCAACCTCACTTTAACATTTCTGAACTGGTCCATGTAAGGATAACTGGATGTCATACACATTTGTCCACAGGAGGCGCCAAAATCAGCACACACTGAAAGTTACCAACAGAAGCTTTAAACCTTGTGCACCAAGTCCAGTGATTTGCAGACAGATTATTCATCCTAAATCTGATTTATGTTTTTCTCCTTGTTATTTTGGATGTTACACGATAATCAAACCACCACAAAGAAACCAGAGCATCATTATTACTTCAGCATCAAAAGGTAAACACTTCCAAACAGTGTTGTAAAACTTCTCCTCCACCTCCTCTGTGAACCCTGGTCCCGTCTGAATGGAGCTTCAGTTTATGTAAAAAGTTCTTATAACTACTGAAGGCTTTCTTTCTAAGATCTGCTTAAACCTTCAGTCGGTGAATTTGCTCGACTTTATCGTTTCTACATCAGCAGCGGCTTCTGGATCCATGTTGAATGTGGCTTAACCTGAATCCTGAGTTGTTTTCTAATATTTGTATTTTTGCAGCTGTGTTATTTTCTGCAGTATAATGATTCTAAACATGTTTTTTTCTCTCAGATGTCTTTGTAAGGAGTTGTTGCAGATGCAGAAACTGGACTCTGGCTGAACTGAAAGTGACTTTATTGATCAAATAAAAGGCGAAAGGAACTTTTTGGTCCTGGTCTCATTTTTAAGAATGAACTTTAGGTTGTTTTCAGGAACTAATGAATGTTTTTGCTCCTTTTATCCACAGATTATCCTTAGATTGTCAAATAAAGCATTTAACCTCAGTGTAAATGTTACAGTAATGTCTTCTCAGGGTCAGAGAGAGGACATAAATAAGAGCATTAATTTGTGATGATGCAGCTGCAAAAGAAAAGTAAGATATATACGATACTGAGCAATTAAATATATGAAAATGTAGGATGGCGTATTAGGGCTGCATCAAGAAAAGAAAAGTTAAGACTTTGACATTAATGTTGTTAATTTATGAGAATAAAGTCATAATAAAGTAATGTAGTAATGACTCTATTACGACTTTATTCTCGTTAGTAATGACTTTATTCTTGTAAACTAAAGACTTTAATCTGAAAGTCTGAATTGTGCCCTAATACTCCGTCATAAGAATAAATTCTTGAAAGAAAAAGTTGCAAAAATTATCTTGCAAGAAAGTTATTAGTTTGTAAGAAAAAAGTCTAAAGTCTAAACAAGTAAGAAAGTTAGGAGAATAAAGTTATAAATGCACAAAAATCAATAATACATTGACAAAATAAGAATTAAAAGTTTGTAAGAAAAAGTTGCAAATGTCTCAAGAGGAAAAGTCACAAAATGTATGATAAAAAAGTAGTTATATAACCAGAATTAAGAAAAATAATTTCAAAAGGATAAAAAAATACATTTAAGACAATTTTAGGAGGCAATGTCACAAATAACCAAAAATAAAGTCTTAATGTTTAGAGAATAAGGTTGTAAGATAAAAAGTCACAGGAATATTAAGAAATTTACAAAAATACTGATGTAAAACTGAAAATGTATTCATAATATTATAAGAATTAAGTTGTTTTATCACCAGAATGCAAAAACTGACAAGAATCAAGTCAGAAAAGAAGATTAAAATTCTCAATCGACTAGAAAAATAATTCATATTAGAGGATAAATCAGATTTCTAAGAGAGTTAAAATCACAATCATCTTTTATTCAGACTAATATGAAACCAAGTCGAACGTAAGAGGAGCACAGATCAGCTTTTAACAGTTTGTTTCATCTCTGATCGCCTCGGTTTCAACGCAGTAGATTCAGAGTTCAGATGTTGACGATGTTCGGATGTGCCTGAGGACGGCCAGGTGTGTGTGTGTGTGTTCACCTGGGAGGATCTATGTTCAATCTCTATAAATAAAACAACAAAAGAAAGTGTCCTGAGATCACTTTGGTTTGGATTAGCTGATGGATGGAAATACACACCCAGTCTTTCTGTTTGTGTGTGTGTGTGTGTGTGTGTGTGTGTGTGTGTGTGTGTGAACCTGTTTTCCTCATCATGTAGGGACAAACAGCTGTTCCCATATCACATTGTGGGACCCGAGGAAAAATCCACCACCAGGGTTCAGATCAGGTTTAAGGATCAGGTCAGGTGAAGTCTCAGAGGACTGAGGGTGACGTGGTGCAACTCCTTCATTAGAGATGGAGACGTGTGCATATATGTGTGTGTGTGTGTGTGTGTGTGTGTGTGTGTGTGTGTGTGTGTGTGTGTGTGTTTGGGTGTGTAAATTCTATGCAACACCACCAGGAAGCAGATGCAGCTCCTCCTCGTTGCCATGGCAGCCACGGTGTAAACAACACAACAGTAGAGACGCAGCTCTGCTTGCATCTGCATCTGTCTAAGTCCTGATCTTATCAGATCCAGATTTGCTGGTTCAGCAGAGTACAGATCAGACCTTTACGGTCCTGTATAACAGGCTGGAGTCCACCTGCAGTCAGTTTTCATCACCTTCATGTTTTAAAGTACGATTGTTGAGGGCTACCTGAGAACCAAAGTCCAGATCTGACTCACTGAAATGATCCTTTTAATTATAAATTCATGTTCTGCAGGTTTTCAAGGACGATTTAAGGACATTTGGTTGGTTAGACCTGCAGACACTTCTACATGATGATTGGGAATAAAGTGAACGACACTGGAATTTCTGAGATGACCCGTCTTTTATTAAGAGAAGAAATAATTCAGAGGTAGACTTCATTCCCTTTAATCTCTGTCAGCATTCACAGCTCACCTCAAATATGATTTTTTCACACATAAAACAAAATAATCAAACTGTTAAAGGGATGTTCCAGCGTACAATTAATTTAGGGTCAAACACACCATAACACCGAGTTAGACACCCCTGAGAGAGATGAATGTTGCCGACCGCTTTCTTCTCTGGTCTGCTGCGGGGTGTCGCAGCTCAAGGAAGAACATTTATGATCATTTCTTTATCATTTCCTTGAAGTAATAATCATCATATTAATCATTTTACAGACGCGGTAGTTCTTCTGTCTTAGCGTCTTAAACTGATTGTATTTCCATGAAGAAATTATCATAAATGTTCTTCCTTGAGCTGCGGCACCCCGCTGTAGTCTGTAATGGACTGGCCTGAGGTCTCTCTACAAACAAGCGTCTGCTGGAAGAGAGTAGGTGAGTTGTGTTTAGTCTCTTTGTTAAAGAATTGAGTTAAAGTTAAAAAGATGTTTGGTGTCTAGTACTATGTCTGTGACCCTATATGTCCTGTTGATGAAGTTAGGTGCTGTTCTGAGCATTATTTGTGGCTATAGAGTGGCGTTTTGGTTGAGGTCTGACTCAGTGTTACGGTGTGTTTGACCCTAAATCAATTTTATGCAGAATATCCCTTTAACGGTTTGAATCAGAAATCACGTTTCTCTGATCAGTTAATTTAACCCCAAAGCTCTTCATATTTATACATAAAAGAAAGAAATAAACACCATGAGCGCTGAATTTAAACGGATAAAATAAATGATAAAAAACGAACACGAATAAAAAGATGAAGAAACTATTAAAACAAACATTCTGAAAGTTTCTAATCAAAGTCTGTGTCATCTGAAATAATCTCACTGTAGCTTGATTCTTCTCCACCGTCAGAGTCCTCTCTGTCCTTCAGGATAAACTGTCAGAGTCTCTGGACCTGGTCCTGGACCGGACCCCCTCCGTCCCCCCGCTGAATGCAGACACCAGGTCTTTGACGCTGCTGGCTGAGCGAGGCGTCTCCTCCGCCTCTTTCCTCTTCGTCCTCGTCTTCTTCGGGTTGATGTTCAGACTCTTGGACCGCAGCGTCGGGTACAGTCTGTCCTCATCCAACAGAAGCTCCTCCTCCTTTTTCTCCTCCCCTCTGTCGCCATGGTTACTCTCACCTGCTCCATGATCCCCGTCAGACGGCTGTGATGTTCTGTCCTCTTCCTCAGGTTTAGCTTCATCGCTCTCGCTCTTCTTCCTCGTCACTCTGGGGGAGGGTTTGGCTCCCCCTGGAGGCATGCTGCGAGACCTGGAGGCCGGCTTTGGGCTGCCATGGGGGCTCAGACTGGTCACCCCCTCCTGGCTGGAACCAAAACTGGATTTCCTGGGTGAGGGGGTGCTGGTGAGACTTGGGGAGGATAGATACTGCGTGAACTTTGACCGCTCCAGAGGGAAAGACATGGTGGCCTCCAGCGGGGATTTCTCTCCTTCTCTGGAGTCGGTTTTAGGAGAAGCAGGAGAGGTGTTGGGGTCACAGAAGGAGATCAGGATGTCCACGTTGGACAGAGACTGAGCTCTTTCTTTCCGTCCTGTCACCTCCAGAGTCGGCCCGAACTCCTTCACCTCACCTGGAGGTGACAGAGAGGTTCGATCAGAGTTTTTCAACCAACATTTTTTACATCGACAAAATCCTGGGGGACACCGCCAACCAAAATGACTCTCTATAGTTTAACACAGTATATGTTATAGAAAATAGTGATTCACCGAAATGAAAATTCTTGGCCAAAACTGAAAATAAGGAAACGAGGCCGAAAACCGAAAGAAATGATTATACCAGTTATTAGTAAGCATGCAACGATTTATCTAATGGCAATAAATATCAATGTCACGTTGTTACGACTCGAGGCGATGTGCTCAAAATTAAACATCAATGTCATGCAGAAGATGGTGCCCTTGACTAAAACCGCATCTCTAGTTCAGTCTGTTTAAAACACTGCCGTAACTTTGTTGGCACAACCCCGGCTCTAAAGGGTTCTGGTTCTGAACGTCCTACGTCACACGCAGTGCCGGTCAGAGAGGTAAAGCAGGGAAAAAGAGGAGCGTCGTGGGGATGTTTTGCAAAAAAAAGAGAGAGACACGTGGAGAAAATAAAGAGAAAAGAAAACGAGAGACATGGCGGGGATCGTCGAACCCAGTGATGTGGAGATAGTGCCGGCTCCGGTCACTTTTAAATCAGAAGTGTGGAAGCATTTTGGATTTCCTCGAACTACAAGAGAAAACGGCAAAAAGGTAATCGATACGAAACACACCATCTGCAGGTATTGCATGATACAGGTTCCTTACAAAACCAACACAAGCAACATGATGCAGCATTTATCCCGCTACCATTGTTGTAAGGGGAAAAACAGTGTTGTTATTGTGAAAGAAAGAAGAAAAAAATACTGTATTATCAGAGAAATAAAAAAAAAACAAAGAAAATCAAGTAATTTCTCTGGGTAATAATTTTGTATAAATAAAATCTTTTCGTGAACCTAATATTCGTGACTCGGATCGAATCGTGACTTGAGCGAATCGTTACATGCCTAGTTATTAGTAGGGTTGAAAATCACTGGGTTCGATGATCTCACATGATGAAGGTCGTCCGCATGTTTTTAATGCCTTTGACTGACAGGAGGACCTGGTTTTATCTCCCTCACCTTCAGACTCTCATGAGTTTGTTCCACCTGATCGTACGGTAAAAACTGCACTTTTGTTCTGACTGTAACTTTGGATCATTTCATCGCTGGTTCTCACCCGTTGTGACTCCTCCCTCTGTGTTCGCTCGTCTCTCTGGACTCTGCTGTATCCTCTTGTCCCCTCCCTCCACCTCTCCGGTCACAGAGCTCCTGTCCTCGTGCTCCAGCTGGTACCTGTACAGACTGTACCCGTCCGTGCTGTTGATGCTGCCGTGTCGCAGCAGGGCGGCCGGCTCGCACACCGACGACCCTCTCGAACGGGAGCGAATGAGCTCGGTGCGGTCGACGCCCGCCAGCTTCTCCAGAGCGTTCATCATACGGCTGGAGAACTCCTCCAGCTGAGCCAGGCGGAGGTCCACGGTCTGCAGGGATGCCTTCATGGAGTGTTCCCGCTCGTTCACCTCCTCCAGACGCATGAACATGTTCTCCACCCTGAGCACAGACACAGCAGACAGCAGCTTCAGCTCGGTATCGTCACTGTTTTACTTTGAATAACTTTCTAACCAACTCTAGTTTCTCATTCAACTTGTTTTTTATTTGAATCAGTTATTTTTTTACTCTTGCCGACCTCTCTGATGTGACTCTGATCCTTTCGTTGTTGGACGATTGCTTCTCGTCTTCTTTCTCTCTGAAATATTCCTCCACACACTGCTCCTCAAACTCATGCAGACTCTTCAGCTCCTCGGCGTTCAGCACCAGCTCTGAGGGAACAGAAAGATGTTTAATCTCTGGAGGAATAAAGAGCATCTCGTGAAGTAGAAACCAAAATATCTCCTCTCTGAGGGAACAAAGAGTGCTCAGTCTTTTTTTAGAGCAAATGTCACCCAATCTCTTGAGGGCTGGTGTCCACTGACGGCATTTATTATCCTGGCTACTCCTACTTTATATTCAAAACCAGCTCATTTTTATTCTGCTGCAGTTAAAACCAGTCAAAATCAGTTTTATCAACAACAATGGTGGAGGTGGACAGGGTGTTTTCCAGTCTCTCAGCTTCTCCTGACAGCGGGACCAGAATCCCTCTCATCGTTTTTGCTGAATCTGTGAAATTTCCTTAAATTAAAGCAAAAATAAAGTTTTAGAGACGTTTAAAACAGAGCTAACAGTCACTTTCAAGGGGAGCAAAAGTGTTAGAAGACAGTCTGTGTAATCTAACAACTGTTAATGTTGGTGAGAGGCCCTCTCAAATGGCGGGTGAGGTCAAATTCAGCTGTCAGTGGACACAGGCCCTAAAAAAGCTCCTGAGGAAGATCTGTGATAAAATAGAGAATAACGTCTTATAAAGAAACACGAACACAGTCAGCCTCTGAGGAAAGACTCTGTTGGTGAATCGTGTCTTACGTAGTCGTCTCTCCCGGTCGTCGTGTTCCCCCTCCGTCCGCCGTCTGCAGCGGCAGCACAGCCTCCGCAGGACGATGTAGATATGGGGGAAGATGATGAGGGGTGGAGGCAGGATGGGCCGGTCGTGGAAGGTCATGATCAGCTGATAACGCTGGAACTTCCACACCTGGTTGGAGATGGACTTCACCTCGAAAAAGGTGTTGCTGCAGAGAGGAAGAGGAGGAGGAAGGTTTTGTAAAGTCAGGTTTTTACCCACTAACTGATTTTGATATTCTGTGTTTATTTTCTCTGATCTGTTTGTTTGTTTTTTAAGTCTTCTTTTCACTGACTTGAAGACGGCAATCAGCAGGTTGACCAGCAGGATGTTGGCGACCAGCAGGTAACAGGCCATGATGGCGGGGGTGAGCCAGGCTCCGGGGATACAGGGAGGCAGTTTCTTCCCGTCTTCGTCGTACATGTTGTCTCCACACGGAGCTGAAACACAAACAAACCGTTACCCAATCACCTGTGAGGCACAGCTGAGGGTCATCCTGGAGTTTATGATAGATGAGACGTTATAAAGAGACCTAAAAACATGGTTATTTACTGTGTGATAATATTAATAATAAAAGATGATCTGGTGGAAAATCACTGCGTTTTATCAGGGATACTTACGGTTGATCTCCATGGCGTAAACTATAGTCACCAGTCAAAGTTAAAGACAGAGAAAATAATCAATTATCAGTAATATGCAGTAAGAGAAACAACAATAACAACAATAACATCATTCAGAGAAGACAAATACTCAAACTCAAAACTTGTAAGCACAGTGTTGGAAAAAAGTTTGGAATATTTTCTTCAGTGTTTCGTGTAACGAGAATGATCCTCCAACAAACGTGGCTGAACTGACTCAGGCTGTGATCCAATGCTGGCGAGAAATCCCGGTTGAAACTCTTACCAACCTAGTGACCAGCATGCCCAGACGTGTACGCGCATTGTACAATGCTAGAGGCGGTCACACAAAGTACTGACTGTATTGTTGTTATCGTCTTGTTATGTTTGATGTTGCTTTCAAAGATGGTCCACGTATTTTGTGGCAATTTAAAATTACAGCCGCTTATTTATGAAATACCGACTCATGATTTTATGCGTTATTTCCATGGCTTTTTGTGAATCATGAGGTGTCCGCCCTACAATTTTTTGAGAAGCAAAATAGTTTGATGTGAATTTCAAAAACATATCACAGGGACCAGGGAACATTCAAAAGTCTTTGAATAATTCTCCAGAAAGCAGCAGACCGCGTTAAACACGAGGCTGGGGTTGAATTGACAAATATTCCAAACTTTTGTGTGAATTTTCTGTTTATTTCTGCTTAAAAAATCATTTATCAGTCTTTATGTAAGCTTCATTCACACAGCTACATCACATATACAGTGAAACTGAGACTTAAATCTGTAATTATGAGTTAGAAAATCTGCTAGTAGGGAAAGAAAATCTGGGTTTGGACGACAGATGATGAGACAGAGGACGTCTGTTTATCAGCTCTAGATTTATGAGTCTAAAAACCACATTTTAGGTCCAAAATCATGATGAGGACAGAAAGTGAGGACAAAAGGTGAGGACATTAGTTTGGACAGAGGCCAAGGACAGCAGGACAGCAGGAGGGTGAGTGCGGCACATGAGGAGTAAGGGGCGTCTGACTGTAACTCTTACTATGAACTCTAGTCTTACGGTCTATGGAGTCTGCAAACACCTCTCCGTAGATCATCCAGTACGGCATGTAGAAGATGTTTCTGGCCAGACGCCACGTCGGCTCCTCGTCGGGGTGGAGGATGGCCTGTCGGGCGACGCCGAAACTCATCAGCACCACCAGCATGATGACCACGAAGTAGAGCATGTCCACCATCTGGAGACACGGTCACGAGCGTTAATTCGTCACAATATTCAGACATTCACGTATCAGCAAATGAAGTGGGTTGATGATTTTGAGCTGCAGGTCCTTCAAAGCGACTCCACAGGTTCTCCAAAGTCGATATAAAAAAGGTGGAAATGATAAAAACAAGTCTTCTTTAGATCTGAATGTTTTCCTGAATCCTACCATTTTGCCGATCATCATGACGTACGGTCCCAGGTACTTGTTGACTCCAAAGATGTCCAGGACTCGGATGTACCAGAAGATGATGTCCACGCAGTAGATGACCCGTCCGTACCCCATGAGGGGCTCGTTCTGCAGCCGCATCAGCAAACCGAGCAGGAAGACGGAGATGGCCACCAGGTCGGTGATGTTCCAGTAATCCTCCAACCAAACGTTGATCTTCTGCTTCAGCTTCCCCGGCTCCGACATCAGGATCTGACAACAGAGAAGGGGAAGGCAACTGAAGATATCAAATCATAGTTTACCGGCTTTGGGTCCGGGGCCTCCTAGATCCAGAGGGGTGGGAGGCCTCCTCTGTTTCCGTTTCTTTGTGAAGGTCTCTAAGATATTTTTCTGACTGTAACTCTGAGCTCACCTGTCGGACTTTCTCCAGTCCCAGGGTGATAATGTAAGAGATGACGATCCACTCCTGCAGAGACGGCCATCGCTCCATCTTCACCAGGATGATGTAGTTATACAGCATCAGGTACACCAGGTAGGAGATCTGAAAAAAGACACATGACCTGTTATATTTAGACCACACAGTGAAGGTCAAATCCACTTTAAACTTCTCAAGTGCTCCTCTTCCTCCTCTCTGCAGCTGGTCACGAAGGATAAACGTTCTTCAAACTTGCCGTGTTGAACCAGAACTTGGTGAAGGGAGCGTTGTAAAACTCGTAGATCTTCCTCCCGATGGGAGTCCTCCTTTTGTGTTTCTTCTGCTCTTCCTCTTCATCTCCTTTCTTTGACATTGCGTCCACGTTTGAGACCGCGTCCTGAAAGAGACATCCATCATTTCTGACGCTGTAAAAAAACATTTTAAAGGAATCAACGCTGAGGCTGTCCTGGTAGTTTGGTACCTTGCTGGATTTGTTGTCATCATCTTTAGTTTTTACGTCCTCGCTGTCTTTGGAAGAATGAAATGAAGCTTCATCTCCCAGACGAAACTCCAGGAGGAGGATGGTCGGAGGGAAAACGATCCCTAAAATCACCTGAAACACAAACAAACGAGAAACAAGTCTTTATTACATCTGTGCAGATAACTTCCCAGTTTTACCGCATTCAGTGTGAAATGAGAAACTACACTGTATGTCCTGGTCTCGTTGGTACCTTAAGACTGTTGCTCTTGCCCATCCTCAGACAGCCCATCCACATGTCGGTCAGCAGCATCTGGCTGCAGGTGTGAGCGATGAAGTCTCTGTGTTTGGCGGCCACGGCCAGCTTCAGACAGGTGGAGTTACTCCAGTTCTTCAGCTCGTAGGTCAGCAGCTTCATGGCCACCTGCTCGTCGTGTTTGTACGACTGATCCAGCAGCTCGTAGGCCAGCTGACCGAACTCCCTGCGGACAGAGACACGGTCAGTTACAGATGCTACAGTACAGGAGTGTTTGGGGATTTTTTTTCTGCTTATTTACTCTGAAAGAAGAAGAAGAATCTGTTACCCTAAAAGTCCTGCTATGGTCAAACTACGAGGATGTAATCTGGACTCACTTGGAGTTGTTCTCCAGGTCCTGGTAGATGTCGTCCACCAGCTCGCTCTGAGACGACTCATGAGCCATGGCTTTGTAGAGTTTACAGGCCACCAGAGCTTTAGCCATGGCCTCCTCTCCACGCTGCCACAGGAACAGCGCCATCTTCTGGCGCTTCATCAGCACGGCCCAAACCATCAACTCGTGGAACGGGTACTGGAACCTGCTGACCTCGGGGTCGTCCACGTCGATGTCCACCTCCTCTTCCTTCTTCTTGTTCTTCTTTCCTTTCCCCTTTTGACGGGGCTCGTCGTCCTGCAGAGACAAAGACGAGTCCACGCATTAGACATGAAATCCACCTTCAGACCCGATCATCTCTGCGGTTATAGATTGATTTCGGATATTTAAAATGAACAAACCTCCATGCCGAGAAGTTTCAGAGCTTTAGGCTGGAAAAGGAAACAAAAGGAAGTTAAATAAATTTGGTAAATTCATAAAACATGTAAAAATCCCAGAATAACAAACAAAAGGGCGTTCAATCTGGAGGAATCTTTGTGCATGGATGGTCCTGATCTTCAGGCTCTCAGGCGGCATTAAAATCAGACAGGACTCTGAAGTGGAAATCACCACATGGTTTCAAAATCAGCTCTTTGTCTGTGAACACAGTTTGTTCCCTCGATCCAAACATGCAGGTTAAAACTGAACATGTAAATACTGATCGACCTTCCTTCTCCTCCTCTGTGCTGCCATCTAGTGTCTCCTCTCTATAAAACATCACAGTTCTGTTAACAACATTAGTTAAAATCTCTGTTTGTTTCAGTGTGACTCACTCTCTTGAGGCCGTACAGGTTGTTGTAAAGCGTCCTGAAGCTCTTCCTCGTGTATTTGCAGCGATAAGCTCCACCCATCAGGAACTCCAGCACCAGGCCGATATCGATTAACGTGATCTGATAGTCTGGAGGAAGATTTCCCTAAAAATACCAAATTTTTATAGAGAAATGATCTGAGCAGGATGAAAGTGTCTGGAGTCTCTTACTTAAATGAAATTGGACAAAATTAAATGTCGGCAGCATCCTGATTTACTCACTTTCTTCACGTCTCGGACCACAAAATGCAGCGTGTTGGCTGGTCCCAGTTTCTAAAGCAGCAAAACAAGGAAAGAAAACTACAAAATAACTACTGTGTTCATGCATTTAATATTTTATGCTCTGAAAAGACTCTTAAAAAATGATAAGTGCTAAGGGGAGGTGCACATTTAGAAATCTGGTACTTTGAGGTCATTTTTAGCAGCTGTTGGGCTGCAGACTCGCTCAGACCTGATGTGCAGAGGGCGTCTGATTTTGGTTACGAGCAGATGAGCTCAGACTACGAACACACAGACAGCAGCAGCAGCAGCAGCAGCAGAGAGCTTCACTTTGATCCGTCGATAATGTGCCTCACATGAGCACCACATGTTGTTTTAAGAGCCTCTTTTTGAGTGAAGCAGATGAAGATTAGAGACGGTGGTGACGCAACAAAGATGAAGAGATCACTGATGGATGTTAAGCTGCAGATCAGCATGTCAATGAGAATATGGAGGTTAAAGTAGAAAGCTTTTGATAATGACACGTCTTCAGAGAATGAGGAGCAATACTGTTTGTATTATTAACTCGCTGCTTATTCTCAAATTTCTCAAATATAATTAAAGCCAAAGTATCATGGGAAAATAAAAGCGCTAATCCCAGTTTGGGTCAAATCAATCAGCAGTTTTTTGGCTCTGCTGCTTCCAAATCTAAATTTCTTTCTTTTAAATGTAAACACGAATAATTCACACATCTGACCCGAAAACTGTTTTTCTTGCTCCTCCAGTTCATATTTAACATCAACAGATCTTTGCTCAAAGGGAATTTTATTAAAGTTACGGTGAACCAAATGCACCGTCCTGCTCAAATATTTGGTATTTTGTCCTTAAAATGTGCTTCATTACATTTAACATTTAAAGTGCTGCAGAAAACAACAATATTGTTTCCTGAGATAACCTGCTTTTTACATTTACATGCTAACAAATTCAGTGTTTTGTAAAATGCTTTAAACTTGCGGTACGATATCCAATCATACATCCCTTCAGCTGACTGATCTCTGAATTGCAGCAAAAACATGACAAATCTCTTTGATGTTCTCAAATTAGCGTTATTTAGCTTTTGTTGCCACAGTCAAAATGCAGATTAAATATGAATTCTTAACACAGATATGTACATCGTCCTGCGGAGGCTGTGCTGCCGCTGCAGACGGCGGACGGAGGGGGAACACGACGACCGGGAGAGACGACTACGTAAGACACGGTTCACCGACAGAGTCTTTCCTCAGAGACTGACTCTGTTCGTGTTTCTTTATAAGACGTTATTCTCTGTTTTATCGCAGATCTTCCTCAGGAGCTTTTTTAGGGCCTGTGTCCACTGACAGCTGAGTGTGTCAGTGTCGCTCCTACCGTGTTGTACAGCTCCTCCAGACGGGGGATAGTCAGGAAGTGATGGATGTTTACGCCGTTCTCGATCAGCAGCTTCACAAAGTCCACCCTGTCCAGCACCAGAGCGTCCATCATGGCCTGCTCCAGGGAGTTCACCTGTGATAACAACGCCACCATCATCACCATCACCATCATCGTACCTTCAACACCAAAGCGCCCAACATCAACCTCACCGGTTTGTGTCTGTTAATTTCTTTTTCTTAGATTTGTTTAGCTGATGGTCCTAGCCTGTATTCAGTCCAGCTAATATTCAGGTTCTTTTTCTGTTGAGCTAATAGTTCATTTTTAAATTAGAGTTGTTAAGCTAACGGCTAAGTCTTGTATGAACAGCTTTTTCTCCTCAGCTTTAGCAGTGAAACAGTTGAAAGTTCATTCAAACACTTTTGAAGCTGCTGACTGATTTCCAGTTCGACTCCAGTCTGTCTAGTTTCTCACCCAGTTGCGCAGCTCCAGTTTCCTGGGGTCGGTCTCTTCAGGTGGTTCAGGTTTGGTTTTGCCTCCTTTTCCTTTCTTCCCTCTTTGTTTCCCTTTCCCTCCTCCTCCTCCACCTCCTCCTCCTCCTCCCGATGCTGCTGCCCGCTGGGTTGATGGACTTTTCGGCCGGTCGGTGGCAACGGCTCCAACAGGCTTCAAAAACAACGTATAAATTAGAAAAGGAAGAAAACCATGTTGGACATTGGCCTCCTTTCCCCCACAAAGACGGGGATGTGGTTTAAGGAACTCACAGGCCAGTGAAGTCCATACACAAAGATCTGACTGCGAGCGATGTCCACTCTGTTCCAGGCCAGAGCTAAACTCAGCTGATCAGACGCAGATGCATTCGTACCTGAAAACACACATCAGAGTTACTGATTTATGCAAAACAACATCGTTGAAAAAAATTCAGCAATTATTTTGACCTTTCAATAGAAGTGTCTCATTAAAAAGCTGAGAATTTGCATTAAATAGTGATTTTATAGACTGCCATTACAGTTGTGGTAGCTTGCTAACGCTGTGGTGATAACAGTCTCTAAAATGACCTTGTTGGCGTTTGCCTGTTGAGATGTAGTATTTGTCTTTTTTTGTTGTTTACCTTTCAGTAGAGCCGTCAGGATGGACATCTCAATGTCCTGCTGTCCCTCTGAGCCCATCCTAAAGACTGTGATCTACGGACGAACAACATGTGAATGTAAGAAATACACACAACAAACAAAGAAAATCAGGACAGGGTAGTGGGCGAAGTTTGTAGAATGTACAAGCATCTCAGGGTCATCAGCTGAGGCCACACAGAGAGGTTTATAGAAAACGTGGAGAAGGGAAGTGAACAAGGACGGATGGACAGAGTGGAGAAGTGACATTTTATCTGAGCGTACGCTGCGGTTAGAGGACCATCCAAAGACCGATCCTGATTGAGAACTCACTGTCACATTAACAGTGGAACAATGAAAACTATCTAAAGGGTTTTAAGTTTCAGAGTAAATAAAATCGATGTAGGTCCTTCAAGGTCCTTCTTTTCTCTCTTATTAAACCCCATTAATTCAAAGGTTCACTTAAGACCGACCCACTGCAGAATCCAGACAGTGAGGGACCAGGACACGACATGAAAATGACCCAGTTCACTCATTTCTCAAACAGCCACACTATTACGTTTCAAGGTTTTAACAACAATACAATTAATTTATGTAAGAAGAGTGATTTTACAAAAGCTAAGATCTGTAACCTTTAGAATAAACCCCCCCAAAACTACCTTTGGTAAGATCTTTGGTAAGTACCAACTGTCTTACTTGTGTTTGAGAAGCAATGTAATTAATCTTAAAAAAGATAGACAAGTTATAAAAGAAATACATCCATCGCAAAGTGTGAAGGAATAAGTAAATGAGCCGTACAGGCCAAAACTGTCTTCGTTCCGAGCTTCAGACGGGTTTATTTCTGCTGTGAAAATCTGCATTTTTAATATGGGTGTCAATGATGCCTCTTCAGCTTTTGGAGCCAGCCCCCAGTGGACATTTGGGGAACTGCAGCTTTTGGCACTTAACTGACTTACTTAATCTTCCAACACCTCAAGTTGCTGCTTTTTTGCAATGGACTTCAAGAAAATATGTGGAGAAATATTTGTTGTGCACTTGTTCTTCATGCTTCCCAGCTGAAGTCTGGATTCTAAAACAGCGACCCCGGCAGGAACAGATATTTCCAGCAGGTTTAATCCTCCTGCTCTTCATCTTATTTCATTTCTTGAGTGAAACATGTAAACCTTCATCATTTAATCTGAGAACAAATCATTTAAGTGAATTGCTGCGACTTTATTTAAATTTATGGCCAGTCGGCTGCAGCTGTTCTCAGGCAGAAGCAGAGGATTGTGGGATTAAATTAATAGTGGAGGGTCATAGAACAATCTCCATTAAGCTATGCTTGTTTGGGTCAAAGGTAAAACCTTTGTCATTATATTAATGTTTCAACTGCCGAGGTCACAGTGGGCAGGTTTTACATCAGAGCAGAGTGGCACATTTCCCAGGATTCACAGTGAGTGTGGAGGTCAGTCCGTTATGTGGTTCTCCTTCAGGTTTCACAGTGAGAGGTTGGGTAGATGTTCCAGTTATCTGCAGTTTTTAAGGAGTTATAAAAGTGCGGTTGATCACCGGCTCTCTGAATGAAAAGGAAAATCATAAATTCAATCTATCAGTCCCAAAGTAAGAGATTAATAACCGCTCAAACCTCAACGATAAAGTCAACCTGCATGAGAAATCAACTTACAGAGGAGTCTGACAAATTTCACCTCTGCCTGTTGACACTGTGGCAAAACTTTGTCCCTGTTAGTCTTCTGAGGTTGAGGCCTGTCATTCATTGTCTTTTAAAGAGCATATTCAGTCTGTTACCAAGAAGCTGAAGGTTTTACTTGTTTTTACTACAGAAATAAGTCTTGTGTCTCTTTTATGGTTAAAAGAGAAACGTGTTGAGTCAACATTTTTACCTGTTCTGGATTGTGGTGATTTACTGAACATGAACGCTTCTGCTCAGAGTCTACAGATGTTGGACAGTGTTTACCATGGAGCTCTGACCCACCTTCTTACCCACCTCTGTGACTTATACTCAAAGGTCAACTGGACTTCTCTAAGCACAGGTCGCCTCGGACATTGGTATGTCTTTATCTACAAAGTCATTCTAGGCAACACTTAGGCTACCCTTCCTTCTTGCTCGTCGTAAAGGAAGGATTACATCATTTGGGTTTGCTTGACTTTGTGCAGTTTGCTTTGTGCACCGTGCCTTTAGATTTCTGCTGTGACCAAGTCTAGCTCCTTTCTATTGGGTATGGTTGATGGGGATGAATGGTAATGAGATGGACATGAATTAAAACACACAGATGAGAGGACGAGTAATGACAAAAGATTTTATTTTGGCGCCAAAACGCACAAACTAAAACATTCAAATGAATTTCCCACAGACAGACAGACAGACGGACGTGTTCAGTATCAGGCGTCACCGTGTCATACCAGAGCCCTCTTCTTCATACACTCCATCACCATGAGGAAGATCTGCTGCGCCTGACTGCGGCTGTAGTTGAAGGTTTTCTGGATGGTGACCAGCAGCTGATCTTTGACGCTGTCACTCACCACCCTGAGCAGAAGAAACACCAAAGATCAGTCATGTGATTCTGTTCAAGGTAAACCACTCAATCTTTTCGTAGTTGTTCCAGATTCGGTGGAAATTTGGGGTAAAAGTATGACAAGCTTAAGCAAAAGTGTGATGTTTACACTTGAAACAACTACTTCAAACAAACTCTTTATTCAGCGTTCCGACTTCTCAGGAACAGAGGTTGTAAATAAAGAGGATATGATCCAGAAGTTTTGACCAAAATCTAGACCCATTTCTTCTGTCTTTTAACGCAGCGTCTAGATCAGGAACCAGGAAGCAGCTTTAAAAGGCACTAAATGATCCATGAGTGTCACTGACCCGTCCTCATTGCTGTATCTGTGTGCGAAAGAGAGGATGTCAGAGGCACGGCCGCTGCCATCGCAGACGACGACAGGGACCGGAGGCTCCTCCCTCAGACTCTCCAACGCGATGGAGATGACGTTTGGACCTCCCTCCAGGATCAGACACACCACAGGGACACCCTGACCGAGACCTAGCACACATGAAAAACACAGTAAGTACTCGTAAACGAGAGACTTTCTCACCTGTGGAGCAAAGATCACGTCCACAAAGAGAACCAGGTTCACAGTGGTTCATTTTCTGGTATTTGGACTTTTTTTTTTCTGGAAGTTTCTTTGTGGTTGAAGTGAGAGGTGACAGCTGAGCCTCCCTTTGCTGTCCCTGCCTTACAGACAGCTCCAGGCATAGGATGACAAAGGGAAACCCACAGGTCACATGATTTGTTGATTCTAATCCAGGAATCTGACACCGTTACAGAGGTATGACTCAGTCTGAAGACTTCATGAACATCAGATATCAACATAGCGGAGATAAAAACCAGAATAACTAAAACGTTGCGGCGGCCTGTAAAGCCGTCTCCGGTGTGTGTCACTTACGTGTGTTGATCTTCTGCAGAGAAATGTGTTTCTCCAGCTGCCGGCGGAGTCGAACCTCGGCGCCGTACTTCCCACTCGTCCCGTTATCGGCCAGGATGAAGTGGGAATGGCTGCTGTTCAGGACCGACAGCTTACTGAGGGGGTTCGACATGGTCTGGTAGGGCCGAGTGACCTGGGACACACAGATGTGATCAGTCCGATTAAAACCATAACGAAGTCTTACATTTATACGGTGAATTTGAGAAGGTGGTGAAACACTCGTTGATATTAAAGCCCAGCAGTGATTTCTGTGATCCCTCCAGTCTGCTGTGGTTTACTTATGCTGGTGTTGGTGTCTGGATCGGCAGATTTGGACTTGTTTGGACTGGTTTGGTTGAATTTGGTTGAGTCTAGTCAGGGTTAGTCAACTTTGATTGGCATGGTTTGGCTTGGTTTAGTCCTTTTCTGATGTGTTTGGTCTGGTTCAGCTTGGTTAAGTCCTGCTAAACCTGGTCTAGCAGGGACTGGGTTTTGAGACCTATTGACCACTGGTCTCATGGTACTGGTGCACTGCTTGTCCAAGTTCTGGGCAAGGTGTCAGCCATAGCTAAGTCCAAGGTAACCAACATGACTGCCTCCATAACAGGCCAGTCTTCACAGCAGAAATAAACTCATTTACAACCTGTTCTGGTCTGGATCAGTCCTGGTTAGCCTGGTTTTCCCAGTTCACTCATGTTTTATTGTCCTGGTTCATTCTTTCTCAGTCTCGTTTGACTTACGTCTCTCCCAATAAGGTCTTCTTTGTTCTCCACGATGCCCCACGGTGCAATGCCGATAGCGCAGACTTTTCCTCTGGACTTTGACGAGTGATCTTTGAGAGCATCTCCAACATGACGAATCACTCCTGAAAGACAGGAAGAGGTTTGATCTTGGTAACATTTATTTTTACCACGTCTGGTTATGATCGCCACACAACACGTGGAGTTTACTGTCACACATCGACCAACACCTCTATGGATTCCCTGACTTTCATACCGGTGCTGACTCCTCCGGTGAAGATCCAGGCCCCGGTGGTCACAGCTGCTTTGATCAGTCCTTTCCCAAAAACCTGCTTCAGTTTGGGGGGCAGGTCAAAGTTTTGCAGGCCCCCGTGGACAGATATGAGCAGCGTTGGGAGCTCCAGCTGCCAGTCCTTCACCATCAGCTGGAGCAGGTTGTCTGGTTTGGAGTCGTAGGAGATCCGGATATACTGCGAAGGAGGAGGAAGAGGTTTACTGAAGGAACAGGAAGAAACTGTGAGGATTATCGTGTCTTTGGGAGCGTATGAAGCACCATGGCTTTGTTGACGAGTCCTCCTCCTTGAAACTCGATGACCCCGTAGGCGTCGGTGGACGAAGTCTGGGTGTGTTTGAGGGCGGTCCATCTCTCTGTGGGTTGCGTCTCCAGCTGAACCAGAGGGGCCCCATCTTCTTTGGGCCCCTGAGGGACGGGGCTGTGCTGCGCCACCAGTTGACCACAACTGCACCTGAACAGCCATGACAGTTCATGTTTGGTTAAAACAGAGACGGAAAAGAGGCCCAGATTTAAGGACCTGGATCTCAATGTGTGAACAGTCACATATGTTACTCTTACTTTTAATAAAATCTTAATTAATCAGAGATATGATGTGTGTTGTTTTCATATGTTGCTTCAGATGTTTTAAAACTAGTTTACCCGCATTTTTTTATTGGTCAGATGGTTTCATAGACAGAAAGTCAAACCTGTCACCACGACTCTGAACATTTCATAAACTTTCCAAAATTCGCCTCAGAATATTTCATAATTTTGTGTCGTATATTTGCATCGTTCCCGGTGTGTAAGGACCTTAAGAGCATATAGCCGACAAAATTGAACATTTCAATGCCTCGTTGTTTTGATGTTGTTATATTTACAGTTGATCACATGAAATACTTGACTTGGTGCAGATGCATGTTCTCCTGGCTGGCTCGCCAGTTTGGAATTTGGTGTTTTTCCACCTTTGCGTTTGTCTGAATCGGTCAACTCATCTCCCAAGCAAAATATTGGTGTGAGTGTAATTTTTCTTATTCACCAAGTTTATGATAAACCTGCCCTTAAAAGGTCCACCCACAGTGCAATGCTTTCAGGTGATTGTGGGTAATATGAGCTTTTTCAGCATTTAGACCAACAGCATTAACAAGAAAATATGTCATCCATCAAAATTACACTATGTATTGTGATCTTTGTAAAGTTATACCTGCTGGTGTCTTTGCTGGGAATGATCTGGATACATTCTCTCTTCTGGAAAGTTCTCTCGATCCACGCTCTCTGAGTCTGGAGAAAATCAAAAAGACAACATTTTAGAGGTTCATGATACTCTTCGTAAAATCCTCCCTCATCCCACCATCAAATTTTACATTTACAAACAGACATTGAGGAGCAATGAGGAAATATCTCAGACCCTCTGTAGGAAGCTGCAGGTGCATGCTGGGGGGTGAAATGTTTGGTATTCGTCATGTCAAGAGTGAAATCAGTGCAGCTTGAGTTTACTGCCTGATCTAGCACACCGGCGCTAAGAAAGACAGTTTTAAAAGTGTGGATTAAATCTGACATTTGGAGTTATTTCAGTTTCCTGATGTTAAAAAATAAACAAGTAGAAGCAGTGAAGGACAAACAGTGATCAGACTGTGCCAGAGTTCTGTGATCTAAATATAAGTAAATAAAGGAATAGTAGATTGCCTTCTCCAGGTCGGAGGGGAGGTCCTGCCTCAAGTGGAGGAGTTCAAGTAACTCAGGATCTTGGTTACAAGTGAGGCTAGGATGGAGCGGGAGATCGATCGGAGCGGCGTCAGCAGTGATGCGAAGCTTAACCGATCAGTCGTGATGAAGAAAGAGCTGAGCTGTAAGGCGAGACTCTGGATTTACCGGTCGATCTACGTGCCGATCCTCACCTATGGTAATGAACTTTGGGTAATGACCGAAAGAACAAGATCGAGGATACAAGCGGCCGAAGTGGGTTTCCTTGGTGCCTCCCGTTAGAGGTGTTCCAGACATGTCCCACCAGGAGGAGACCTCGTGGCTGGCCCAGGACCAGGTGGAGGGATTATATCTCTCGCCTGGCCTGGGAGCGCCTGGGAATCCCCCCGGAGGAGCTGGTGGAAGTGGCCGGGGTGAGGGCCGTCTGGGCTTCCCTACTGGACCCGGATGAAGCAGAAGAAAACGACGACGAGAAGAAACCTCTGGGTAAACTGTCCCTCTGAAAAAGTTGTTGAGTTTCCCTCTAAAAGATTCACACGGTGAACTTTAATACTGACGGTTAAAACACCTCATTTAAACCACAGCAGCACAAAAGGGTTAAAAACCACAAATGGCTGAAACATCAAGCTGCACATGTCTGCATGAATCCGACTAATTACTGGACGAGTGGAGCTTTCCATTTCTTTCTGCATCAAATCCTCTTACTGTGCACAACCTAATCCTGCTGCTGCTGCTGCTGCTGCTGCACACAAAACACACGGGAGTGCCCTTTAAATCTGTGTTTAAATCCATACCGCACTAATGACTCTGTGTGTAACCGTGTGTAACTGTGTGTTATTGTTATACCGTGTGCTATTGTGAGTCGTTTTTGAAGCACTTTGTGAAATTTGTGCACTCTGCCTGATGGAGGATTAAAGCCCGAGTGTCACACGAGCTGCAGTTTTGATTGTCTTCTTCACGTGCGTGAAGAATCACCATCCTCATCATCATCATCATCACCCTCCTCACCGCCGTCATCATCTTGCCATCAGGAAATGAGTGAATGAAAACCTCACTGATAATTATCACCTCAGCTGGGCGGATGTTTGGTCGTTGGGTCAAATCAGGGCTGCAAGATTTCCTAAGAAGATTTGAGGTGCATTAAGTAAAGCTGGACTCTACATGGACTAAAAGGTTCTTGTTTTAAATTTCCAGAGCTGACCAGTGAGCGGGCAGGAGGAGGAGCATTAAAAAAAGGAAAAACTGTCCTGGTTTAACACCCGAAATCTGACTGACAAAACAGGTTTAATCACAGAAGAGTTACTGCAGGAGTACAAGGGCTGCAGAGGCAGAGGAAGTGCAGCAAAACATGAACTGAAGGAGTGCAAATATATGAGAAACACAGGAGCTGCAGGACTAGATTAGATATTCTCTAGGATAAGAATTACTGTGGGAGAAGAAGAAGAACTTTAATTGCTTGAATTGGGAATGTAGCTGCTGAAAAAGCTGCTGAAAATCATATATTTTAGGAGCAGAGATGCTGCAAAAGGACAAACAGAGTCGCTAGTGGAGTAGAGATATTTTAAAATTACAACACGAGGACTTCAAAACTGTAAGAAAGAGACAAACTGCAGAAATTATGAAAGCAAGATGCTGCCGAAGATAGACTGAGGTGCAATAGAAAGTATACTGCAGCATAGGGAGAGGAAAATATGTGCACTGTTACGTTTATGATTTACCCTGGATACTGCAGTAGAAAATATAAAACACATGAAGGGGTTCAGTGATTACAAATTAAAGTTCAATTAAAAAAATTTTTTATAAGAAACTCAAAAAAGTGTTTTCGGCCCATCCGTAAGACTTTTGGAGTAGAAATGTTGCAGGATATAAATTTTGTGAAATCAAAAAAGTTTCAAAAGCGAAATATACTTCAAGAGGAAGAATAAATACTGCAGACATGAAAGTAATACATTAAAACTTAATAACAGTTGTTCTGAGGGGTGAGAAGAAAAGCAAGGAGGGGAAATTTTGCAGGATCACGAACACTTCTGTAGAAGGAATACTGAAAAAGAAGGACTAAAGTAGACAAGTAGTTTGTAGAAAACTAAGGTAATGAAATGGTTCAAACTTCACTAAATTACATTTTTATCATAATTTTTGACCAGATTCCTCCAAGACTCTCAGAAAATCAGCAAAACTTTGGAACAAAAACAATATTTTTGAAGAGTTTAAGTCACAAAAACAAATCAAAAGTCAGTTGGAGTCAGATTTTCTGAAGCATCGAGGTCCTGGACTTACAGACAAACACAAACTTTTCTGTTGTTTTCTGAAAGTTTTCAACTTCAGGCTTTTTCTAAATTAATTTACGGAAACTTCAAACCTCCGACCGACCTCTGAGGTTCTTCAGGATCCGTCTCCATGTGTGGTCACGCAGCTCCAACGCTCCTCGTCTCCACCTCGACCTCCAGAGAACTTCATCTTCAAACTCAAACTGGACTGAGGACCGTTTTTTTGAGAAAACCCCGTGGCTCTGAGGACCGGGGTCTTTCAGCTCTGCAGGGACGTCTGGCTCCCTGGCTGGGTCTGCAGCCTCAGTGCGGCTCAGTAGATAAGTCAGGAGTTGACTATATGCGGCTGAGCGGGTTCATATGATGAGCATGTGAGGCAGCAGGCCTCTTTGTTGGAGCAGGTCTCATGACTCGGGTCCGAGGTAATCCTTCTGGGAGTCCCATGACCCGCCAAGCTCCAACACAAGAGTATTTTCTTCTTCTTCCAAGGCTCGACAAATCAGCTTTGAGAAATCCACACAAACATCCAAACATGCATCCGCTCATTAACAGAAAACAGAGTCCAGCTCCTTCTCAAGGTTCTGATTCCTGCTCCTTAATTTTTTTATTCACAAACATCCAGAACAACCGGACCCATTGTTGAGGTTTTAGAAACAACACTGCAGTTTGAGTTCATGACCTCTGAGCAGAAGAAAATAAACCTCCAAAGACCAAATGTTCAAAGTAAAACCCTGATTTTAAGTGTGTATGCTGAGTCTAAGAGGAGCGATTTATTGGATTTGATCTTATTTTTGACACACAGAGCGGCTGTCTGTCACTCCACATGGTGACCAAAGAATAATCAAACATTTCACTTCATCCTGAGGAGCAGACACTTCGATCTACAGGGGTTGGACAATGAGACTGAAGCAGAGTAATAGCAGTTTTGTTCAAAATATTGCAATGCACACGATATTATGGGTGATATATCAGAGTTCAAAAGAGGACAAATTGTTGGTGCACGTCTTGCTGGCGCATCTTTGACCAAGACAGCAAGCCTTTGTGATGTATCAAAAGCCACGGTGTCCAGGGTAATGTCAGCATGCCACCAAGAAGGTCGAACCACATTCAACAGGAGTAAATGTGGACGCAAGAGGAAGCTGTAGGATTAAATGTGCTCCTCAACTCTCCTGTTTCCACCAAAACTGTCTGTCAGGAGCTCCACAGGGTCAGTATACACGGCCGGACTGCTACAGCCAAACCTTTGGTCACCCATGCCAATGCCAAACGTCGGTTTCAATGGTGAAAATCTTGGGATGTGGACGATGTGAAACATGTTTTGTTCTCTGATGAGTCCACCTTTACTGTCTTTCCCACATCAGGGAGAGTTATGGTGTGGAGAAACCCCACAGACTGTTGCATGCCCAGAGTGAAGCATGAGGGTGGATCAGTGATGGTTTGGGCTGCAGTATCAGGGCGTTCCCTCGGCCCAATACTTGTGCTGGATGGGCGCGTCACTGCCAAGGACGACCGAACCATTCTGGAGGACCATGTGCACCCAGTGGTTCAAATACTGTATCCAGAAGGTGGTTCTGTGTACCAGGATGATAATCCACCAACAGCTAGACTGGAGACAGGGTGGTTTGATGAACATGAAAGTGAAGATGAACATCTCCCATGACCTGCACCGTCACCAGATCTAAAGATTATTGAGCCACTTTGGGTGTTTTGGAGGAGCGAGTCAGGAAACGTTTTCCTCCACCAACATCACGTAGTGACCTGGACACTATTCTGCAAGAAGAACAGCTCAAAATCCCTCTGACCACTGTGTGGGACTTCTACCTGTCATTCCCAAGAATAACCGATGCTGTATTAGCTGATGAATTATTGTGGTCTAAAACCAGGCGTTATGGGTATTTGTGTGACTTTTAAAGAGTGTATTTTAGCATTTATGAACATATTTTGTTCACTTGCATTTTTTTAAATTTTTTGCATAATCTCCTCGACTGCAACATGTTTCTCACCCCATGCAAAAAATAAGTCATTTTTCAGTTTTTGCACCACATTCAGATTTTTTTAAGTGATGTTGCTCATTATAGATCAACAGTCAAACCTGTGGTCTAAACCTGGACCAGAACCCCTTCATGCAAAGTTTTTCGTTGCCAAAGACAACAAACTCTAAGATTCAACAACAATCCAGTTTTTTCATGATCTGCTAATCCCTGAAAAATATTGATTAGCAATGTTAAAAAGGACAAAGTGCTTTTCTGATGTGAGTGAAGTCAAACTTTACAAACAAAAGCAGATCAGCTGAGGGTCCAGGGGGGAGAACAAGAAGGTCCTGTTCCTGCTAAAGCTCGAGTATCTGCACAGTCCAGCTGTTCTGAACAGAGCCTCCATTTGTTTTTAACCTTGGGGCACCATCGAAAACTGACTTCATCTAACAACGTGGGCGACTGACACCTGAGACTCTGCAGTTATTTGTGAAGATATGCCTCTGCGTTCGTCACTTTGACCGCACGTCTCTGTGGACAGTTGAATAAGAAGCGTGTGAGGGATTAAAGCAGCTGAGACTCACAACAATGAACAGAGAGTGTGAGCGAGTCCAGCAGGATCTGGATTATCAGGCTTTAAACCAGATTAATGTTGTTAAGAGGAGCGACTTGTTTGCATAATGAGCTCTCGTATTAGAGGCTTTTATTTCTCACACAGACAGGAAAGGACCAGCAGCTCTCAACCAATCAGAGGGGGATTCTGTTTCTAATTGCACCCCTCCTGATCCCGCCCTGCTCTGCTGTGATTGGCTGAAACTTGTTTTTTCTCAAAGTTCGCTTTCTGAGATTTCTGTAAGGAAGCTTTTTCATGGAAGATTACGGCAGACCTGCTCCGATCTGGTCTCAAAGTCCAGTTAGATTTGTTATTTTGACCTCTGACCTTTACTTGAACGCTGTCATACTTTCTCAGTATTCATGTGAACTTTGTTAATGGGGTAAAAGTCACAGTTTGGGTGGAAATATTAAGTCAGCGCTGACATTTGTCGTCTTAAATGCTGGAAACTGAAATGCTGTTTTAAAGCTGCTCCAAGGTCAGACTTTAAATCAGTCGGGCTTCAGGAAACCTGTGGCTCACATGTGGCTGCAGGCGGCGTCACGCACCATCCTGAACGCTGAACGCCGTTTTACCTGCTTTCTTGATTTTTTGAAGTTAAATGAATATTTCAGAATTTTTGAGGTGTGGTTGACAGTCAGCGCGTTTACAGTCACAGTTTAATCGGACTAAATTCAAACTTCTCTCCTCGTCCACATGCACATGCAGATCTTTTCAGCGGCGCTGTTTCCGGTTGACCCAACAACAACAGCAGCAGGTCGGTGTCAGACGTCAGAAGTGTCTACAACTGCTGCTGGGCATTTTAGAGAAACAAGAAGATGGAGCATCGTACAGCGTTGTTTTTGTCCGACATGATGGACGCGCTACTTTTTCAAAAGATGAGACCAACGCTACTCCTCTTCTCTGGTGTTTTTGTTGTTGTCAGATACTTAGGTCCTTATATTGATATATTTGTGGGTTTTGGTATTTTTGCATCTCAGTTTATTATGATGTGTGTAGAGTTTGTTATTCCAGCTCCTACAGCTAACACAGTCTGCTGAAAAAGGGTTGCGTACGCGGGTGTCCTGACCAGCTCAGACCTTCATTAGTGACATGTTTCTCATGTGACCTGAAAAACCCTTTGAACCAGAAAACCAGGAAAGACAAATGTAGGTTTGGGATCCAGCTTTCAGCCCTGAAAGTTAAAACCTAATCTTGACGCCCTGAAGGCTGTTATTAAAATTATTTATAAAATCGGTTGTTTTGTTTTTTTGTCTCGACTTGCAGCTTCTTTTAAAAACTTGAGCTCAAATAAAAGTCCTCAGGGCTCAAAGTTTCACAGACGCGGCGGTTAAAAGTGTCTGATTTCAGTCACATGACGGTTCCAGAGAAGAAACAGCTGATTGTGTTTGTGGAGCGAAATCACATGAAGTTAATTAACCACAAAACCGATCAGGTCACATGACGAACAGGGTCAGGTCTGCTCCACAAACGAGGTTCTGTTTCAGCCTTTAAACTGTTCCAGAAGAGGAGTCTGTCTGTGTCTGAATCTGTTCGAGTTTCATTTGGACATTCAGGTTCGGTTCTGGTCGGATTCGGACTTGTTTCGATCCAAGTCTTTTACAACCTGAAGCAGTTGAACTAGATTATTATCATGTACTCATGAAGTCCGGACATTCACCACTTCATCAAAGCTCCAGTGAAACTCGAGTGATTTAAGGACAAACGTATTTTAGTTTCTGAGATCTCTTCAAAATAAAAGCCCTGAGTTATTCTGCGTCATTGGAACACCTTTGTTCTGAAACAGCCACTTCAGGAAATGACGTTTTCAGCAGAAACTTCAACAATTCAAATAAAAGCAGGAGAGAAATGACAACTCGGATCACAGAGACCACAGAGTCCTGTTAGGCTCCTCTTTGACCACAGGGGGGCGCCAAAACTAACACAAACACCAGATTCCTTTCAAATAAAAAAAGACGTCTTCAGTCTTACCCTCTGAGATCCAGAAGACGCGCTCCGTTTGATGGACGAGCGTTTGAAGGACCCGTTTGTCCCTCTCCTCCCTCTGCTGTCCATGTCGTCCAATTCAGCTGTCCAACACGTTCATCGTTCTGTCCTCTTCTCTCCTCTCCTTGGGTTTCCTCCTCTCTAACTTGTCTCCTTGTCTCCTCTTGTCTCTTAATGTCTTGCCATTTGTCCACCTTTGTCCCTTGTCTTCCGTCTTAAATTCTCCTCGTCTCTTCTTAAATCTTTGGCTTCCTTGGTCCTGAGTCCTCCCTAGTGTCCTTTTTTACACACTGTCTCTTGTCTTTATAGTCTCCTCTGTGTCTTTTGTCTCTCAGCTTAATTTTTGTCTCTGCAGCCTTGTCTCTGTCTCGTGTCTCCTTGTCTTGTCCTCCTGTATTTCTTCTCTGTGATGTCCTCTCCTCTTTTGTCTCTTATCCTCTGTGTCTCCTCTTGTCTGGACTTGTCTGTCTCTTTCCCCTTTAGGATCTTGTCTCCTGTCTCCTTATGTCCTTTGGCACCTCGAGTCTCTGGTTGATTTGTCTCCTCTTTCCTTCTTGTCTCCTTGTATTGTCCCTTGTCTTTATTTCCTATCTATCCTTCCCTCTTTGCTATCATGTCCTAATTCTTGGAGTGTCTCCTTTGTCCTCAGTTTAGCCTAATCATCCTTTTGTCTCCTTTTCTGTCTTTTCTTCTCTTTTTTGTGTCCTCTCCATTTTTCCCTTGTCTCTTTTTGTCTCTTGTCTTCCTTTTCTGTCTCCTGACTCCTTGTTTCCTTCTCTATCTCCTAATCCTAAATTAGTCTTCTCCTTTTTGTCCTTTTGTCCACTTTTGTACTCCAGTATTGTCCAGTTTCTTCCGTCCACAGCCTCCTTGTCTCATCCGTCTCGGTCGGCTTTTGTCTCTTCTTGCTTAGTCTTGTTTCCTTTCCTTCTTTTTTGGCCTCCTTTCTCTCCTCTTCCCTTGTCCCCTTGTCGTTATTCTCCTCTATCTCTGGTCGTCTTTTGTCCTCTTTTCTCCGCCTCCATCATCTCCAGTCTTCTTCCTTCATGACTTTTGTCCCCTCTTGTTGGACTCTCTGGTCCTCTTGGACTCTCTACTCTTGTCGGTGATGCGTCGGGGCGCCCTCGGCGGTCTGTGGCGTGGTGGAGACCCGCTCCTTCTCTCTGCCTCTGTAATCAGGATTAGTGGACGCTGCTGAGGACGGAGGCTGGAGCTCTTTAATGGATGGAGATTTAATAAATGGTGATTGAAGGTAAATCTACTTTAGGACGACTCTGCCTCCCAAACCACTCTGAACGTGCGGTGGCGGCGGCGGCGTGAGCGAACAGAGAGATTGTTATTTATGACTTTCTGATGCTTCAGGGGTCAAACGCACTGAAAGCCCCACTGATACAGAACCACGTAAAACCAGATCGGTCCGAAAACACGACCCGCTTTAAAGGACTGATTTATGGAAACATGCCGTCCAAGACTAAACCTTTTTTTTTTTTTTACTAAGGAAGTTTGTGTTTGAAAATAATCCTTAAAAAAACCAACATCCTTAGTAAACACTTGAGTTGTCGTCATGCATCACCAAGAGGGACCTCCGTATCGATGTCCGTCCAAGTTTATGGTCAAGGTTCACGCTCATTATCCTGCCGACATTTATCACGTTTCCTTCTTCAGTCAGCTCATTTCCTGATTGGCTACCCTTTAGTTTTATGTGACGGAAATTCTGCAGCTTCTGGTTTTGAAAAAGTGAAGCTAAAAACTGCAGTTCCCTAAGCGTCCACCAGAGGCACCGGAAAACTACCTGCACAGTCATGTGTCTAGAGAATAAATGTTGAAATCGACCACGGTCCGTGTACTTGGCGGCCAACAGGTTTTTGTTTTTAAATGAAAAAATGAAAATCAGGAGACGACCGGTCGGGAAACGAAGAACAAAAAATGGAAACGGTAAAAATAACTCAGTATTTGATTTTTGTGATGTGGCTCTAAATGGAAATCGGATAATCAAAATATATGCGTGGAAATCTTTTGTTTTTAGTTTCATTCACTCAAATACAGCAAAGTTCTGTTGTCAGTTCTGTTGTTCTCGTTTTGCTTAAATGAAAGAAGTTACAATCCTCGCTAATCGTGTTAACTGATGGCGTCTGCGTGGCGTGGTCTTATTTCCCTTTGTCCCGGTAGTTTTACAACTTAATAATCCAAACTCCTGTCTCCTGTCAGTTTATTTCTTGTCTGCTGATTGAGTCCGACTGTTTTACCGTTTACTCACCTTTCTGCATTAAATCTTTAGACCTCCTCTAATACCAGCTGCCTGTCCAGCTGTGTGTGGTCAACATCAGGTGTACCGTACAGAATAAAGGACGAGGAGAAGCAGGAAAATTTGAGGCTTTGATGGAAATCGAGGATAAAAACTGTAAGGTTTGATAACAAAACACTCTTGTCAGTGGATTTTACACATAAAGAAGGAGAAATCTTTATGCTGTCCTCTTAGAAAATGAACGGCTATTTTTGGCATACTGCAAATTTCACATTTGTTCACCAACTGCAGACTGCGTAGTAAACTTTGGGTAAATCAGTACGAACTGCTAGGACAGTAGGAGAATTCAGAAACAGTCTTAGTTTCTGGTTCCCTGTGCAGATCGGGTTCTCCAAAACTTTCCAGCTGTTTTTTCTCACACCCAAAATGACCCTTTGAGTTTCAGAGATTTTTGGGTAACTAATAAGAGTCATTAACTCTTCTCAGATTCCTATAGAGTCTCCTCACAGTGTTTATTATTCACAGTGAATCAGTTTTTAATGTCCTAATCAAAATTTGTTGGATGTTTTAAATGTAATTTGAAATAAAAATGATTGAATGTTTGACTTTTGATTATAAATGACGCTGAAACCTTCAGATTAAAGTGATATTCTTCTGTAATCCAACACACACACACACACACACACACACACACACACACACACACACACACACACACACACACACACACACACACACACACACACACACACACACACACACAGATTACAGTCAGTCAGGATTATTGTTCTGCTGTGACACTGGGACACTTTGCTCAGTGGAGAAAACTCACTCAGTGTAATTGATCTAAAATCATGTTCGAAGTTAACAGACCAGAAACTTTGCAAACAAACTCATAAATTAAAGTTTATTTACAAGTAAAACAACCCAAAGTTAACACAACACAAGAATAAGTGTTTATTCAGCAGAGCAGCCGAACAGTGACGCTCTCACAGCTTCTTCAGTCTATATAAAGTCAAATGAAGAAATCGTCACTCCTGTAGTAGACGGTCCAGTTCTCTTTCTTGCACTGGTGTCCATGTCAGTCTGGTTAAAAACTCCTCACAGAGGCTTTAAATACTCGTCTTTGTTTGTGGACGTCAGGACGGCCCGGCGTTCGCAGCTTTCAGCAGCTGTGAGAAAAGTGAGTCTGGATTTTGTCTCAACACGTCCGGATGATCGAACTCGACCACCTGCAGGACGAGAACAGAAACTGTTACACAGAAAACCTGAAACACGACGGGATCAATCAAGAGAGGAGACACTTTCTGTTCAGCTGTTTGGTCTGTGAACTGTAGGGCTGCACGATTTTTTAATTTTTTAATTTTTTAAATTTGTGCAGTGTGACAATACAAGACATACAACAAACAATGGCATTTGTGGTTTTGTGTGTGTGTGTGTGTGTGTGTGGTGTGTGTGTATTATATATGTGAATAATAATGAAAAAATAAATAAATAAATAAATAAATATTACAATTGTCAGACAAGCAAAAGAAAAAGAAAATTATACTACACGAACAATAACAATAATAATAATAATAACAACAATAATAGTAATAATAATAATAATAATAATAATAATAATAGTAATAATAATAATAATAATAATAGTAATAATAATAATAATAATAATAATAATAATAATAATAATAATAATAATAATAATAATAGTAATAATAACAACAACAACAACAACAACAACAACAACAACAACAATAATAATAATAATAACAACAATAATAGTAATAATAATAATAAGAAGAAGAAGAAGAAGAAGAAGAAAGAATTTGTGGACCACCTAGGGCTGCATGATTAATTGATTTTAAATCGTAATCGGATCATTCGATTATGACGATTACGACAATCATCAAATCAATTTTCCTCTTACAGCGTTACAGCGCCACTTACTGGCTTGGCATATGTACTACATCGTTTTCACTGGTTTGGTTTTGAGAGATGATGAAGAAACTTTTTATTAAAGTGAAGTTTGGAGAAGTTGACACTAAATAAAAAAATCAAAAATTGAGTTTTCAGATAAAAAAATCTGGATAATCTGGAAAATTATTTCATATGTCAAACTGATCCTCTCTTATCGATTTTAATTCTAAATATTTATTTCGTTGTTCTCGGGTCAAACTGTGGTCTGTGTTGGTTACCTCTCCCTGGTCCAGGACCAGGACCCGGTCTGCCTGCAGGACCGAGTTGATTCGATGAGTGATGGTGAGGACGGTGCAGCACCTGAACGCCTCGTTCATGGCGATCTGGATCAGAGCGTCGGTCTCTGAATCGACAGACGCCGTCGCTTCGTCCAATAAGACGATCTGTTGAGGGAGACAGAGAGACGATCAATCATGGACGAGACACGACAGGAAAAAGACGGAGACGAATGGACAGACAGACGGACCTTGGAGTCTCGTAGCAGAGCTCTACTCAGACACATCAGCTGTCTCTGTCCAACAGACAGTTTCCCTCCGTTGTCCGTCAGCTCCGCCTGCAGCTTTCCGTCCAGGTTGCTTATCTGACCAATCACAAATGACGTCCAATCAGAGTCAAGCACCACAGCTGTTGCATCAAATAACCTCAGAATCAGAATCGTACTGTGTCTTTCATGTAGGTCTTCTCCAGCGCCGCCCAGATCTCCTCATCACTGTGGCGGTTAAAAGGGTCCAGATTGTACCTGCAGACAAACACCTTCACATAAAGACACGCCCCCTGTGGCTGAGGTTGATAAGACGGTAACACTTTACCTGACAGTTCCTGTGAACAGCACCGGGTCCTGAGGGATGATGGACAGTTTTGAACGCAGGTTGGACAGATGTACGGAGGTGATGTCCACCCCGTCTATCAGGACGCTTCCTGCAGCCGGATCAACCAGCCGAAACAGAGCCGCCGCCAGAGAAGACTTCCCTGAAAACACAAAGATGATTTTTTTTCCGTCTTCATCTCAAAATCTTTGATACCTATCTTCGGATTTGAAGGTTTCAGTGTTTCTCCACCTGATCCGGCTCTTCCCACAACGCCGAGCTTCTCCCCAGCTCTGATGTGGACCTGCAGCCTGTTGAGGACGACGGGTAAGTTCTGCCTGTACCTCATTTCATAATCCAGGAAAGTGACGGCTCCATGCTGAGGCCAGTCCTCTGAGACCTGATCCACTTGAAGCTGCCTTGAAGACTCAGACCTGCAGCCCTGAAACACAACCGAGAGTCAGGGTCACGTCACAGAGCAGCGGCTTTTCTTTCACGGTCTGTTGTTATCCGGGATGTCTCTGTTTTCTCTTTGAGTTTCAGTGTGGTTGCAAATCTAAAGTGACCGGCGGCAACAATCGATACGCATCTGACAGTGAGGAAAAATATCTTCAAACCATCTCAGAATCGGTACCGTCTGATACCTAAGCTCAGGTCTGGTACCAGGACTGATTGAGTTCTGCAAGTATGAGAATTCACAGAGATGCTAACAGCTCAGCTCTCCATCCAGATACAGAACAAGAGCAAACTGCACAGAGCTGCAAACATTCATGGGCCTGTTTGAGCTTGAACATCATCGGTGGAATACCCTTCGTAATTCTGTAGATGGTGCAGAAAACAGATGAAGACCTGAGACTCACTTTGACCCCAAATTTACACTGCATCTGGAACGACTAAGAAAAGGCCGTATCCTCCGATCGTAGCTGATAGTTTCCATTCAAGTTAATGTTAATGTGTCAATTGCGGATCACCGGACTCCTCAGCTGATCACCAGAGTTCTATTTTTTCTGGACGCCGGAGCATGGCGGATAAATTCAGCACAGATTAACCCGTGCTGGAAAGGAAGTCGGGCACAGACACAAAATAAAACATCCGGCTTCTTTTCAAAATAAAACATGAACAAGTGAAAGGTTTTTAGACGTCATTTCACCCCGATGACACCATGGATGAGGAGATGCTGATTCTAGAAGTCTAGAAGTAGATTTCCTCCTCTGGAAGGACACAATCTACTGCTTATATGTCTATGTGTCTGTCTTTAGAGAGTCAACTGGTTATCGTGTGATTGCTGGTGAACTTGTGATTTCTTTTGAGTTCTCACGATTCCTGCCACAAAATTCCCCTAAATCCTGTAGGGATTGGCGGATGGTGAAAATCGCCGCTGTCTGGGTGTGTTGGAAATTGGGGGTGAGGATGTGCAAACCAGAAGGAAACAGCCGAAACTGCAAAAACTGACCTTGATGTACTGAAGGACTCGCTCCACAGAGATGAACCTGACCTCCGTGTCCAGCAGAGTCTGGATCATAGCCTGAGATTTACTCGTCAGCTGTTAAAACCACAAAAACACGCCATCAGGTCGAGATTCACAGACGACTTAGAAATGAGGAATCACTCTGAGGTTATTGTTCATCCTGAGGGTACTTAAGAGGGGGAGTGCGTACCCTTAGGATGCGGCTCAGAGCGAGGGCTTTCATGGCAGGGTCGGTGACGTCATTGGAGACGAAGATGACCAACAAAGCCACCGGCAGCGTCATGATGGCGCACAGAGACTCCGTCTGGAAGCTGAGCCAACGCGACCCGTAGTGGGAGAGTAGGAGGTGGTTGGTGTTGGCGTCTGACAGCTTCTTAAACCTGAAACACAAACAGGATGAGACGCTTATCCTCTGAGATTCTTCTACAGCTTTCTCCTTCTCCAAATCTTCTCAGATATTGGAGACGTTTCAGAGCGACAGAGTTTATCTTACAGCTCCGTGAAGTTGTCCATCTTGTTGTAGGTCTGGATGGTGCCGAGGCCCTGAGCGATGGAGGTGCACACAGAGGCGCTGGCGGCACGACTGATGCTCTCCATCCTCTGAAGCTGAATGATGTTTCCCTTGAACATCCTGCAGAGAAACAAAGGCGGCGTTCAACCAAAGTCCTGAGCTCTACAATCAAATCTGGCGTTTGTTAGTATCACGGCTCAGTGTCGACCCACCAGAGCAGGAAGGTCAAGACCGTCAGCAGGATGAACACCGGCAGCAGCATGATGGGGAAGATGACGAGGTTGATGATGCAGACGCAGAAGGCGATCAGCCACAGCGTGAGCATGCCGTTGAGATGATGAGGCAACAAAGAGTCGATCTCATCCTGACGTTTGGAGAAACATCTGAGGATGTGTCCGATCTGAGTCGTCTCAAAGAAGCTCATTGGACTTGAAACGACCTGAGGAGGACAACAACCAATCAGCAGAGTCGAATCATCAGTGACAAAACGCACAACACTTCAGCTGTACCGGGACAACTGCATGAGCTCTGCCTGCCCCAAGATTTACTTAAAGCTTAGCTCAAGTCAAACACCATAAAACTGCAGTTCCTAGAATGGCCACTGGAGGGCGCCCTTCGTCAATCCTAAAACATCTGCAGTAAAACGCAAACAGTGCTGGGTCTCATGTTTAAAACTTCTGCAAATAAAAGTCCGAAGAATTAAAAAGTTCACAGATCAGCGGGAAGAAAATTTTCAGATAATGAGATTAACGATAATTTGGAGGAAGTGGAATAAATTAAATTTTATTATTATTATTTTTTGTTGTTGTTGTTATTTTTATTAATATTATTAATATTATTATTATGAATATTATTATTATTGTAATTGTAATATAATTATATTTATTATTATTATTATTATTGTTATATTATTATTATTATAAATAATTTATTGTTAATTATTTATTAATAATTAATTAATTAATATTAATTATTATTGTTGTTGTTACTATTATTTTATTTTAATTTTGTATTATTATTATTATCATTATTATTATCATTATTACTTCTACTGTTATTATTATCATTACTGTTATAATAAAAACAATTATTATCACCTATTTTGTTATTGTTATTATTTTCATTATTTTCATAACTATTATAATAAAAACAATTATTATCATCATTATTATTATTAATGTTATTATTTTCATTATTATTAGATATACAAAAAACAGATGTATTAAATTTTAAACAACAGGTTTATGAACAAACCTATTTGCTCACTAATTTAGCTGTACACCTGCACTCCTATAGTGAACAGAGAATAACATGAATTATCCTCATTATTTCTGATAACAAGTGTCCTTTTAGATACAGAGTATGATTATTAAAAGTATTTAAAAGGTGCTTATTTTGCTGCTTTTCTGTCTTTGTGTTTAACTCTGAAACACGTGACATTTTACACTTCATTCATATTTCATATTCTGTTAAATAAATGTGTAAAAGTTTTTTCACTGGTTGGTTGGTGAGTCTGAGTTTCTTACTTTGTCCAGCAGGCTGTTGTGCAGCGTGTTGGAGGCACGAAACGTGACCTTGATGTAGCAGAAACATTTGATCATGTAGATAGTCAGCAGGGTGCTGACCATCGCAGCGAACCCCAGCTGATAGAAGAGGAGGTCAGGGTTCGCCGAGAGGTTTCCTTGATCAGCAGATGTCACGTTGCCGAGCTGAGAAACAAAACAACAGAGAGAGTCAGGCTGTGGAAAAACATCAGCTGCCTCTGGGCACGGTGGTAAGCGGGGAGAAACTTTTTATAACTCATGCATGCAAAAAAAAAGTGCAGTTCTCCCAGTGTCCACTAGGTTAAGACTTTTAAACTCTGTACTGGAGCTCCAAGAGAAGGACAGAGATCTCTAAACTCTAAATATGATTTACACATCACAAGAAACCGTCATTTCATCAGCGTGGAGTGTACGTATCTCACCCCGTGTCCTGACCACAACCACAAGCTGATCCAGCCGTAGCTCAGAGCCATCGTGATGGTCATCAGGACGAAGACGAGGAAGATGGAGAAGCTTGCACAGTATCCTGCAGGAAGAAAACAGGCTGAAACCTCTGCTGTGTTTATTCACCGTCTTAAATACACAGAATATTTGTGTTTTTACCACCTGCTGCCCGACAGTACTCTTGAAACGTCCTCCAGGTGACCGAACTCTTCCTGCTGATCTCCTGACGGATCAGCTGATCAGCAGCTTCACAGAGAAAACAAACATCATAAATCCATGTTTTTGATTTTCAGACTAAAGTGAACCACATCAGTTTTTATCTGATAACCACATATCATTAAGTTACTGTTACTGAGAATTATTGAGTCGAAATGAAGAATCGAATTGATGACTCAGTTCAGAGTGGATTTAACACGACATATTTTGGTTTCAGGATTAAACGTAGGAGAGAATTTTGCAGAATTTTCTGCATTAAGGAGTTTTACAGTTTAACAGCACAAAACTCCAGATGAGAGGAGGACTGTGGCGACTAAACTTCAATTTGAGGGAATGCTCAGTCACACGTAGGGGTGTGCGATCTGATGATCTTCGACTGTGAAGGATTCAAAAGTGACGATGATCTGCCAAAGCTGTATCTCTAACATGTATCTGAATAAATGTCTTTTCCTCTGAAACACTTTATTTTAACCACAGAATTGATGTGTTACACGTTGATAAAAGTAACTTAGTTTTAAGTGATTTTTATTATTATTCATACGACTACCTTTCATTTTTGAAAATGTTGACTTTTGTGTGTTCAGTCTTATTTAAGAATGAGACCAACAGTTAAGATAAATGTTAAGTTGTTTGTTGTTAAAATCTGAATAAATCCAGATAAAATTGTGATTCTGGAAAAAAAAAAGACAATATGAAATTTTTCCATATTTCCATACTTACGTTTGCAGTCAGATGAAGGTGCATCAATGTCCTCGCCCACTATGTCAAAGGCTGTGAGGAAACAAAAGTTTATATATCAGGTGTTAAATATGAGGAAATGGAGGCTGAAGGTTGTGGATGTCTGCTCTGTGTACCTGGATTGATAATCCCTCCGTTCATGTGGTTGTTCAGCTCCACCGTCGTCTCTCTCTCTTCTCTCTGAGGCTGTCAGAAAAATCAGAATCTCTAAGTTTCGTTTCGCTGCAACTTTAAAAGCATAAATAAAGTCAGTAAAGATAAATACCCGCTCCTCCTGAGTTTGGTGTTTGTTGATGAGCTCGGCGTAGTGTCCCTCTGCCTCCATCAGATCCAGGTGACTTCCTTTTTCCAGGACTGTCCCCTCCTTCAGGACCAGGACTTCATCACAGGACTCCATGTACTGAGAGAGAGAGGGAGAGAGAGAAAGAGAGAGAGAGAGAGAGAGAGAGAGAGAGAGAGAGGTTTAGTGTCTGTGAAACGGAAGAGGAGAGGCTGAGATGTAAAGAGACACAGACCTGCAGCTGGTGGGTGACCAGGATGACGGTCTTCCCCAGCAGCTGCTTCCTGATGCACTCCTCAAAGATGTGTTTCCCGACAGGAGCGTCCATCGCAGACAGAGGGTCGTCCAGCAGGTACAGGTCTTTCTTGGCGTAGACGGCTCGGGCCAAACTGATCCTCTGTTTCTGTCCCTCTGACAGCTTCACGCCCTGCTCTCCTAACTGGAACACACACACTCTCACATTGACCTGAATATGTTTGTAATCGTCTTATAAACTCTCCTGACACACAGAGAGGGAAGAGTTTCTCACCAGAGTCCGATCACCGTGAGGCAGGATGTTGAAGTCGGCCTCCAGGCTGCAGCTGCTGATGACTTTGTCGTACCTGCAGAAGATCGACACGTCACCATCGAGTATCAGCTGTTAGCTTTGACCCACAGGGACCGGACTCTCTACCTGGACTGGTCCAAAGGTTCCCCCAGCAGGATGTTGTCCTGGACTGTCCCGTAGAAGATCCAGGCCTGCTGAGAGACGTAGGCGATCGATCCGTCCACGGAGACCGATCCCTGCTGCAGGTGCATCTTAACAACACAAACAAAAACGCAGATTTGAATATTGTCATTATTGAATTTAACAAACACCAGTGTGAGTTTTCATAACAGCTGTTTAAGACCTTCCTGATCCTGACACTTCCTGAAGATCCTCTCTTAATTTTTCTTTGTAAATCATAGTTGGACTTCGCTGTAGTTCTGCTCTCAGTCTGTTCCAGAATTTCCACAAATAAAAACCTAAAATTTTCTTTGTTTTTAAAAACACTGAGAATCTGGAAAACTTAAGAGTTATCGATCCCTACATGATAAAACTTAACCTATAATTGTCTTATTCATAAAACACCTAATTAAAGTTAATAAATGCTGTTTAAATTGTTTTGTTTAGTGCATTATTTTATCAAAGGGTTATATAAATGTATATAAACACCTTTTAAAAACTGTCTCTGCTGTTATTGGTTATAAATTCCCTGTTAGTGCATTATAAGCCAATTAATATGTCCATTTATCCTAAATTAAAATATATATTAATTAATCAGATTTAATTTATAAAGCACTTTTCATACATAGAATGTTACATAAAGTGCTGTCCATTTAAGTAGGATATTAAAAACAATAAAATAGAATAAAATAAATAAAACTAAAAAAAAATAAAATCTGATTACTGTGAATAAACATCTAATATATGTTTACAGAAAAATAGATGTGTTAATTATGCATTTATTGAAACTTGTTAACGTTGTTAATAAGCATCCTATGAGGTCTTGTAGGCAGTTTATAATCTATTAATAATTAGAAAATGAGACTTTTTTTGCCGTCTGTTCAGTCGCCCTCTGGTGGCCAAAAGAAAGAATGCAGTTTTACAGTCTTGAGGTAAACACCACGCAGACTGACAGGTGGACTCACCTGTTCCAGCAGACTGCAGATCAGCGATGTCTTCCCACTGCCAACATTTCCACACACACCGAGAAGTCGGCCCTGCAGGAAACACACAACATCACCAACACAGAGCAGCTGATCGTGGACACCACTAGATGGCGACAAAGTGTCTTCAAAATAGACAGACTGGTGTGAGAGGCCAACCCAGTGTCACATCTCCAAAGAGGTCTCATCAGGCTGACCTTCTGCAGGGTGAAGGAGATGTTCCTCAGGGTGGGCAGCACTTCAGAGTGACTTGTTTTGTTCACCAGGTCGTCCCTGTCCTCCGTTTCAGCTAGGTGGGTCGGTTTGGTCCAGGACAGAGTGGCGTTCTCCATGACGACGGCTGCACAAGCGTTGTCTGTCTTTCGGAGGATGTACGGCTCTGGATTCTCGATCAGCAAAAACTTCTGCAGCACAAACAAACACAAACTCCTGCACTCTCAAACATGCGGGTGAGTCTTCGCGAGTGTTGTGTTGGATAAATCGCTCACCTCGAGGCGCTTCACACCTAGAGCAGCTTCAGCCACGAGCTTGACTGCGGCGGGGACCATGGACAGGAAGAACCTCATGCAGTTGAAGACGGTGATGACGGGATACGCCTGAAAGCAGAAGAGTGAGAGTCGACTGGAAGCTGCTGTCTGCTGTGAAGGACGCACTCCTCTTTACGACAGCTGTCGTGGTTTTACTCACTGTGCTGGTGTTGATGGGTAAACCGAGGGAGGTGTGGACGATGAAGGTGCTCATGATGGCGATGAGAGGGGCGTGGGGGGCAATGGTCGCTACAACATTCTGGATGAGGGCAGCTTTCTGCAGCATCCTCCTCTCTGACGTCCTGATGTCTGACTTACACAAACACAAAAACAGACACACAAACAGAGTGTGACTCTCTCAGTTATCACAATTCACACTATTTCAGGCGCTTCATTGGACGACTGTGTTTGATAAACACCCTTTAAAACACGAGAGTGAATCTGTTGAGACTCTTCCTACCTGTTATCTTGCTGCTGAAGACCTGCTCCCACACGTACATCTTGATGAGTTTGATGTTAGCGAGGAGCTCGTTGGTGGTGCGAACACGACTGGAGGTCGTGGGGGCTGCGCTCTGCTGGATGTGATAGACGAGTCTGGTCAACACAACCTGAAACAAACAGAGAAAATATGATTAGTATTGATGAAGTGGTAGAAATCAATTGGATTCTTTTCCTTAAAGAGTCTCTGATCAGCGTAAAAAGTTTTCATTACATGCACACAAGTTCATTGTCCTTCAGGAACAAGATAATCGTGTCGATTTCATTCACAGTTAAATCATATTTTCTGGCATAAATCTCTGATCTGAGCTCTTCTCATCAGATATTTCTCCTGACGCCTGCTCTGTTCTGTCCTGAACAGTCTTTGCTGCTGCTGCTTTATCATCCCACAGACTCATGTGGAGCCTGTTGGAGCCTTATATCATTATTAATGCCAGAGAGTGTGGATGCAAACACTTCTCGATCAACATATTTGGTGGCTATAAAGGTTATAACTGTCTTCTGTGCCATGATTTGTTCTTCGGTTTTGTTATTTGAGTTTATTTTCTGTGTTATTTTTTAGTGTTTCTGTTCCCCTGTAGTCCTGTCTTGAGAGTTTTCAGTTTGTCTTTGACTCTGTTTCCCTCCTGTTCTCTGTGTTTTATTCTTTAGATCAGTTTTCAGTGTTTATTTCCTGTTTTATTTTGTAGGAGTTGATTCCTAGTTTTCCCTCCTTCATTAATCACTCATCAGTCTCACCTGTCTCATCTGTCTCACCTGTTGCTCGTTTCCCAGTGTGTATATAGTCCCTGTCTTCCCCTCTGTCCTTGTTGGTTCATTGTGTGCGTTTGTCGGTCAGTGAGTGTCTTTCATAGTCATTGTCATCGTCTCCTTGTGTTTTTTCCCCCCAGTGCCTTTTCTCAGATTTTTTTAGTTGAACATTTTGAAGGACGTTGATTTTGAGCACAAGACAGTAAAAACGATGACCTTTGAGGGACCTCGGAGCTCCCTAATTTACTTCAGATGTTCCCAGATTTTCTTTAACTGTCTGTCCTGCAGATTTTAAACAGTCGTGTTATTTTATATGTTTGCTTTTTAGCTGTGGCTTTAAATCTGACGTTTCATCGCTCTTATTTAATACTGGAACCAAAGTGTCTCATACTTTTGTGAACAACCACACAGAACTTTTTTCAAAAATCACTCAGGATATTATTGATGAGAATTTTAATCAGAAGAAATTGTAGTTTGGGTGAGATTCACTCAGTTTGACCTGTTATTGCTTTAACAGTCTTCAGCAGCAAATGTCAATGGCACCCTCTGCTGGACAAAAAGGTGAAGTGCCAGATGATGAGTATGTATAATGTGTTATCTTTAATATTATGTAATTCAAATCATCTCTGTGCTGAACAACAAAACGTCTCCGAGTATCAAACTCTCTGAAAACAAACTTTAATTTTTCTGCACTGTCAGCGTTATCTCTGTGTGTCCGTGTACCTGGAGAACGATGAAGACGATGAAGATGGAAATGCCGATGAGGGCGGTGTAGTCGAGGATGTAGCAGGTGTACACAGAGGAGATGATGAGCAGGAGGGGGAAGGGCAGCACCAGCGGACCCAGGAGGACGGCGCCGAACAGCTTGTTACTGTCTCTGGTTAAAACATTGACCATCTGAGAAGAAACCCAGGAGACACACACGTCCTGTCCACATGAGCCCCTGAGAGCAGCAGAACATCTACTTCATATCTAGATCTAAAATGATCATCACCTGTGCCGCAGAGACTCGGCTGTGCATCCCCAGAGCGATGATCTTCTTGAAGCCCAGCATGAAGAAACCGGTTTTCAGTCTGACTCCTGTTCTCAGGTTGATGGCCCAGCTCAAGGAGAGGCAGCAAACCTTGAAGAGCTCCACACTGACCAGACCAAAACTCAGAGCCAGGCCTCTCCAAAATGTAGCCGACTCTTCGTGGATGATGTGGCCGAGGATCTCATGGAAAATGACACCCTGACAGGATACAAGATTAAGACGAGGAACTTCTACAGAGATATCGAGGAAAATGTTGTTTAAATACGTCACATTATGTGACCTTGAAGTAGGGATGGGCGATATGGGCTAAAAAATTGATCACAATAAGATTTGCCATTCTGCCGATAACGGTAAAAGTCCCGATAAAAATATTATAATTCTTATCTACATTTTTGACTCATTTTGTCTTGAGAAAACCAGTTGGAAAAGTCAAATAAGATACTGAACCGCAAGATGAAGAGGTCGGTTATGGAGAAAACTGATGAGCTCAAACAAGTCTCAACTGTGAAAACATTTTCATTATTTGTTGAAAACTCTTATTACAAAGAGTGAACATCAGCAGATCCTCTGACTGATGTTGGGCAGACCTGACTGAGCTCATCTAAACTCCAGTCTTAAAGGAAATCCCTCATGTGGATCCTCGTTCAGTAACCAGCTGCTCAGAAACGTCTTCTTCATCACCTTCGGCCATGTTTGTTTATTATTCTGCTCTGTGTGGGCAATGGCTGCAAATCTGTTCGCGCTTACATCATCAACTTTTATTTATCGTATTTATCATGAGATGGCGAATATTTATCATGGAAAAATTTTCTGATGATATAACGTGAACGATAATTTATCGCCCACCCCTACCTTGAAGTATTGCACCTTTTTCTTAGAGAGGCTGACTAGTATAGAACTGTCTTTAAAAACCCTCAAAAAACACAAAGTGGTGTCCCACAAGGCGCTATTCTCGGTCCCATTCAATTCATAGTTTCTATCAATAACTTGTGTAGAGATGTTGTTTCGCCAAAGTTTAGTTTTTATGCTGATGATGCTGCTATATTTCATCTTCTATCCTTACTTTTAGATGAGTTAAGAAATGAGTTGCTCTGAATAAAACATAATGTTCCATGTCTCTGAATAAAAGATTTTAAAAACTGTTTTTAGATCTGGTGTCATGGCTGCGATGGATGAAAAAGACTCACCGAGCCGACAAACAGGGCCAGCGTGATGATGACGTTGATGCAGAGGACGCAGAGCAGTCTGTCTCTTTGAAAACGAAGCAGCACTCGTTTTAGGGAGGCTTTCTGTGGACCGACGGCACACACCTCCTGTTCCCACAGAGTCTGCAGCCTGCGCACACATGAACAAAAACATACCAGGCCTTTTCAAGGACTTCCACGGAGAATCAGAATCAGAAAATTCAGTCAAGAGTTGAGTAAACAAACTTTTAAGGCGGTTTTTATAAGTCTCACCTGTCTCCGTTGGTGTCCGCTCCATCCAGAGGAGACAAACTAAGTGAACTGAAGTCCAGCTCTTTCCGGGACATGGACCACATCACAGGAGTCATCCAGGACATGGTGGTGAGGGACAGGAAGCTGGTTCTGTCCAGATGGCTCAACCTCAACATCGAACAACCGGCAGAGGAATCAGATACTGACTCAGCATGATTGAGATTTAGAAAAACACTGACCTTGAAACCGGACTCTGTGACTCACCTCGAACCCGTCACCGTCTCTGATTGACTGGAGGAATAACTGGGAGGAGGCTGGAGTTTCCTCCAATCAGCTGCTGGATCCCCTTTCCCATCCATCCTGAAACTGAACTCAGATCAGTCTGTGGATAAAGATACAGTGAGGGATTTTTGCCAATTAAAAAAATCATGATTCAGATAAAATTAAAAACCTGCTTTACGTCTTCAGTACGGCTGCACGATATATCGTTTGAGCATCGTCATCACAATGTACGTGTGTGCGATAGTCACACTGCAGAGCCTGCTGGTGTTTTACCGAGAAACGTATGCCCGCTGAGAATTACTTCGGGAACATTCCTCATCACTGTTTATCCCCACAAATAAGAACTGTTTGGATTTTAAATTGTACATTTCCGTGGACCACTCCACTGTAAGTGGTGCACATTTCTGCGAGTTGGATGCGTTTCTCGGCACAACACCAGTAACAACAACAACAACAACAACTGCAAAATGAGCAACGAACAAGAGAAAACCACCGAAAATGAAGATTTGTTGCTAAAAAGAAAAGGAAAGTCAGTTATCTGGAATTATTTCAGTTAAAAGAAGGATGATGTCGACCAAACAAACATCTGTTTCCACAATTACGTCCCAGAACAATAAAAACTACAAATATCTCTAAGACAGACAGAAGCCATTCTACTAACATTCACAAAAAGAGGAAGGTTAAAGCAGGTTAACTGTCCTCAAGATTTCAGCAGAAAGTCAGATTCAGGTCATCTGGAGAAAATTTCTCTTTTTTTTGAACATCCTAATATTTATCGTAGGGTTGACAAAAATTGCAATATTAGTTTTTTCCAATATCGTGCAGCCCTAGTATTCAGTTTCACAAAAAATGTGTCTCACTACATGTGGAAAACCTAGATGTAGATGTGACAAGAGTGGGTCTGATTGATTGATTGATTGATCGATTGTTTGATTGAGAGCTTCCTGACATATGGTTGATACAGTATGATGGTCTAGCTGTAGATCTTAAAACGGCTCAGTGGATTAGACTCTCCTCTTCCATCTCTGAAAGAAATCCACTCGAGCACGTTCTCCACCCAACAAACCAACCAGACTGTTTGTGTTTGTCTACTCATGGACAAATAACCTTAAAAACACCCTCTACCCCCGAGCTGTGGACAGACTATCAAACCTATAAAACCCCCCACTCCACAAAAAAAGGACAAGTACACAATGTTGATCCCACATCCACCAAAAGTTTGACACTCACTCAGTAGCTGCGATAATCTCTTGCTGCCAAATTTACATTTTCTACCTCGGGAAACTCTAAAGTCTGTCAACTCTATTTAATCCCTGAGGTAGCTCACTAATCCTCACACATCAACACACCAACACTGTGGTTACCTAAAGTACTCTAACTGTGAGTGACTGTTGTCGCTACCCGACCGTCATGGAAACCTGATCTATACCGCACATGTGTGAAACATACGTCACTTCCTCTCCTCATATTTCAATGCATTTTACATCAGTTAGTCGTTGCTATTGCTACCTCCCTTACCGTACTGCGTAAGTGCAAATTTACCTTAAAAGTTTTATTTAAACTACGACCAATTTCAGAAACCACTTAGCCATGTGACAGGCTAGCTAGCAGGAGGCTCCAGAGCTAATGCCGAGGCATTCGTCAGAGCTCCTGCCCAGCACAGTGAGACCTTTTGGGCCACAGAGAGCGCCACCATCCTTAAACTAGAAGTAGGAACCTTTGATCGTGAAACTGGGCACCATTCTCTTGACTTTCCGGCGCCCTGCTTCAATCAAGGGAAGCGCTCCTTTCAAACCGCCAGGGGCAAAGAATTGTCGAGCTGTCGCAAAGATGGCTAATAGAGGAAGTGACGTATGTTTCCCACATGCGCAGCACAAATCGGGTTTCCGGACGTATCAGGAAGCGACAACCGTGATCGCTGATGTCTGACTTTGCTCATGTTTTCTGAAACACGTGCCTCAGAGTTGCTGCGTCACCGGATGACTCAGGTTTCTTTAGCCCTGGGTGCTGTCTGCAGGTATTTCTTGTTGTGCTGTTGAATGTTTTATAAACCAGATCAGACAACGACGTGCTCTCAACTCCAGAAGTGACGCTGTACTCGTGTAGCGCTATTACTCGTGCTGCAGGTAATGACAGAGACGTACGCAGGAAATTACGTCACTAGGACCAATGAAGCATAGTGTGGATGTGGTAAGATCTTTCAGTATCAGCTGGATGGATGACAACAACCAGTATCTCCTGTGATCTGATGTGTGGTCCTCCTTGCATTGCTGACACTGGCTCTGAATAATCTCCTGATGTGACGACTTTGGGTTCCAGCTGCTGGTTGGTACTGGGTACATGTCTACTGATCTGAAGTTGTCCACTGGTGTATTACGATAACTCAAGGAGACTCAGGTCAGGCTCTGACTGACCAGCTTTCGCTTATTCCATGAGAGATTTTGCATTTTGCACAGATTTCTCCGGGGCCAGTTGTTACGTGAGTAAACTTCCAAGTGCTGGTAAAGGTAAAGGTTTTAAACTCCTTTTTCTTGCTTGGAATGGCACATTTTTGCAAAATGGGTCCATTTATTGCACATTTTGCAGGGTAAACCTTGTTTCCACAGCAGCCACATTTGAGTCCGTGAACCTGATCAGGGAGTCCCCTTGTCTTGTCTTGTCTTGTCTTGTCTTGGAACGACCACTGTTTTCTCCAACTATAATTTTAGACCTTGTAATATCTACTGCTTTGTCCAGCGATAGCTCTGAGAGTCTAGCAGCTTCTCTCTCGCTCTCTTGGTGAATGAATATTTCTTTCATACTTCCTATTCGCTCGATATTTTCCACCAGAGGACGGATCAGCCTAACATGTCATAATTAAACTCCAGAAAATCACACGTCCACAGTTTGTCCTCACAGTACTGTCTGCACATTCAAGAACACAGCGGATTGTGCTAATCCTCTGGAGTTTTCTTTAATCTACAGGCAAATAAATCCAGGTACATTTATGCTAACATGAATACTTTAATTCGTTTAATGACTGGATGTACTCACCTAAAGTTCTTCTCCTCATGGACTCTTCTCTTTGTCACATTTCAGTACTTCCCAGAAGGAAACAGTCAGTCAAATTGGAGGTGAACTGGATCCACCAGCTCTTATCTGTCAGACGCTCATCCCACAGCAAACATGTCAGTTAGCTCACCTGCCTGAGGCTCACCTGCTGCTGGGACCATCTAACACACCCACCTTTAACCACGCCCACCTTTAACCACGTTCACCATAGTCGTACAGTTGAATCTGCTTTATGCTCAAAAAAGAAAAAAAGTGTTAATCCAGTTGTACACAAAAACTAACAAACAAATGTTGACAGTTATCTGATGAACAGTTCACCTTTTATAGTAACCACATGAGCTAGCCATCATATGCTAACATTAGCTTAACCATATTTTAAAAGCTAATGCTAACAGATATGTCTTTACATTGAGCTGATGTGTGCCTTCATTAAGAGATAAGTCCCTTAAATTACACAAATTATGGCTAATCAAGGACCAACGGTTGGAGATTAATAATCTAAAATGACTCATAATCTACCAGGAGAGCTAATCTGATGCTAACCTATGTGTGAAGGGAAAGGTGGTCTGGGAGAATATTACATTACTGAGAGTTCATGTTTTTACTATCAAAGTTTATGTAACCTGCTCCTCGCCACTGACTTCCTGTTCATGTTCAAAATAACTTTACGATTTTACTGATCACTTTTTTATCTGAACTATTGACCCGGGGACCTCCTGGCTCCTCTTAAGTCGAGGTTTAGGACTAAAGGTAATCGAGTCCTTCCTGTCAGGACTCCTTGACTTTGGAGAATGAGGAGATTCGGCGTGCTGAATCAGTGACATCTTTTAAACCACCGCTTAAACTCACTTTTTTAAACTTGCTTTTTCACAATGCTTTTTAATTGCCACCAAACCCGTTTTCAAGCTTGTTTGTGATTTATATTATTTTATCTACATACCTATTATTTTAATTTTAGGTATTTAATTATTATTTATTTGTTGAATTTCCCTTCAGGGATAAATAAAGTTCCTCTTATTATTTATACAATTATTTATTCAACAATTTTTACTCCTTACCGGTTACTCATCCTTTTATTCCTGTTTTTACCATTTTCACATGTTTTAATATACCTCTGCCATCATTATTTTTTCTAAATTTAATATAATTTATCTATTCTTTCTCTTTTATCTGTCCTCTTCTACCTTCTCCTTTCTCATCTGACCTTAACCCAAGTTTGGCTCCACCTTGTGGTCAAAGAAAGAATGTCAAAACTGTGACTCAGTGAGAGTAAAGGTGGAGGGACAGCTTTGGACGCCATTTATTGTTACATTTTCACATTTTATAAGCACAAATATAAAATATACACAAACATGATCACAGACTGAAACAGCAACAGTGGTGTGTTGGAAATATGAAGTGAATAAACCCACACTCTTGTAGTAAACCAGCTTAACTGAACAAAAGATGTTTTTTTTACTTTTATGGAGAAGTTATTTCTTTAATGCTGTCTGAGTTTGATCACAGGAAGACCTCAAATTAAAGAACTGGAAGCATTATTTTAAGGAAATGTTATTTAAAGGTGAATATGAAGCATAACTCAGTCATAAGTTTGTATTTAGTTCAGTCTGCGCTTCAAAATTTACAAATTTAGAAAACATAAAACTAAAACGTTTGTGACTGATGTTATTTAAACAGTAAAAAAAAAAAACTGGATTTAATATTCCTCAAAATATTAATGTAGTAAATAAATAAGATTGAGGACAACTCATGAGTTTTGTATTTTTAATGATACATTCAGTTCCCTTGTGTTGTAATGTTATTTTTGTGAACCTCTAATGTGAATTACGACACATTTTCTTCCAATTAACTTCAGCTGTTGGACTTATTAACATTCAAGTGTCTAAATAATGTGAATTTAATTAATGGACTTTGGTCTAAAATTTTCTATATCCTATATTTACAAGATATAATAAAAAATATTCAAATAAATAAAAAGGCACAAGACAAGAGGTCGATTTCCTTAAAGGATGGTTGAAGAGAAACGTGGAATTATGACACCAGTTAGTTATAAATGAAAAATAATTTCTCAGTAAGTGTTTGGAAAAGCCTGTTAGACTATCTAAAAAATGTCTAAAAAACAGGGCTTACATTTCTGTGCTGATAACGTCTTCATCATCGTTCACTGTGTTATGTTTAGTTAGAAGTTCATGCTGACCACAGATAAAAAAGTGACAAACACCATCCCATAAAATCCTGATCTCGGGACTCTGTGATGATAATCTGGTCGCACTAATCTCTTTCCAGGAGTTCTGGTGTAGATGTCAGACTGAGACTCCCTTTTCTCAGTGTGTTGTTATCGTCTACAGTCTGGGGAGAATGGAGTCCGACTTTAGAGGTGGCGTCTCAGTGCACGGTGTTCGCTGCAGTTGCATGGAGATATTGTTGGTAAATTGCAGCCAGTGGGTTACAGATGTGCATTGGAGTCAATGTCTGTTTATAAACAAGAGTGGCGGGTCTCCATCTGAACCCTAATCAACACATTAGGGATCATGTAGTTCAGAACAAACCGGCTCTTTTGGCCCCAAAGTGGCCCTTCACGGTGAAGTCACATACAAGAGCCGAGTCTTTTGCAGCGGACACATCCTTTGGCTTTCTACATCGGCAAAGTTAGTGTCAGTGTTCCCGCAGTGAAGTCAGGAAACCTCAAAAGACAAAATACTTAAAATCTGAATTTAAAGCTCCTATAAGGAACTTTCTATTTTGTTTTGTTTCTGGCGCCTCCTGTGGACAAAGTGACAACTGCGATTGATTTGTCCGTCTTATCTTTTTAACTGTTTAAGTTGTTTTCTCAGATAAAAAATCTCATCCTGTTGTTTTTTTTTTAGTCAATTAAAACAGACGTAAAATATTGTCTGACCCCCCCCCCCCCCCCCCCCGCAGCAGTTATGAAACAAGGTAAAGATACTGTCAATTCCAAAATACGGTAAATAACCGTAATTTTTGATGATTGTTTTTGCTTGTTTTGTTTGTCAGTAATTAAGAGGTCTCATTATCAGAATCATCAGATTTTTGTCGGTGACCTCAAAGTGCTCACTCAGTCACACTTCCGACTTCCAGAAATGTGGCTGCCAGTTTGTGCCTATGACCTCTCCGACCACCACCACACAACACTCACAAATCACACACACACTGGGAGCAAGGTGGGCTAAGTGTCTTGCCCAGGGACACAACGGACAGACTAGAGATGGGGGGGAATCGAACCGCCAACCTTCCGGTTATCGGTCGACCGCTCTACCTCCTGAGCTACCACTACCGCCTAATTTTAGTCTGTTTCATGACCATTTCTAAACTCTGCTTTAAAGGTGGCTTCAAACGTTTTGATAATTGTTTTTGAAAAAATACAGTTAATTTTGGATAATTAATGAACATTTGCCCAGCTTTGCTCACTCTTCCTTCTTCGTCTTGTCTCTGATAGAAAACTGTCTCCGCTCTTGTTATTTATCCAATAATGCGCCTCCATTCTTCAAATGTTGGAGGTGGAGTGTGTGTTGGAGTGTGTCGTCGAGAAATTCTCCGTCCGAAAGCGAACCACCTTGCTGTTGGGGGGCGGGGAGTACAGGAAGCGGCAGGTGAAAACTTGACGGCAGGCCTTGCGGAAGTTCTCGGACAGGAAGGCGTAGAGGACGGGGTTTACGCAGGAGTTCCCGTAAGACAGGCAGTGGGAGACGATGCGAAAGGCGAAGGATGCGTCGTTCAGGGGGAAGTCGCCAAACTCCACCCACATGGCGATGATGTGATGGGGCATCCAGCAAATGGTGAAGGCGGTGACGACCAGGAGAACTGTCTGAGCCGTCTGAGAAGAGACAAAAGATAATAATAATAATAATAATAAATTTTATTTGAAAGCGCCCTTCAAAGCACCCAGGGTCACTGTACAATATTAAAAGCAAGACATTCGTGATAAAACAATAAATAAAACAATAAGCAATTTAAACAGATAAAAATCGACACAGGGAAACAGCTACAGGGAGTATGCGGAGCGAAACAGGTGGGTTTTGAGTAGTGTTTTGAAAGAGAGAAAGGAGTCAGTGTTTCTGAGATCGGGTGGTAGTGAGTTCCAGAGCTGGGGGGCAGAGCGACTGAAGGCTCTGCCCCCCATTGTACTGAGGCGGGCAGGGGGGACAGAGAGGTGGATGGAGGAGGAGGACCGGAGGGAGCGAGTGGGGGTGATGACGTGCAGGAGGTCGGACAGGTAGTGGGGGGCAAGGTTATGGATGGCCATGTATGCGAACAGGAGGAGTTTCTAGATGATCCGGTCTTTGATGGGGAGCCAGTGGAGGTGCTGGAGGACGGGGGTGATGTGGTGGTGTGTGGGGGTCTTTGTAATGATGCGGGCAGATGAGTTTTGGACCAGTTGCAGTTTATGGGGAGATTTCTGGGGGAGGCCGAAAAGGAGGGAGTTGCAATAGTCCAGGCGGGAGGTGACAAGGCTGTGAACAAGGACGGCGGTGGAGTGGGGAGTGAAGGAGGGGCGGAGTCTGTTGATGTTGCGGAGGTGGAAGTAAGCGGTGCGAGTAATGATGTTGATGTGGGAATGAAAGGAGAGTGTACTGTCGAGGATGAAACCCAGACTCTTTACCTGGAATGAACACCAGTGAACATCAGTCCGTAAACTTCCAGTTGACACTGAATAAAAAGTCAAAATCGAGTTTTCAGAGAAAAAAATCGGAATTTTATTTTTGGCCAAAATCGTGCCGCTCTACTTCTCCTGTACATCATATTTAAAACATACTTAGAAATACTTATTAAATCCACTAAAGATGCTTCATGCAGGACCCTGGTGGTCCAAAGATACCCTCCAAATACTCCCCACACTCTTCGCCTCTCAATCTTTGCCTCATCCTCTCCTGTCATCTATCAGGACCAAAACCTCATGCAGAGTTTCCTCCTGTCTGATCATAAACAGGACCCAGATGCTGTCCTCCAAAATAGTGTCATAACACTCCACAGACACTCCGCAAAAACCACGACAGTCAACTCAAAACTGAAGCTCCATCTGTGAGATAAATAGATTGAATATGCAGAAAAGTTTAACTGCGGGTGAACGGTGGACTGATGGATGAAGTGAGAGCTTCAGAAACCAAACAGAAAGAGGACGACAGGAGGTGGACGAGGGTCTGTGCACTTCAGAGCTGAAAAAACACAGAGCTGACGGGGGGACGAGTTCACTGACAACCCCTCGAGATTTTTGCAACCGATGAAAAATAAAGATTTCCTGCAAAGTGAAGAGCGGCACGCAACCGTCCCAAGAACTTTCCGTGAAATGTATTTTCCTGCATCATTTCAGCGTGAAGAGGAGCAGGAAGACGCAGGTGTGTGCTCGTGTGTCTGTTAGTGTCTTTAACATAAACTCCCTCCTCCATTACACTCCGTACTCACACCTCTCAAAGCGAAGTCAGTCTAGGACAGCGTTAAAGTCTGTCTCTGTTGAATTGTGTTGTTATAACAATCATATTTTCACATTAGCGTCAGACCACACCTGCTCTAGCTCTCATGATCCATCTCCATCATGTCACTTTTTCGTGTTTCAGCAGAAACAACTTCATGTAAATATTTCATTATTTACGTATTTTAAACACATGAGGGGGTAACATCTGGCCTCCCAGCTGTGAAATACTCCGTCTGTGAACAGCTGCTGGCTTTCAAATAAATGTAAGGTTAATAATAAACACTCTATAGGACAGTGAGTCGGTGCTAACGGCCTTAAATGATGAGTTCTGGTTCGTCTCTTTACTCAGATACTGAAGCTCTCATTTATTTCCGATGTGTGGGCTGGATGTCGCACTTTTTGGCTCATCGTCTTCATTTTTTTATGTTTTATTTTCGTTCAGGGCTAAAAAAAGAATTGATACGTCTTAACATTATCATTAAACACCTTCAGCATGATTTAGCATCAGTGAAGAGACTGTAAATACTGAAACAACACAGCAGCGTTGTAAAAATGAAAACGTCCGATTGTTTCCACAGAGACTCGAGTGTTTCTGCTGATTGGACTCGCCTCCTTGTTTCTCAAAGTCAGACTCTGAGGGAATCTCCTCTATTCTTAGTCTTGCTGTCTAAATATTTACCCAGCAGCCTTTGTTCCTGCTCCACTGACCCGCCGAGCCGCAGATATCTGGTGTAAACTGTCTGCTGCTAACTGATTTGACCTGCCGTAACAGGACGTCTGCACACTGTCCACCGTCAACAAGGGTGGCCCTGCTAACACCGGCTCTCTGACTGAGCCGGATCCTCCTGGTTTCACCTGCAGGCTTAGACAGGAACCACAAGGGGAGCTGGGCGAGTGAGACCGTCTGTTTGTGGCAACACCTGCGGCCTCATTTATCAACCGTGCGTACGAACATTTCCAAGCAAAGTCTGGAATTTATCAACCTGTACTTGTACTTAAGAACGTGAGTAAATGTAAGCACAACTCTGAGCATGCTTACTCACAAACCCTAGTGGTAGAACAGTGAAACTACATGTAGAACCCATTAAAGGAGTCACAGCGTTCAGCAATCTCAGACTTCACACACGTTCTCTGTTCCCTCTGTACAAAATTTATCAGTTAGTTATTGATCAGACATTTTGAATGGATTTCGCAACCAACACTAAACAGAATATGCCGGCAGAGTTGGATGGGATAAAATAAAAGCACCTTCACACAATTAAAGGTGGGCTAGGAAGGAATCGGTTAAAGAAGCAGCTTTTATATTTGTGGTGTATGAACAAAAACTCTTTAAATATCAGTCAATAGTTATTAGTTATTGATGATATTTGGTAATATAACGATATCTCTGTGTTCTCTTATGTCTGTCATTTTTGAGCGGTCCGCTCTTTCTGACTGTAAACAAAGCCGTTCTCCACCTCCTCTAACCTGATTGGTTGTGAGGCAGACGCTGCTCCCCCGTGTCGTTCAGGAGCCCAAACAAAGTTAGCGTGCTACAATATCGGACAGTAGAAACCAACCAGAAAGTTCGGAAAATTGTCTGAATCCTCCTTTGGCCACGACTGCCGACACAAGCAAGAAAACAAAGTAAATACCGGAGACTCTGGAGGAATAACGGGCGCTTAAAACGGAGGTAGACCGGACAAGAGCTAAAAAGCCGGGTCAACATAAACGATGGGGGACGCTTGGGGATCTTGGTGACCCTGTAACCTTTCTGCTGGACAGGTAAACCGCTTTAACAAAGTAAGACAAGTGTCTGTAACAGAAGTGTTTCTTGTCAAACGGACCTGCTGTAGCGTGTTGTAGCGCCATCGCTAAACTGTCCTCCCTCGGGTCCTGGACTATGTCACTTTATCCTCGTTGTAGAAGTCCTGCAAACATTGTGTTTGCTGGTAGTCTGTTGGCATCTACAGTAGCACCAATGCTTTTGACTTTCACCTTGACTGGGCCCCATTTGTAATGATCTGAAGTGTTTATCTGCATTATATCTGAATTTAATCGGAACGATACGAGCGAGCAGGAGCGTCTGTTTGTGGGCGGGGCTTGTGAAGGGGAGAGGAGGAGCTGAGGGGAAAACTGGTTATATAGTAACCATACAGTCTATATACAGTCTATGGTAGGTTCTCATTCATCCTGGTCATGGTTATCCAATTCTTCGTTGAAAAGGCAGATTGTTTGAGGTTCTCGAAGACGTTTTTGCCTTTCTTCCAAAATTCCAAATTTCAGAGGGATACACAAACCCGATTATTGCATAAGGAAAACTGATGTAAGATTAGGGACTTTTTTATGTCTTTGTCTGTGAAAATGGGTCTTTTATGTTCATCTGAGTACACCAAACTGTCAGCTCAGAGAGGCAGCTGTGTGTTTGAGCTGCTGGATTTGATCAACAGAAGAAGAAGATAAAGAAAGCAGAGCTGATGGACTTCCTGTCACACTCACAGACACAGAGAGAGAGAGAGAGAGCTGAGCGAGCGCTGCATGATGATCGATAACCCAATCACTCTAATTATTGAGAAATAGCAGCTGGATGATAAAACCCCTCTGACAGTCCCAGCGACTCTCTGCTTTCATCATCATTTTCATCATTATCTTCCTCCTCATCATCAGCTGACCTCAGACCAGGACAGGAGTCTGCAGGACATGAAACGAGATTAATTCAGGGACTGTCAGAGGATCATTGGAGCCTTCAATCTGGACATCCTCAGGGACCGCTCACAAGAACTCTGTCAGACCTCCAGTGAAATCTCGTTTCCGTTAGAGCAGCTCAACGACATCTAAAGTCTTCAGGAGAGATGGGCGAGTAAATATAATAATATGAAATATGATAACGAGGTTTGGACGACAACTGTGCCAAAGGAGAGAGGAGAGCAGGGAGAGGAGCAGGAGGAGGAACGAGGAGGTGGTTGTTTCTGTACGTCTGAAAATCCAAGGGGGCGGAGTAAATGTGATGGTAGTGAAAAAATAAAATCTCTTATTCAATTTTGAGTTTTATCACCAACATTGATCAAAAGCCTCTAAAGTAGAGGGTTTAAATACGGTCCCTTTCAGTTGTTGTACAGGTGACTTTTAGAAAAATTGATATTATCCTTTTTTAGTTTAGTTTTTATCGTGTTTATCAAAGTTTTTCAAAGCTTAAAGCACTTTTAAGTTTGATTCATTTGACGCAGATTTCATAAATTAGAGGTTATTTTTTGTCTCTCCTAAAATTGAAGCACCTGCTGAATGGAAAACCTCAGGAACCTCTGCCAAAGAAATCAGACACTTCACTCTCATGTGAAGAAGACGGGTAGATCAGGCTTAGCTGAGCGGTTTCTAAATGTTTTTTCCACTGCAGGACGTTTTTTTTCCAGGTGGGGACGTCTATTCTTCACTCCTGTCAAACCTGTCAGAGATTTTTGCAGTTTGCCAGAACTTCCTCGAGGGTCCACCTGAAGTCCACCCAAACCTCCATGAGGACAAACAGGGAACTTTTCTCAAGGTGGAAATTCAAAGACCGCAGAGATAGTTTCCCAAACTATTCACACCGAGTGAACTCTCAGCACCTCCAGCTCACCTTCTTTAAAAACCTCACATTATTTAAAAACTCTACCTGGTCCCAAATGATTCAAGAAATATCAGCGGTGTGGAAGTGTGGAGTTACAGATGAGTGAGGGGAGGTTACCTTTCTTTTGGAGCGTTCAGATTTCTTGGAAATGTTCTTCATCTTTTTATGGAGATGAAACAAAACCTGAAAACAAACCAAACATCAAAAATACAGAGTTATCTCACAGTCGCAGACGAACAGAGTTTGACCGAAATAAACGAACAAGAAATGGCAATAACAGTGACAGAGGGGACCAGTGCCCCACTTCCCATTAAAACCAGTTAAACCTCTTCAACTCCAACTCTGCAGGATAATTATGACACGTGTGTTTTAATCTGAGCCCATGCAGTGACTTCCACTACAGAGTCGTGTCTTTTCTGGTTTCTGTGTTTGAAACCCTCTGATCTTCATGAGGAACATAATTCTGGGATTGTTGAACTTCTTGCTCACGTCTCCCTCACAGAGACGTAAATCTCTCCCCGTCTTTTCTCTGAATGTCTTTTCTACAACTCTGTAACCTGTTGCCAATTCATGTTATTGTTGAGGAGATGGTCCTCTGAGTGTTAACATGACTTCTCAGCGTTCAGTTGTCTCAACTTAACTCAACTTTATTTATACTGTAGAGGGACTTTAAAAAACAACCAAAGCTGACACAAACTGCTGTAAGACAAAAACATAAAACAACAATAAATCGTAGTTTTAAAATATAATAAAAAGCAATAAAACAAATGCCATCTCATGCTGGGTCAAAAGCCAAGGAGTAAGAGTGGGTTTTCAGATGGGCTTTAAAAATGGACGGTGAGGGAGGGAAAATCATCCCATACTGAAAAAGCTCTGTCCCTGCTGATTTACAAAACATCAAATTGAAAAATGAGCATAAATTTAAATCATAAAACAATAAAACTTTTCAATTTCATTATTTAACAAATTATCTTTTCTCTACTTTTATTGAAATAAAAGCTTTAGGTTCATTACAAACCGCTTGAATCTTATTTCACCTCAGCTGTAATCTCTCTAAATCATATTGGAAATGTTACACATTTAGTCCAAATAATGGCTCTTAAAACCCATAAATAACAGAATGACTAAAACCGATTTTTAGATCTGTGAACCTGTGTTTTATTTTGAAAGTCGTGGCCGGTACTTCCAGTGTGTGTCTCCGTGCGCTTGACTTTTACGCACAGCTTTTATGATCTCCAGGTATCTGTGTGCGCACTTTGCTCCTTCTGCTCTGTTATTAATCTGTTTTTACAGCAGCTGAGAGTCAAACATTATCCCGTTAATGAAGCAGTTATTGTTTTTTTAAACTGACCTTTGCGTAGCAGCAGCTGATGAGCAGCAGCGGCAGCAGGTATCCGATCACCAGGATGGTCACCTTGTACGTGGGTTTGGAGGCTCCGGACCACCGCTCCCAGCAGAAGGTACTGTTCGGGGCTTGGGGGTGGTTGGTGAGGACCTGGTGCTGCGCCACAGGAATCGAGCACACCACAGAGAGTGTCCAAATTACGCACACGCCAACCAGCGCGTTCCTGCGGTTCCGGACGCACGAGGACTTGTTGGAGAGCACCACGGCGATGTAGCGATCCACGGACATGGCCACGAGCGTGAAGATGCTCACCAGCATGCTGACGGTGAAGAAGTAGTGTCCGAACTTACAGATGAAGGCTCCGAACACCCACTCCGGCAGGGAGTAGATGGTGGCCTGGAAGGGGACGCAGAAGAGGAGGAAGCTGAGGTCCGCCACGCTCAGGTTCAGGATGAAGATGTTGGTCGGGCTGCTCGAGTGCTTCACCCCTCCTGCTCCACCTCCGCCGGTGTACCTCACCTTCCCGATCACCAGCATCACCAGAGAGTTCCCCACCACCCCAACCACGAAGATCAGCCCGAAAACCACCGGCACGATCACCGCCTCCGGCCCGGACCCGCCGCCGCTCTCCGCCGCGCTGCCCGACACCTGAGACCGGTTGGACCCCAGGATTTCAGCCCAGCCGGAGGAGTCGTTCCCCGGCTGCAGCATGTCGAAGCTCCGCGGCTGGGGGTGGAGGGTTAGAGCAGGAGGAGACCGAGAGAAACCGAGTCCATGATCTGGGTCAAACACGTCCAGCCTCAGAGTCCGGACTTTACAGACTGCTGGAGACTCAGAGGAGTTCAATGAGTTTGATTGAAGCGTTTCCTGTGGGAGACTTTCAAAGTAAAATGACTGAAGATTTTGGAGGGAAACTGAACAAGGGCAGTTTCCGTGGTCGTCAGTTTTGTACTGAACACTAAAATAAATTCAGAATAAAACAAGATAAAAAAATATACATGAATTATTATTTTTTATGATTGTCACTGAAGAAGAAAATCTTATCATGAAAACTATTAAGTCAAAAGGAGGACAGGAAACAAACATAAGTGAAGTATTGTAAACAAAAATATATACACAATTGATCACAGAATTTTTTACAAATTAGGTATTATTTGTCTTTACAAAACTTGTGTTGTCATTTACAAAACTTTTTCTTCATTTACAATTCAATCTGGCCTCTCTTTGACATGGGGGCGGGGTTAGATAAGTGGCGTATCCATGGGGGCGGGGCTAGATGAGTTGCACGTCCACAGAGGAAAATTTAAACAAGAGGCCAAGAAGGATGGTGGACCAGAACAGTGGTGGTTCGAGGCAGCCCAAAGCTTCAAGTCCAGGATCTCAGGTGTGTACAGTTCATAAATGATCCCAGGATGTAGGATGTAGGCCCATCCTTTGTCAACACACCATGATGCAGCCTAGCTAGCTTTGTCTGTGCTGTAGCTAGCAGTGTACAATGCTTCCTGACCTCCTTTTGACTCCATAGTTTTAATTTTATTCTGACATGAAGCAGAAAAAACTGTCCTGGGCTGACAAATCAAAACATGGACGCTGTGTCAGCGGCTCTGAAGAGAAACTGGACTTTCTGGCTGTTAGCAAAGCACAAAACCTTCAAACGTCAGCACCTGTGGGGGAGCAGAGAGGCAGAGAGAGTGTCCATAACATGGGTAACTTAGGCTGTGTTCACACCGCAGGTCAATTCTGATTTTTTAACCATCTGTGACACATATCTGATTTTTTCATCTAAGTGTGAACAGGTCAATTCTGATTTGTTCAAATCCGACCCAGGCCTCTTCTGTATGTGGATATAAATCAGATATGTATCCGATGTGACTGCAGTGTGGACGCTCAGGTCGCGTTCATCCGACCTATACGTCATCAATATGCGACAAACGTCACCATTGTTCGACAACACAAACAGGCGCGGAAAGAAATGGTGAACGAGGGAACGGAGAACAGCCAGTGGGGAAAAGAAGAAACATTAGAGTTGATAAATATATGGAGAGACCCGTCTAAAATAGAGGGTTCATACCGTAACCAGGCCATGTTCGAGGAAATTGCCAAGGAATTGGCCGAGCGAGGCGTCAAGCGGTCCTAACTGCAATGCTAGCAGAAAATCAAAAGCCTTTCACATTAGATGCCGTATTCATTGTTGTAATGAGAACGACCGCACAAAAAGATTGGATTGAACCAAAAATCTTAATTGTGCATCATAACCTGCAGTGTGAACGTAGCCTTACACACCAGGAAACCTTACAAAGTCTGGGCTCCTAGTTTTATTTCTAATCCATTTCTTCTCTGATTGTCAAATATTTGTATAAGTGTCTGGACAGGTTTAAAGGAGATATCTTTGAGATGTCTGTCGAGCTGATTCATATATCCTGTTACCTCTGGAACACTTGGGCCCATGACTCCAACCAGGATATGAGAGTTTGGTTTCCTGCTCCACCTAGCCAGCGTCTGTCTGCAACATTATGCTCAAGTTTGTTTCTTGTGTTTGTGCGCTCTTCAACACCTCTCACTGCACCATAGTAACACTCCAACCTTCACAATTTCTATTTTTAAATAAATGATTGTTTATGTTTGTCTCCTCCTGTCTTTTGTCATGGCTCAGCTCTGTACAGACAAACCGGACCTCGCCATTATCGGGCTGCAGAAGTACCTTCCTCTGGGTTCTCTCGGGGACTAACTTTAGTACAGGAGTTGTGAGTTTATCTGCTGCCGGCCTTCAGTAAAATGTGCATCTATTCTCTTCAAGCTGATGATTACGTCCTGTTAGATCTGAACTTCGGCACAGACTTCACACACCTTTGTAAACGGCCGACTGTTTTGAAGCTGCTTAACATCAAGTTTGAAACTGAACCATCATGAGGTTCGGCTCTTGAGTGACTGAGTAGTTGTTAGTTTTATTTATCTTTTCACAGCACAAACAGACGGTTACGGTAACCTCACTCAGGGTGTAAAGTTGAGATGTCTGATGCAAAGTGTGACAGAGAACAGACGGTGATTAGACGACGTGTTTACAGACCTCAGAGTTCATTTCCTCTCTAATAATTTATGATACGAGATATATTAATGTGACATACGCGTGTTTAAACAGCTGTTGTTTATGTTGTTGTGGACTCGGTTCATGAACATGTCTTGAGGTCGAAGCTGCAGACGTCAGGTGTGTTGTACGATGTGATGATTGAGAGGTTCGAGTTGGAAAGACGGCGTTGTTTTAAATGATGTTAAAAATAGTTTTGTGACTTGGCGTCTTGGAGCACGCAGGGTTCAAACTAAACTACGATGACGCCATCGAAGGGTGTCTGTGTATCGTCACATCTGCAACACAGCCGCTAAGTTTTGTCTGTTTGTGCATCTTTACATGACTGATGATGTTTTAGCACATTAGGAAGGAGATCAGATGGTTTGTCTGCAGGGGTCCATGAGCTCCAATGTTTTTCTCTCGGGGTGTGTTGGTGTTTATCCCGGTCTCTAAATGTTTCGCTCATATTTTTCTTACATGATGAAGTCCATTACAGACAAGCTCACAATAATTCACAAACAGATCCATAAAGAGAGAACAGATGCAGAGTAAGTCCTTCAGGGCGAAGAATTTTATATTACATTTCTTTAATAAGTGAAGGCAGACAGACATGTTAAAAAATATTCAGGACATTAAAGGATGATGCACGAAAGCAGACTGGCACACAGGCTCAAACTGGACCAGGAGAATATTTTGGATTTAAGGAGCTTTAAATAGGTGGACGGACTTTACACACTTCTTCTTAAGAGATGTAAAATAATGCAACAAATAATGTGGTGTTAAAAAACAGGATCGGCCTTGGAGTCACTTCTGCTATAAGTTTGGTTTATTTGGCCTAGATATCTACATGCCATGTGAGGCCTGATTGTGGTTTGGTTTTATGTGTCTTAAATATGTCCATGTGTTGGGGCCAAACAGGAAATATAATTTAAATAATGAATTTAATTTTTGGTAAACTAGCTTAAGGAAAGAATATTAATTTAAAGCTGGTTTCAATTTTCTTGCTTGCCTAATTGTTAATATATTTCGTTGGTCCCACTCAGCAGTGGTTTTCTATTCTTTAATAAATTAAAATAAATTGAAATAGAAAAATAACCCAAACATATTTATATATAGGCTACAAGAGGAAATGTCTTATGTTAATGTTTATGGTTTTGTTGTCTCCTATGTATGATGTCCTCCTGAAAATAGAAGACAAAGTGAGAGTTAGAGGCCTGTTGGAGGCTGTAATAAGCCCTGTCTGATTCTGCTGTACACTCTGCTTACACCCACACTGAGTTTAGAAGAACCTCTTCACTTAGAGATGAAGATATTAGCTAGCTAGCTTTAGCATCTGTCTGAGAGATTAAGACATTAGCGAGCTAGCTTTAGTATCTGTCTGGGTGATGAAATTATTAACAAGCTAGCTTTAGCATCTGTCTGAGAGTTGTAGATATTAGCGAGCTAGCTTTAGCAACTGTCTGAGAGATTAAGATATTAGCGAGCTAGCTTTAGTATCACTCTGGGTGATGAAATTATTAACAAGCTAGCTTTAGCATCTGTCTGAGAGTTGTAGATATTAGCGAGCTAGCTTTAGCATTTGTCTGAGAGTTGAAGATATTAGTGAGCTAGCTTTAGCATTTGTCTGAGAGTTGAAGATATTAGTGAGCTAGCTTTAGCATCTCTCTGAGAGCTGAAGCTATTAGCGAGCTACCTTTAGCATCTGTCTGAGAGTTGTAGATATTAGCGAGCTAGCTTTAGCATCTGTCTGAATGATGAAACAATTAACAAACTAGCTTTATTGCCCAGCCGCACTTTAAAGTTTGGTAAAATACCCCATCTGTCTTCAGGCACTTTTGCATAGAGGAAAAACACTGGTAAACTAACAAAACCAGGTGACATAATGTAATATGATATTTAAGTCTCATGAGTGAAACATGAGTTTGTAACAGGCTGAAGGAGTTGCTGAGTTTCCGCAGTGAAGTGAGGTGTTGTCTTTGTTTTCATCACGTTTAAAACTCATCGACTCCTTTAATCTGATTTCTTCTAAACAAGAGAGATGAAGAAAAGAAGAAACGTGTCTGTGAAGTGAACTCCCATCGCTTGTTTCTCCCTCTAATGAACACTCTGTGTCATTTTTCCCTCCTTCTCCTCCGGTAAATTGATTAAAAAACTTCCTGAAAAAAAGGAAATTCAATATCAGAGAGACTAATGAGGGTGTTTGAGGAGCAGCTGGAAACAAACTCAGAGACGTGACTCATTAAGTTTTATAACGTTTTCTGATCAGTGCAGCTCCAGGCCTCATTATTCTGAGTTTCTCTTTGTCGGCGCAGAAACCTTGAAACTAAGTTTACACAATAGTTCTCAAGTACTCTAAATTACACAAAACTCACACCTTCAAAAGTCCTACAAACACAGAAACATCTTCAATTATTAAAAACAGGTGCAGCTTTCTTACAGTTAGAGTGACTCTGAAGAAAGTGAGGTGTTGCATGAATGGTTGTGTGCACACTTAAGTGTTGACACTCTGCAAATATAAAAGAACGTTTCAATGTTTGTGCAGGTAAATAAACTTTAATAAACTCTCCGTGTCCTCTCCTCCTGGAACGGTAAAGAAATATCACCGGCCTGCTGAATATGACCAAGAAAACTCTCAGACAGACAGATCATTGGACTCTGACTCGTACGTGTTTTAGCCCCCTGGTGTCAAACACAGATTACTGCACTAAAGCCTGTAACATTATTGTCTGTCGGTTTTTAGAGGGGAGTGAATCAACTCCTTTTTGTTGCATATCAGTGCAGAGAAGGCTTGTTTGCTTCTGTGCACAATACACCAATGCTCCTGTATTTAATATGGCCCAGTGGGAACATGTGAATGCAGAGGTTTGTTAAAATTGTTAAAATTAGCATCATCTCATGGTTTTTGTATGAGCTGAAAAAAATTAAACCTACAGTCATAATTACATTCCTGAGATTGCCTTGGATGAACCAGCGCCGCTGGATATGACAACTATGGAGAACTCTTGGTCAGCACTGTTAGTGGTCAAATCGGCTCAGGATCCTGTACTGGTACAGAGTGACTATAACAGATGTGTTCAAGAGATGGACGCCAAATTACAATGCGAAATATCATTAAACTGAATGTATAGCCAATCATATCGTGTTACATCACAGTGGGCGCAGGTGCCCGCGCTGATTTGGGCGCCCTGGCACAAGCACCGTGACATCTCTCCATTAATACACGTCCATAAGGTCCTGTTTGTGCATGTTTGAGTGTGTTACAGTCTGTGTGTGTGCTTTGAATTGTTAAATTTGACCCTCAGAGATGAGTAAAGAAAATAAAGTATGTGGTCCTATAGGAGGGTGTTTTGTAGGGCTGCAACATTTTGGCTAAAATTAAAATCCGAATTTTTTCTCTGAAAACTTTATTTTCAATTTTGATTTCTTATTCAGTGACAACTTCACCAAAACTTCACCTCAGTAAATAGTTTTTCTACCATCTCTCAAAATGAAACCACTGAAAACGATGTAGTGCATATGCCAAGACAGAGGATCCTGGAGATGTTTTTCAGCTTGAGTCTTAACCTGACCTCTTCTGGTTTTTGGGATTGAGACAAACGAGCCAATCACTGAGCTCCTCCACCTCACCCCCCATTGACCAATCATTAACCAGATCCTCAGCTGCTGATAAAACAAACTTTCCCAGAGAGCGTCACCTCAACGATTTTAAAACACCTTAAACAAGATTTGTTTGTGTTTTTTATTATGCATGCAGATATAAAACCCACCGGAAAAGTTTAGAGAAAGAGAATCATTGATTAAGAATCATTTGTATTTATATAAAGCTACAGACTCAGTCACCTCACCCTGAGATGCTGTTTGCAAACATCACGAGTTTTATCAGGATTCAATAAAAGGTGCAAATTGTAAGTGACGTAAAGCCTACTACTGTATAGAAGCAGAGCGGTAAATAACTGTATCATCTGCATACAAAGAAAAATTTGCATTAAGGACATTTTGACTGATACTGTTGACATAAATGGTAAACAACAGAGGTCCCAGAACAGAACCCTGGACAACGCCATTTATCCAATTTTGATCAGAGGGATGATTTTCAAACCAGCTGACAGATCGTTCACTCAGATCGTCTGAGTGAGAATACGAAGTTTTACATGAACCTCAGACCACATGCTGTGAGTTATTTCTGCACAGAGTGTGTTCATGTTACATGACTGGATCTGCTGACGGTTCAGGAAGTGTTATCACTGTGTTAACATGTCACACATGAACACACACACACACACACACATATGAACACACACTCACAAACATCTGCTGACTGCTGCGCATCTATATTTAGACTCAGTTTACTCTAATCCAGATGAAATGATTAACTAGTCTGGTCTTTTTTCTTACACTTAATGAGACTCTCACAGAAAATATCAATAAAAAGAACAGATAACAGAAATAATGGAGATTTTCACTGAATCTCAGTGCTGACATGGTGAAATGAGTTATAATCATAAACTCTGATTTCATTTCAAAAGACCAGTCAGAAACAAATCTACATTATAGTTATCTCTGTTGCTGAATAACTGTGGAAGTTTCCAGAACATTACACAAAGTTTTGCTCATTTTAATGCAACGCAGAAAAAGCATTTTACACAATTTGACAGTACAGCCAACTCTCCCTCCTCCCCGAACCCGAGCGCTCATCTGGCTTTAAGAGAGAAATTTTCCTGCACTTTACTAACCATTAGGAAGCCCATTTTGTTTTTGACATGCTTTTCCACCTGCAGCAGGTTTAGATAATCAGGTATATATGCTGGAAGTGTCACTGATAAATTTTGATATTTGATCATTTTTTCACTCCTGACAGACAAAATTTTTCTCTGTTTATGAGCAATATTGGGATCCCTCTTGCTGTCCACTTTGCATAGAGGTTTCTCCACTTTATCCTCCAGCGAGTTGCCTGAAGTCCATGAAGGTGTCCAAGTGTGTGTGCAATAAACGACGTCAGATTCACTCATTTTTTTAAGTTTGTCTCTTGAAATCCTGCAGATTTGAACAGTTTTGGTGCGCTGTGTACCAGAGAGCATTTTTATGTGGCTCTGCAAATAGTGCAAAACACAAATGAGTTTTCTGACAGCAAACAGATGAGAAATTCTAGTCAGAGTGAACACCTGAACTGAAGTTAGAGTTAGAGTCTCTCAAAATTAGCTGAGTTATTTTCCAGAGTCGGCTTCGTCCGCTGAAAACTGTTGCCCAGTTTGTTTCTCTCCTGGCAGTTTCACTGAAGGAGCCTAACTAAACATTCATCGTGGATAATACACAAACTAGTGACATGTAACTTAAACATCCTCCCTCTAAAACAATCACAGAGATATTCTTTCATCACATACATTATGTTTCATCTGTAAACGTCATAGATAAGTAATGAGATGAATCTAAATGTGCAGAAATGTCATTAAATGTTCTCGTTTTATAAATATAATGAAGGTTTGATTCTGTGTTAACGTGGGGAAATATTTGCTGACTGTTTTCACTTTTCAGCCAATCAGAAAGCAGGGAGTTAGGGCGTGTGACCCGTGAGAATGCCGGCTTCCACGAGTCTGATAAGCAGCTGGACGAACCAGCGGTCGCTCTGATTGGCTGAGGCCGAGCAGGTTTAGGTATATAAGAGCAGCTCGCTCCTCCGAAAACACATCATCGTCATTGACACCATGGCCTTCCTCTGGTTCGTCTCCTGCCTCGCCTTCGTCAGCGCCGCCTATGGTGAGAAACACAGACATGTTTTATTCACACATGTATTAATAGAAAGTGTGTGTGGTCATATTCAGTCACAGAGTTTAACAGTGATGATGAAAACAGCAGAATATCCCTTTAATCGGTGTCACCTGTCGTCCTGCCAGGCTGCGGTGTCCCCGCCGTCCCTCCCCAGGTGACTGGCTACGCCCGCATTGTCAACGGTGAGGAGGCTGTGCCTCACTCCTGGCCCTGGCAGGTGTCCCTCCAGGTGAGTCAGCTGATGACCCCCCAAAAAAAGAAAAAACTCTCCATTTCTTCTTTTTCTTCTTCTTCTCAAGAATAACTTTTCCTTTTATCCTCCAGCAATCCAGCGGCTTCCACTTCTGCGGTGGATCCCTGATCAACGAGAACTGGGTTGTGACCGCCGCTCACTGCAACGTCATGTAAGTTTAACAACCCAGTGTCACTCCTGAGGCTGTAGATGAAGGTCCAAAAGATCCTTCTGAAGAGTCTGAAAACACCTCACATATTTTTATTGACACGCTGAATAACACAGCTTATTGTAGATCCGAACTTGAGTGCTTGGTCGAATTTTAAACACTGCAAAAACGAACACCAAGCTTTCAAAGTTTTTTTGTCTCAATTCTAGTGAAAAAAAGTCTCATTAGATTTGAAATAAACCACTTTCACTTGAGAGTGAAATAAATATCTTGTCCAAAGATGTTGGAAAACTACATTTAAGACCTGCAAAGTAAGAAAATTTATACTTGTTGAAGATCTTTCTGTTTGTGACTAATCTGGCGCCCCCTGTGGACAAAACAGACTCTGCTTATCTTTTCCTTTACATGCTTCATTTGCAACTTTTGACAAAAAAACTCATCCTTGTTTTTTTCTGAAAGACCTCTGTGCAATATGGCCAAATATGAGACCTGCTGAGTCAACCATAGACTGCAATCTCCATGCTGAAGTGCAAAAAAGCTGCAATACCTCAAGTGTCCACTTGAGGCAAGCTGCGAAAGCCAAAAAATCCCCCTTAGATCCAATGAAAAAATGCCTGACTTACCACAAATATTAAACACAGTCGAGTTAATGAAACAATTTTGTTTCCATAGCTCAGTTCATTTGTGCTTCAGTTAAATTTTGCCTTTATAATGAATCTTAATGTTGATATAGCGGCAAAGAATTAAACATAAATTGTGACGACAGTTTTGGTCCATTAGCTCTGCATCAAAGCGTCGTTTTTATCCGTTTTCCCAAATCTTATTTGTTATTGTGTGAACTGGCCCTTTAAACTCCTGCTCCCTGTCTCCTACCAGGACCTACCACCGTGTGGTTGCTGGAGAGCACAACAAAGGCTACGGCTCCAACGAGGATGTCCAGGTCCTGAAGCCTGCCAGGGTGAGAACCAGCCATCAGCCAATCACCTTTCAGAACTCGCCACTCTACCGTTTCTAACCCCTCCTCCGTTCCCCTCAGGTGTTCACCCACCCCGCCTGGAACCCCCGCACCATCAACAACGACATCGCCCTGATCAAGCTGGCCACCCCCGCCAGGCTCGGAACCAACGTGTCTCCCGTCTGCCTCGCTGAGTCCTCCGACAACTTCCCCGCTGGCATGACCTGCGTCACCTCTGGATGGGGTCTGATGCGTTACAACGGTGAGGCTGCTGTGTATCATGCTAATAACAATACAGGGCTTTTATTTTGAAGGGTCAGGAGGGAGTGTGTTTGAATGTGTTTGTGTTTGACCTCCCACAGCTCCCAGCACTCCCAATGACCTGCAGCAGGCCGCTCTGCCCCTGCTGTCCAACGAGCAGTGCAAGAGACACTGGGGCAGCAACATCTCTGGTGTGATGATCTGCGCTGGTGGAGCTGGAGCCACTTCCTGCATGGTGAGGCCCCGCCCACCCGCTCACCTGTCTGAAATCTGATCACAGATGCATACCTGTCACACATCTATCAGTCTTCTCTGTCTCAAACTTCTCCACACATCACTGCCTCACCTGTCTCAGCTCCTCGTCTCACCTGTCTCAGTTCTCCTCTATCTGTCTCTGATCTCTCTGTCTTCTCTGTCTCACACCTGTATGTCTGATCATTTCCTGTCTTTCAGGGCGACTCTGGCGGTCCCCTGGTCTGCCAGAAGGACAACGCCTGGACTCTGGTCGGTATTGTGTCTTGGGGAAGCAGCCGTTGCTCCACCTCCACCCCTGCCGTCTACGCCCGCGTCACCGAGCTCCGTGGCTGGGTTGACCAGACCCTCGCTGCCAACTAAATCCTCCCTGGCAACGCTGTTCACGACTGGGGTTACCCTCTGACCTTTGACCCTTTACCTGACCAACCCCAGAGCCCCGACCTTGCCCGGTCTGGAAGTCCACTCGGAGTGTGTGGATAATGAATGACAATAAAAACCTTTAAAGCTATTCATTCGTTTTGAGTTTTGATTGTTGTTGTTTAAAGAGTCTTTTAAAATTCTCAATTGCAGTCAGCAGGGGGCGCCCTCATCCTACAGCCTTACATGAACTGAAACGTCATTGGCGAATAAAATCTATTAATCTTATAGACTTTATGTGGTTGGCATTGACTGGTGCTTGGGGGGAAAGTGGAAATGTCATCTAAACTCATGTTAGCCGCTCCAACTTACGGCAGAGTATGAGGGTCAAAAAAGAGATTTTGAGATTCAAGTTCAAAATAAAGACCCTGTTAGGAATTATTTGATGTTTATGAAATAGAGCAAAATTCATAATAATGACCAGAGCAAACAAAACTATCAGTGGCAAGACTTACAAATTATCCTGTCTAGATCAGCTCATGGGCTCTGTTTTAGTGCTTGCCGGCAGTGTGGCGGAGGGTGGTGCACCCCACGCAGTGGTATTTTTGTCTGGCTGGGCCCGGCGTACAGCCAGTTTGGTATTTTTGTAGACTGAGGCGCACCGAGCTCCGCCAAGCTGGGCATGGTGGCGCAGCAGGGGGAGGTGTCGACAGAATCAGCTGACGCCGATTCAAACCTGGTCAGCTTTCAGCGCAGGCGGAGCGCGGCTGGTCTAGTGGTATTTTGGTAGCGCGCATACGTCACCGATGCCTCACCGGCAGGTTTCCACAGTGTCAGGCACATTTCAGCTCAATAAATAATCATCAACAACCAATATTCTGAGTTGGCACAAACATTTAGATCTATATCAATATATTCTGATCTATACCTGATCCAATGAGTGCGATTGGCACGCGGTTAAACACTTAACCTGACCGAATTAACACAGCTGAAACTGCATTAAATTAAATTAAATATCTAGTAAATAGACAAACATGATGAAGTTAACAAGACATTTGATTCATCTCCCCTGTTTCTATCTTCCTCCTCCTCTTATTTCTCGCGCAGCTCCACCTGGACATGACATGTCATCTGTGCGAACAACCCACCTTTGTCACGTGAGGTTTGAATATATGCAACTTTTTGTAAGTGTTTGTTTGTGGAAAAGGATGTTTGTCTTACCAGTGGGTCCAATCTTACCCACACCAAATCCATCTGTGCTTATTTTAGAGAAGGTGGAGGATGCCCTCCGCGGCGCTTAAAGCGACACTTGTTGAGGGGCTGCCTTCTGTCACCATCGTGTGGCATCGCTGTCTTCAGACATCTCTTTATCTCTTTGACTACTTCACAAAAATTGTAATACGCCTCGCCAGTGGCAGATTTAAAGGTGAGGAGAGGAGCTGATGTGGTTGGTGAAAACAGGTCTCGGCTGTGTTAAACCCACTCCACGCCTTATCTCCTCCCTCTCTATGACTTACGCCGCTAGGAGGGGCTGAGTTAGGTAGGAGGGATACTTACGCCGGGCTGCGGCGCTCACCAAAATACCAAAATGTGCTTGGGCACGCCTTATTGGTGCGGCAGACCTGACTGTGCCTGCGCCACGCTCCTGGCGAGGAACAAAAATAGAGCCCCTTGCCTTTAATACTGAGAGTTGTGTGGTCTCTGTCTTTTATTGTATTTTTATATTTTCTAGTGTTTCATCTGATTTAATATCTTTTTTTTTCTTTTTTCTTTTCTTGTATTTTAACTTTATTTGATCTTTTTTGTGTTTTATCTGTTGTGCAGCACTTTGGTAACCTTACTGTTTTTAAAATGTGCCATACGAATAAAGGTGGATTGGATCCATTTCTGCCGTTCGTCTGCATGGATTTTTGATAATAATCTCACATGATTTAAATGTTCCTCCTTTTGAATTTGTACAAGTGGGACATGAGTCAGACCAACTGAATTTTGAAAGCCAACGCAACCAGTTAAAAAAAGGAGAGCACTCATTCTGTGTTCAGTGATTGCAAAACTGTGATTTAGAGTGGAGATAAGTGGAGCTGGGTCTAAATTTCTGCAGTTTGGAGTCATGTTGTTAATAGAGGAGCTTCATGTTTGGATCGTGACTCTAAAATGTCAGTTTTTGTGTGTTAACAATAAGTAACACTCAACCAGTCACATGTCATGAGTATGTAGTGTCGGATTTCTTTAATTCAGTTCCTTCGATGAAAAACTGCAAGAAGATCCTGCATGTAAGCTAAGCTACAGTTTCCTGCACACATGCAATAAAGCTAATTCTAACTAATTTGTCTTTTTAAACTAAACTTTGTTGTGGGTTCTTGTCTCTGTCGCACGGTTGCACACACTCTTCACATCTAAATGTACGCAGGCGGACGCACGTGTCACATGTTTCTGCTCACGTCCAGCCCGTGATGCAACGTCTGTCCATGTCGAGCTGCAGCTGATAAAAGCTCCTCTGAGAATCCGGCACATGTTCAAACCAGCTGACCTTCCACACGGCGTGAACACGGCGACCCACAGCAGAGTGACGGAGATGCAGTTGAATTTGTGTTATTTGATCACACCTCAAGTTTCGACCCACTTGGCTCAGTCGGCATACAAAACCTTCACCTTTCCAGACTAGTCCAACTGAAATCAGAGGATTGGGTTAACCTGAACCTGAACTGATCTAAACAAGAACTGCAGGCACACTAAACTAAATAAAAGTAACTCGACTCATACAGAGGCTTCAAACCGTTCAAACGACAATCAAATGAAATGTTTCCAAACTAAAACCAGGAATAGTGCTGCACAAATACTCAATAATTTGGACTGAAAGACGTCAAAACTCAATGCATGAAGGGTCGTACTTATCATTGATCACCGAGGCTTTATGTCCTGCAAGGCCACCATCGTTTCTCCAGAGAGAAGGTTGACCAAGGGAGCATTTTAGTCCGAAACGAGACCACAAGATATCACTTAACCCTCGGTTCCTATTATGTACGTTTTAGGACATTTGTCATTTTTTCATCTTTATTTTGAGCTGACAGTCACAATTTCAAAGATTGGTGCACCAAATTTGGTGAGAGATCTTACTTTTCTTCATAAAAAAACCAAAAACAAAAAAAAAACTCAGTGTCCCCTGTAGTATTCAGTCGCCACATTTAGCTCCACCCACCCTCCTTTGTCCGCAAATTGGACAATAGACTTCCAGTAAAAACACGTTTTTTGACCGTGTGTTTATGGCACCATAACAACTTTTTTTTTTTTTGCAGTCACTCGATCACCAGGGCTCTAAATTTTACTTTCCAACAGTGATACAACAGATTGAGCCAGCACATAATTTTGTGTTAGAAGCGCTGATTCATCCACTAAACATCATCAGAAATAAATGAAACTTTACATGACACTAGATATGGATGTCTAAGAGTGGGATATGTGTGGAAGGAAAAGTTTGTGTGCTCCTGCGTGTGTGCACGGGTGTGAATCTGTGTCCATGTTTATAACCAGGCATGCTGTGAGCATCGCAAAATGAATGAACAGAGTTTTTACTGTTTTATGTTGAAGACTGACCGGTTAGAAAAGAGATTAGTGAACAGGGGAATCAAGTTTACTCTCACATCTTCAGCTCTCTAACATTCATACGGTCAGTAAGATCTGCTTTCTCTTATTATAACAGTGAAGAAATGCACTGACGATCATCTAAATAAGCCCCACCTTCCTATAAATAAATAAATTACAGTAATAGAAACAGCTGTTCAAATCAATCTTCCATCTGAGTCTCTGGTTCTTCTCGAACCTTCATGATCCAGCCTCTCTCCTCAGGTGGAAAACTCTCCGTCAGCTCCACCTGTCTAAACTCCCAGCGTCTCTGATAAGATGTCCTCTGTCCTCTCTCGCTTCGTCCAATCACGTTGCTTCTCTGTCTGTATAAAAGCGACTCACTCAGACAGACCCGACATGATCGAGCCATGGCCTTCCTGTGGATCCTCTCCTGCCTCGCCTTCGTCGGCGCCGCCTACGGTGAGACAGACTTTGTAACGTTAAAGAGAGTGAGGCATGATGGGTAGAGAAATCTGTACCACCAGCAGAATGAAGTTTGAGTTTGTACAAAAGACTGTAAATCTAAAGTTGGTGTGTTTGCCAACATTTAAAAGTCCTTTTTTTGACAGTTACGTTTCAGTGGATGATAAATTTGGAGACAACAATATCTGCGATTTCATAAGAACGTCTGATCTGAAGCTCATATTTAGTCCAATAATCGTCTTTATGATGTACAAGAGTAAAGATTAATGAGACACATGCTAATCATTAAGGTTGACAGTTGATCTTTATGTTATTTTAAGTCATTTATGATGTCCTGATGATGTCACCAGGTTGCGGCAACCCCGCCATCTCCCCCGTCATCACCGGATACTCTCGTATCGTGAACGGTGAGGAGGCTGTGCCTCACTCCTGGCCCTGGCAGGTGTCCCTGCAGGTAAAAACACGAATACACCGGATACATGCGCACATGGGTACAAACAACCATCTGATCGATAATTACCTGTCTGTGATTGGCTAGAGAGAGGAAGTGGGTGTGGCCAATACAAGAAACTAGTTTTTTTGCAACAATTATTATAAAAAATCAAAAAAAGAAAAGACGGTTCTCAGTCCAATGGCTGTACCTTCTGTTAGCCGCTTGCTAACGTGTTTTAGCGATTGTTTTGGTACGTAAAACTTTGACCTGGGGTTGACCTAGTCGTAAGCAGCTGAAAGGAGATATGGTTCAAAGTTTAAGGTTTTTCCTTTTGAACATGGAGTTATAGAAGAGACTGAAGGAGCTCAATGATACCTACGATGGCTCCACCTTTTCTTGTCCCTTTCTCCTTCTTGATCAGGGACTGAGTTTCCTTTCCTCCAAAAGACCCTGAACTTAACTCTAACGTATAGTTTGCCTCCTTCTTTAAAACAAAACACCAACAGACGACAGGTATGCAGCCCACTGCTTAAAGTTAGAGAGATGAGGTCCACAGTATGAAGCAGATGGAGTCAATAACGTGGGCTGAATCAAACGTCTTCCAACTGGGTTTTTTGTTAAATAGGCCGTTTCTTTGAGAGCTGCAGAGTTTTGAATGACGTTAAGCTAAAGTCTCTGAATCCAGCTAAACGAAAAGTTTTTCTGTGACATCAAGAAGTGCGTGCAGAGATGAGGAGGTGTGTGCTTCAATAGGTCCATGCATTTGTTGTTGGGTGGATGGAGCATGATACCCCAAAGACAGCTCAGTAAAAACCCTGCTGTCTTATAGACTGGTGAGGATGAGAACACATCGTTTTTAACCTCTGGATCATAATGAGCGTATTCTCATTTTAAAACTATCCAAGTCTATCTCATTGTTTGAGCCTTTCCCCGTTCATATTCAGGTGTCGTCAGTCAAACTCTTGTTGCTGTCTTTCAGGATTACACCGGCTTCCACTTCTGCGGAGGCTCTCTCATCAACGAGAACTGGGTGGTCACAGCTGCTCACTGCAATGTCAGGTAAACAAACTCATCCTCTCACCTCAGTCCAGAGTTCCTCAGAGGTTTTCGACTCTCGTAATTCTTGTTTCTGCTCTTTAGGACTTCCCACCGCGTCATCCTCGGAGAGCACGACCGTTCCTCCAACGGTGAGGCCATCCAGACCATGAGGGTTGGCAAGGTGAGCATCAAAAACCTCATCTTTGACCCTATGACCATTATCATTCATCTTCCAGTCATAACATCCATGCTATTACCTGACAGGTGTTCAAGCACCCCCGCTACAACGGCTACACCATCAACAACGACATCCTGCTCATCAAGCTGGCCAGCCCCGCCCAGATGAACATGCGTGTGTCCCCTGTGTGCGTCGCCCAGTCTGGAGACAACTTCCCCGGTGGCATGAGATGCGTGACCAGCGGTTGGGGTCTGACCCGCCACAACGGTGAGGGCATCTGAGCGGATCGACCAATCAGATATCAGCAGACAGAGCCGTTAATGAGTCAGTCTGATTAATGCATGTGTTTGTATGTTGCAGCCCCTGACACCCCCGCTCTGCTGCAGCAGGCCGCCCTCCCCCTTCTGAGCAACACTCAGTGCAAGCAGTACTGGGGCAACAGGATCTCTGAGCTGATGATCTGCGCTGGAGCCTCTGGAGCTTCCTCCTGCATGGTGGGCGCTGCAGACAGACGCCTCCTTTATGTCTCTGAAGGTTTTCTCGTCCTCGCCGTGTTGTTCATTATCGACTTGTTTTGTATTTCAGGGTGACTCTGGTGGTCCCCTGGTCTGCCAGCAGGCTGGAGCCTGGACCCTGGTCGGTATCGTGTCCTGGGGCAGCGGCACCTGCACTCCCACCATGCCCGGCGTGTACGCCCGTGTTACCGAGCTCCGCGCCTGGATGGACCAGACCATCGCTGCCAACTAAGCTCTTCACTCAGGACAGCTCACAGATTGAAATCATCATCAATAAAAAGCTTAAACTCTGAAACACAGATGTCTGACTTTTGTTCACACTGACCACATTCAGTTAGTCTGATAATCCCTACTCTTCATTGGTTTTATCATCGTTAGAATCATGCACCAACAGACGGCACATCCTGCTGCACTGAGAGGAAGAGGAGCGATAGAAAGGAATCCCAAATCAGGACTGATGGGACTTAGCGGGAATCGCAAGAACTCACAAGAACCCGCAGATTCACATGCAAACACGCGATAACGAGTTGTCTCTTTAAAGACAGACACATAGACATATAAGCAGTAGATTGTGTCCTTCCAGAGGAGGAAATCTACTTCTAGACTTCTAGAATCAGCATCTCCTCATCCATGGTGTCATCGGGGTGAAATGACGTCTAAAAACCTTTCACTTATTCGTCTCCACCCACGTTTGCATGGTGTGAAATACGATCCTCCTGAAACACGGAGTGTTTTATTTTGAAAAGAAGCCGGATGTTTTATTTTGTGTCTGTGCCCGACTTCCTTTCCAGCACAGGTTAATCTGTGCTGAATTTATGCATCCGGTAAAAATACTCTGGCGGCAGGCGGCCGGAAAGAAGCCGGTTGAAATTGACAGATTGACTTGAATGGAAACAATTGTTTGCAATCGGCGCCTTTTTGCAGCCGTTCCAGATGCAGTAGAAATTAAGGGTAACAGCGCTGTGAGCAACAATACCTTATCAAAGTCCACTTCTACCAGCTGTGCTAGGACCAAGGAAGTGTATGGTAATACAGTATGGAACTATATATATAAGTAGCATTCACATTAGTCAAATAAACTGGACTTCAGGGGTGATTAAGGGTTAAATGTGCAACACTCAGATCGAGAAATTTCATAACTTTTATAAATCACCAGCTCGTTTCTCTGTGTTTCTCGATCCTTTAGAGTTGACCTGTTGGTTTTTTTTGCAATAACAGACACCAAACATGTTCACTGACTTCTGAAAATATAATTTTACTGCACACTTCATTCACAAAGAGCACTTTTTATACAACATGGAACAGAAAGAGCGTTAACTTATCAACTTATATCAACCGGGTTCATATCAGGTGCGTCGGGGTGGGCAGGCGTGGCCCACTCGGCGGCAGTAGCAGATGGCGTTGAAGAAGCGGCAGTAGCAGGTGTCACAGGTGTCGCAGCAAGGTAGAGGGTAACCCAGACAGGACTGCTGGTGGGGGATGCAGCGGCGAGGAGAGCGCATGGCTCGACCCTGCAGCTGCAGACCTGCTGACGAGTCCTGAAGACGAGAGCGAAGATGTTTTAATGTTTCGACCACGGGAGGATTTAACTCAATCAAATAAGCCCCACCCACCTCATCGTAGGAGGCTGTGTCCATCAGGAAGTGATCCTCCACCGAGTCCACATGGAGGAGGTCGGGGTCATGCACGGGGTCGGGGGCGTGACCTCTCTCTGCTGAACACCAGACAGAAAAAAAAGTTCTTATTACCTTCTGAAAACCTTCACCCCTTCATCTGCGATTCAGACCCTGCAACAACAACAACATCTCAACAGGTGACAGGTAAGGTGGCGTTGGACCTCCAGGTGTTACTCACTGATGTCAGACAGGTACGAGGAGTCAACTCGGCGTCCTGCCGCCGGACCGTCATCCAGCGGGATGTTTCCATGAACCAGAGAGGAAGAGAGACGCAGCAGAGTGAAGGAGCAACAGCAGAGCAGCACAGATCCAAACATCCTGCTGTTAGAGAGAAGAACCGCAACTCCCACAATCCTCAGCTTCTCCAAAAAGATCCTCTGGAGGAGAGAACACAGGGTCAGTCTGTGATTTTAAAATGGTTTCAATTCAGTCCTGGATTTCTTTATGACATTTATTCCTTCATTTTATTGATTAATACATTTATTTTTCCTGTTTAACTCTATTTCATTCTCATTATTATGTTTCCTATTTCATGTTATTGCCTTTAAGTTTCTGTTATTTCACTTTAACTTATTTTTTACCACCTTATCGCTTCACGTTTTACCTTTTTTTCCCCACTTCAGTTCATGTTGTTGTTTCCTGGACTCTCATCGGATTTTATGGTTTCCTCTAATATTGGATTACAGTGTTGTTCGGGTGCTTTTTGTGTTGTCATTCTTGATTTTTTAATGTTTTATATAAATAAAAAAATATCACTGTTATTATACTCGTTATTATTAATATTATCATGATTATTAGATTGAAATGTAATACTGTAATATTTGATTACTCAAAAAAATGGATTTAATGGTTATCTAAGCTGCCAAAACAATATTTATTATTATTATTATTATTATTATCATAAAGAGATACATCTGCAGTTTGTTTATGATAATAAAGAAATCTAAGTAACACTTAACCTGAAGAGACAGTAAAGAAAGCTTAAAACACATGATACTATTAGACCAAGGAATTAAAGTATCAGTTTGTCACAACAGGAAATAATAATACTTATAATAATGATAATAATAGTAACAGTTATAATAATAATAGATATTGTTTCGGCAGCTTAGTTAACTGGTAAATCCACTTGTTTTGCGTAATCATATATTACAATACCATATTTCATATAATTCAAACACATTTTATTTCACTGTTTGGTTTTAAAGTATTCATATATATTTTTATGAAGTCAGTTAAACCGCTTCAAATCAACAGAGATGAAGAAATCCTCACTAAAGGTCGACGGTAACTCACCTGTCGCTGTGGCTCCTTGTCGTCTCTTTCTCTCTCTCGGGGGTCAGATGGGCATTTAAAGGCCCCTTGAGAGGAGGGAGGTCACATGACCATCAGGGGGTAATGATGGGGGGGGGGGGGGGGCAGGGCGGGGCGGGGGTGACCTTGTGAGAGGTAAACATCAAGAAACATCAAGTGAAGCAGGATGGACAATCAGATGTTTATTTACCTGTGTGTGTGTGTGTGTGTGTGTGTGTGTGTGTGTGTGTGTGTGTGTGTGTGTGTGTGTGTGTGTTAAAGACTTTTATTATCCTATTTGCAGTGAAATCATTAGAGGATATATAAAAAAACACACTTTCAGGATGATTGTAGTTTCCTTGTTGACATGTGTTTGTCTTAGTTTCAGGACGTTCTGAAATAATGTTCTGATAATGAAAGTGTTCCTCCACCCTTAATAACACCAGCCGTGTATTTTTACTCTGTGTCACTCTGTGTTTTATTTTATTTATTGAACATCCGTTTGATTCGTCTCTGAAAACAAGCTGATGGAGAGGCGTCCGTCCGGGTTTATTATCTGTATGTTTGGGAGTAATGCTCCTCTCTGAGAGTCTGATCAGAGAACATTAGATCAGCTGCCTCCTCTGTCAGCCGCCTCATTAAACCCCTCGCCCTTCGCCTGCAAAAATGGCGCTGATTCTCTGAACTGTGACAGCTGGTGACATCACAGCTGATCAGCAGCAAATGGTTCCTAATGAGACATATTTGACCTCTTCATCATCATCATTATCATCAGCAGCAGCTACAACAACAACAACCACAGTGTCCTGCTCATGATGTTTCAGGTTAGGCTGTTCCCGTGGAAATACTTTAGGATTTAACAGGTGAGGTGTTTCAGGTGGACACTAGAGGTCAGTGTGGAGCAACAAGAAGATCACGCCGACTTCGAGTTAAGGAGTGATAGGCTGTGGCTGTGTCTCATTTCAGAGACCGCATCGGGCTAAGTGCCCTTCTGCACCGTCGAACGGTGCATTTGAAGCGTGCATGACATCACGACAGCGCGAACGGTGTCCCATTTGGCACGAGATGCTAAGCGTGCTTAGCATTTTTTCAAGCATGCATAGAAATAAGAAAGCTGACAAAACTACAGCAGAGGATCAGGACAACATTGAGGTTTTTTTTGCTTTTAAGATTTAGAGATTAAAGTTGTAAATTTAGGAGAATAAAGTCATAAAGTAAATAAAGTCATAAAGCTGCTTTTGTGGAGGGGGAAATGACTGAAGCTGGTCATCTGCAGGGTTATCTGTGGATGTATCAGCGGGTCATTCAGAGAGATTTTGTGGTTTCTGAAGAAACAATCAAACTGATGATGATCAACATTTGTGATCCAGAGGGAGTCGAGCTCCGACGAGCACCACGTCTCTGACACCGACGGTAACCTACACCTGCAGAGACACCAACACCTTATTATGGCATATAATAATAACCCCCCGCCATCTTCATGCTGTGATTTATAAGGTTTCCTGACAGGCGTCACACTTGGTTTTGCAGTATGAAGTTATTCTTTGTCTTTGTTTTTGGACTCAGATGTGGTTTCAGAGCAGCAGAGATCGACTCCCTTTTTCCTGCTAAATAAATCAACGAGAGACTTTTGTACTGGGTCAGGTATACGACCTCCATTTGAGCCATTTTCACTCATGCATTTTTGGGCACCCCTTCTGAGATGATGAGATACACCCTGAAGAATGTGTGTACCAAATTTGGTGCTTTTATCCACCGCATAACAATTTGGCCATTTTTTCAAGTTAACAGACCCTACTATGAGGTGGTGTGTTCGAGCCTTTTTTGGGACAAGGTGAATTTTGAAGTCTAGTGTCTAGACAGGAAATTGAAAGAGGAAACAAATGGTATAATCCTGTGTCTCCAAGTGGCTCAGAGGATAAGAACACTGACTGGGATTCCTGAGGTCACAGGTTCGAGTCCAACCTTGCCCAGTTCTAAGTTAATTTTGAAATCTAGTGTCCACAAAGTACAGTGATATATGAAAAAAAAAAACATGATGGTCTTCTGTGTCCACATGGCTCAGGGGATAAGGAGACTCACTGGTACTCCTGAGATCGTGGGTTCAAGTCTTACCCTGTCCAGTTCTAGGAGAATTTTAAAATCTCGAGTCCACAAAGGACAGCGATATGTGAAAAAAGAACCCAATTCGCTTGTGTGTCCACATGGCTCACAGGATAAGGAGACTGACTGGGACTCCTGAGGTGGTGTGTTCGAGCCTTGTTCGGGACAAGGTGAATTTTGAAGTCTAGTGTCTAGACAGGAAAGTGAAAGAGGAAACAAGTGGTAAAATCCTGTGTGTCCCAGTGGCTCAGAGGATAAGAACACTGACTGGAACTTCTGAGGTCATAGGTTTGAGTCCTACCTTGCCCACTTCTTGGTGAATTTTGAAGGTCTATAGCAGGGGTCTTCATATAAATTTTCAGTGGGTCCACCTGAATGAAATGCCTGCAGGCCTGGGTCCAGGGATTTTTATTTATTTATTTTTTTACAGTGCATTACTCTTTTGAAATATTCACTTCATTTGTATTGCCAATAACTGACTACTTTCAATTGGCTGTGTGCTTCCTGCGGGTAAAATGAATGCAAATGACTCGGTCCACTCGCCATAAAACACCCTGTTCTCATTCTCTACCTTTCGTGGTTTTTAAGCCGACATGTTTAGCTGCTGCTACAACTTTCTCCTCAGTCTGCCGCCTGACAGTTTTCAACATCGGGATTGCTCGGTAATCTTCGTGTCGAGTAGGCTAAGAGGTCTGATTTGATTGACAAGTCAAGCGAGTAAGCAAGTGATGTAATGCCTTCACTTGCGAAAGTAATTCTCAGCGGACACGCGTCTCACTCCATGTGCAGAACGTGTGCAGGGGTGGGTTTCCTCCTCTCTGATTTTGATTGACAGCTGGCAGGGTAGTCTGATTGGCAGCTGAGAACTGAGTCTGATTTGGAACTGAGTAAAGGACAAAGGTGATTGGTGGATCGCTGCAAAGCACATGCAGAGTCACATGCAGTGTATCTCAGTCAGTTACCCTTGAAATTCACTGAGTTCATTCACCTCCGACATCGCAGGCTCTGCGGTGTGACTATCGCACACACTTATATCGTGCAGGCCTACAAGAGAGAAAAAAAATATACATTTTTCTGCGTATTGGACTCTTTCCCGGTCCGCCATTATTACTTATTGTAGGACGCCCTCTGCTCAGCCGGCTGGCCGTCCGCCGCCCCCCCTATAATCCCCCCCATCAACCAGAAAGCTGAAGTATCTCTAAAGTTCAGCCTGCTCTGACTTCCTGTAGCATAACCCCCCTATTTTATCTCTCTGGAAACACCGGGGGGGTAACCCCACACCCCTGGGCTGAGCGGGTTTCGAACCAGCAGCCGGTCTTCAACCAGAACACATGGCTCACATTAAGGCGTTAGATGTCTACCACACTGCGCCACCGGAGACCATCCACAATTGGAGATGAGCTCTGCGTGCTTTTATCTTGGTACTTTTGCTCCTGGACTTTAAAATTCATCCTGAGTAAGGTTGAGTAAGGAGTCCCAGTCAATGTTCTTATCCCGTGAGCCATGTGGACACACAAGCCACATGTCCTACTATAAGGATATAGAGGTATAAGTTTGTCCACAAGGGGGTGCCAAACTCCAGACAGAGGCTTTAAATAAATTATTGCTAACTCAATTCTGGAGTAAAATCACTTTATCCCTTTAGTACATTCATAGTACTCCTCAGTTAATAATAATAATAATAATAATAATAATAATAATAATAATAATAATAATAATGAAGAAACCAAAAGCACAAATAATCAAAAAGATTAGGGAGTTAACATCAGCAGCTTTATTCTTAAAATAAAAACAAACACAAGCTCCAACTTTCAATTGCAATTTATTTCAAGTGACGCTAAAATGAAAATCTATGTTTAAAAAACTTATAAACACTCCATTTATATCCCAAACACACACAATACCTATAGCCACCCAAATTCTGCAGATACAGTAAATCCTTCTTCAGTAGCCGCTTAGTTAACTCTTGATCAAACAGTACGAGGACCTGTTAGAGTATAACCCAGCTGCAGGTTGTCTGAAGGCCTGTGCCAAGCCTTGATGTGCATAATATTCAGTCCTGTGGAATTAATAAGAACTCTGATGGGTTTTTTAATGTGCAGCTTAACAGTCGAGTAACATCTGGTCCTTTGCATGTTAATAAAATACACTCAATGAATGGAACGAAAGCACTTTTCAATGTGATTCTGTGTTACAAGAAAGAATGACAAGGTGTGAAAGCATCATATAAATGTGCCCAATGTAATTGCATACTTCTTCAAATTGTTCCACATGTAAGGAAGGCTATATATAGACCCTACAAAATAAAAGTCAATGAATGCACAGTGAGATGTGAGCTCGTGAAACGATGAGGGCGTCTCGGAATATGCGGGTACAGAAATATTAAATGTCTCGAAATACTAAAAGGTTTGGTTTACAGATTTTAGTGAGTTCAGAGATCATGCTCTCATACAGCCTGAGCTGACTGTCTGCTGTTTTTGGATTTCTTGTATTTTCTTTGAAGACGCGCTGCGTCTCCAAACGAGTCCAGCCTCTCACCCGAAATGCGAAGCTGTGCAGCGGCACGCAAAGAATTCTGGGATACCGACGGCACGAAAGCGTGCATATATGCACGCTTGAAAAAGAGGCGGGGGTAGTGTGGTTTTGAGACCAAATTTGAGGCGCGCTTAGTATTTTGTGCCAAAAGGGACACCGTTCGTGCCGCGTGATGACCTCACGCACGCTTCAGATGCGCCGTTCGACGGTTGCGGTCTCTGAAATGGGACACAGGAAGGGTACATAATGGCGCAAAATGGCACGTAACGGCACAAAACGGCAGTGCACTCAGCTAAGCGCCGTTAAGCGCGCTTCTCCCGATGCGGTCTCTGAAATGAGACACAGCCATAGTCTCTATTAACAACAGAAAACCATGAAAAAGAACAATTAATACAACCTCACTGTGGAATATGTTGGAAAAACACAATTTAAATGAAAACAGTACAAAAAATGTAAATGTAAAACTAAAAATCTAAAAAAATGTTGATGCTGAGTTTGACTTTTTATTCTGTGAGTTTTCTGATCTATTTCCCGGTTTCTTCCACACCCACATGTGATTTTATGTTTTCTTTCAGTGTTTTCTGTCTTCAAGCTGAGCGAACACCTGAGGGTCTTTGAATCAGCCTGGTAACATTTCGCTCCTATAGAAAAGCCTTTAACTGTGACCTTTTTCAACTGGGGAGACAGTGAAGATATCACTTTAACGTCATTCCAGAAACTCAAACAAAGAAACGTGGAGAACACAGGGCCCACTGTGTTTATTTTTATGATCGTGTTTCTGAGCCTCAGGCAGCTGAAATCTTTCAGCAGGGTTCAGGGAGTTAAAGAGGACACATACCTGTGACGCACAGGACTGTCTTCATCCTCTGTCTGTACTCTTCTTCTTTTATCTAACACCAAACACATAAGGGAGATATTATGTTGTTGTTGTTGTTGTTGTTGTTTTCAGTCATAATAACATAGAAGTGGTCAGCATACATACAGACTAGTTTATGTCGAACATAAATCATGCAGCTATGTCCACCAGTCTGTGGCATATCAGAGTGAAAACATGATATTTCCTTCTGCCACAAGGGGGCGCAGTGACTGTGACTGACCCAGGCCTGGACCTTAACTGCATGACTAAGGCTCTGTTCACACTGAGGGTCAATTCAGATTTTTTAACCATATGTGACACATTTCTGATTTTTTCATCTAAGTGTGAACGGTTCTGACCCAGGCCTCTTTTATATGTGGATATAAATCGGATACTGCAGTGTGGACGCTCAGGTTGCGTTCATCCGACCTATATGTCATCAATATGCGACAAACGCCACCATTGTTCGACAACACAAACAGGCGCAGAAAGCAGTTTGTGCTTTGTGCGCGTGCGGGTCACTTCACGGACGCATTCCGTTCACAATAGATTCCACATTCGTAATGTGAACGGCCGCACAAAAAAATGGGATTCAACAAAAAAACCGAATTGTGCATCATAACCTGCAGTGTGAATGTAGTCTAAATAGAATGGACGCCATCTGCCTCCACGCTGGGTGAAGTCACTCCAAGAACAGCGCCCTCTGGTGACGGGCTGCAGAATAGGTCATAAATCCTGCCTCCGCCAGCAATTCCTATGGAGCTGTGGACAAACTTTATAAATTAATGACACAGAATATAAATGTTTCTCCCCCCTGGTTGTGATGTTGACATGTAGTTACTGTCAGACTAGTTTGTGCTCAAGTCCTCTTTTTTCTGTGCAGCTCCATTTTTAAAAGTTATTAGGGGGTTCATGTTTTTTTATGATTGACACTTTATACAGCTGATGGGCGTATGAAAATTGCGTACGCCCATAAGCGGGGATACACTGTTTGAGCCGACCGAATGTGTACAACGATCCTGCGCAATGTTGGTTTCAGGAAGTGGAGAAAAAACGCAGAATCACCAAGAGCTTTTCCGCTTCAAATCCATATACAGGCGGAAAGCGGAACCAAGTTGTCAAGAGTATATACAGTCTATGACCACGACATAATGCATGCTTTTCAAAATAAGCTATTCTCCAAAATAAAAGACATGTCAAACATCAGATGCGCAATGAATATTTACTTTTTAGACCAGCTGTTCGTGACTCATCCAGAACGTGTCCGCGACCCACTTTTGGGTCGGGACCCACCAGTTGTGAACCACTGCTTTATACTACAAAGTGCTTTTGTCAAACATTAGATTTATAACTTGATGTTTTTTGAATGAAAATGTTTCTAAAATGTTATCGATGAAGCAAATATATCAGAAAGTAAAGGACAGGTCTAGGTTTAAATAAGTTAATGTAAATATTAAAGGTTTTTTTTTAAAGAAATAACCTCTCTGTTGACTCACAGTCACCTGACCGATCGATGCTTTCAATCACATTCACCACCGTCAACGTACAGACGACACTAATCGATCAAACACAGTAGCTGATCCCAGAGTGAGTCGATCGTTGATATATCACACTAACTGAACAGGAAATCAGGTGCAGGCTCACGGAGACCCTTTCACAGGGTCGAACCCGGAGCTTTCAGTCATGGTCTTCGAGTCTCTGGTCAGCGACCTGCTCAATAGGTTCATCGGAGACTATGTGGAGAACTTGGACAAGTCCCAGCTGAAGATCGGGATCTGGGGAGGTAAGCTTTAGAAGCTAGCTGGAGCTAACGTTCGGAGACGTGCGAGACTTTGTTCAGAAACACCACACTTAAGATATAAATGCGGTACATCTCCACATGAACGCGCTTTATTAAACACACTAACATGTAAAGATAAACAATAGGTTACGCTTTTTAATTCGGCTATGAAAAAACTTAAAATTTGATCATATTTCGATGGCAATTCTTGATTTAATTGAGACGTATGCTGCTGTCACTGCCACATCTCCACCAAAACACACAGAGGTGTAAGCGGAAGACAGAGCCTTGTTTTGGCAAATAATAACAGTTTTTCATAATGGGAGTCGTTGTCAGTGGATTTTATCTTTGCCGAATTGGAAGACAGGTGATTAAAAATCCTCCCAGCAGAGTGTTTTTCTACAGTATGATCACAGTTTATTTACAGTGAGGTGTCAGATACACGACAGTCCACAGTCTGCACCTGTCTGTCGTCTGTGAAGGTAAATATCTGATCAGCCTGACTACTGCCCTGCTGTAACTGAACTGTTAATCTGACTGACTGGCAAATAGGCTTAATTCAGTCAACAGAAAACCCAAAGTGCTGCTTATCAGCTGAAAACACCCACAGAGTCTGTCCTGTAGAGTCAACACAGCTCTCTTTAGTTATTTCTATCTGCTCTTTATCATTATCAGGTCAGAAACAAAGCATTTAACAGACACGAGCTTAAAGAGAGTTTATACTGGATGTGGTGGAAGAGATCATGTGCTGTCTGATTCAATCATTAACCCTTATATCTCAACGGCCACGCACAGGGAGGTTTTTACTTTCAGTATTGTTTCTCCTTAGTCTATCTATTTCATTTTGCAGACGTTATGCATTTTTTATTTTTGTGTTTTTGTAGCCAAAACCAGAACAAATGCAGTTTTTTAAAGGCTCGCTGTTGCAGCCTAAACACATGCAGTATCTTCTAAGATGTATTCAGTGTGCGTGCAAAGCGTCAGATTCTTACTTTTATCTTTAGTCAGGGAAAAACCCCTGTGGTGAAAGCAAACTGTTCTTTAAATGTATTTATTTAACCTTTATTTAACCAGGTTTGTCCCATTAAGATCTGAGGATCTCATTTGCAAGGGAGACCTGACCAAGAATGGCAGCAATATATACAAACAGTCACACAGACTCAATACGGAACAAAAATGTGAGGAAACATCAGTAAAAACAGAGACACTCTGAGAGTTTGGACTCCAGCCTTTTAACTGCAGATTTAAAAACAGTCAAAGGCACCAAGTTTTGCCTGAAAACCTTCTTTCCCATTTCAGTTCAGACTCTGGGGACAAAAAACTGTCTAAATCTCAATGATCTCAGGTTGTGTAATCCGTCCTTTAAGATCAATAAGGAGGAGAGGTAGTCCGGGATTTTTCCAAGAATGACTTTGTAAATGAAAACGTACCAATGACCAAGCCGACGAGTAGTTAAAGAAGTCCAACTGACTTTGGAGAATAAAGTACAGCGATGAGTTAAAAATCCACAGTTTGTTATAAATCTCAGAGCTCCATGGTAAACACTGTCCAACATTTGCAGACTCTGGGCAGAGGCATTCATGTATAAAACATCACCATAATCAAGAAGAGGTAAGACTGTAGACTCCACAAGTCTCTTTGTAACATCAAAAGAGAAACAGGACTTGTTTCTATAGTAAAACTTTCTAACAACATGCTGAATATGTTCTTTAAAAGACAAATTTTCATCCAGTAAAAACCAAAGGTACTTAAAAGAAGACACAAGTTCAATTTCTTGACCGTAAATATTAACAATATTCCCTGACAGTATTTCTTGTGACGCTCTTGTAGATGAAAACAACATGAGTTTAGTTTTCTCCACATTAAGTTGCAGCTGCCTAAGCTGATCTTGGACCAAATTAAAAGCATGCTGAAGATTTTCAAAGGCCAGCGCAGGTGTTGGTGCACAGCAATGAATGACTGTATCATCTGCATAGAAATGAAAATTTGCATTTGGAACATTTGGTCCCAGGCAGTTGATATATATTGTAAATAAATAGATAACCAGGAGAGATTCTGTTCAGGTTTCAAGAACAGGTGTTCCTCTCTGTGTCTTTAACTTTGAGTTTTTGCTGCTGGAAAAAAGATTTTAATCTCAATGGGACTAACCCGGTAAAATAAAAGATAAATAAAATAAAGAAATACTGCAAAATCCCCACATTAAGGACTAACTCCTATGAGTTTGTCTCACACTACAAACAAACAGTTAAGGTTCAGTGTTGCAGATCAGAGACGGGAGGTCCCGTGGTTTCTTTTGTCTCGCTCCAGCAGCAGCTCTGAACAATGAAAGGCTGCTCTAAACCATTTTTAAGAATTTGTGACTAATGCTGGAGATCAATTACTGAAGCAGTCAAACACCCACTAAAATACAACAATGATTGAGCCGAATATGATATAAACACAGTTAAACCTGAACATTTCTTTTATGAAGACACTAAAACCAAATAATTACCGACCCGCTTCATTTTATCTGCAAGAAAAGACTCGACCTGCTGCATCTCATATCACCTTTATTTTGTATTCAGTGTTGATGCAGTTTGTGTGATAACCAGAGAAGTTTAACGTTTACCTGCAGCTTCCTCATGCCTCTGACACACATGTTAGTATCATACCTGCGAGACAGGAATCTAAACTAACAGGTTTTACTCACTAGTCGCTGTTGGGAAATAACCTGCAGGTGTTAGACAGGCAGATCCTCATCAGTCTAATCACTATGAGACAGAATCATCAGCTGGTGATTATTACAAATCAATAACATCACGGTGTATCTGTGTGGAGTATCACCTGTTTGACCTGCTGCAGCGAAGTTTAATGTGGTCATAACAAAGAGGGTTTTACAACACTTTAACCTTCTTCATATATTATATCAAAGATCTGTCATGTCGTCAGTGTTTTTAACTTGTACATACAAGCAGCAGCTGATTTATCAAAGTTACCTCCTGTTTTACAAAATCTAACCGGTGCCGATCATTCAGAGTTTAAACCAGCTGTTCTGATGTCAAAGCTCCTGTAAGGGGGTGCTTTAGTACCACTTGATACAAAGGTCCTTACAATGAGCAGTAATTGATAAGATAAGAAAAGAAGAACTTTATTGATCCCTGAGGGGAAATACAGTAAATAGTCTATAATGGTTATCTATAACCTGCCCTTAGGACCTCATAAAATGCTTGTAAATAAATCTCAAACTGTTATAAAAGCTTCATTTATTATTTCTTATAAGACAAAGAAGGCCGTCATTAGGAACTCATGTGTCCCGTTAGCTGCAGTAATAACATGTTGCTCCTCATATAAACCTTTAAGCATTTTTTGATCGCTCCTCTTTCGTCGCCTGGAGCTGTTCAATTTGACAAGCGGAGCAGGAGGAAGTAAAAATGATGTAATATCATTTCTACTGTAAAAGCACTGCAGTGACACAGCTTCATGAAAAGAGGAAGAAGACACGAGCAGGTGTCAACCCTCGATCTGTGAGACTTTCACACATTTACATCTTTTCTTCGTCGTTCTCACCCAGCAGACCGCTGGAGCCTCGTGTGAACCACCAAACCAGACCTCAATGAATATTCATTTATTTGCCTTTTTTGCTATTTTTTCAGCTACACCCACAGTTTTGCTTCACTTATAGACAAAGCAGTGTGTCCCGCCTGCCTCCTACTGTTTCCCTCTGTCTGTCACCTTCATCAGTTTTACAGAGACGCCCATCTAACAGCTCCCATTTTGAAATATGTCCATCAGCATAATAGACATGTGGTGCGTTGGCGAGACTTATCAAAGATATAGCATTTTGTAACAAAGCAACTCTACAATAGTTCAGAAGGAGGATCATTGGAGGATGGTACTGAAGAGCCTGAAGAGTCTGCAGGTGATCAGGTACGAGGGGTCAGGAGCTGCGAGAGCTTCTCTAGTGAAGTGATTTAATGTGGTGATCTGATCTCAATAATAAAGACAACATAAAATCAAATATCCTCAGAGGGATGAAAACATACTTCGTCAGCCCGTCCTGGTATCATTTATGTTTACGGCAAGAAGTCGAGTCTCTCTGGTTGAAGTCTTTTTAATACACCCTGACTTTTCACTGCAGAACTTTGTCTCTCCATTATCGGCCTCAGCTCGTCATCACGACTGATATTTGGCCTTTAGCTGACTAGTGTGTCACATGTTCAAATTACTAAAAGTATCTCTGTATAGCAGCAGGACAAATAATAGGAACCGATATTCTGAAAATGATATACATATGTAGGCCATACAATATATAAATACTGCATCTGCTCTTTAATATATGAAAAAAAGATGTGTATCAGTTAGGGATGGGCATTTCAAGCAAAAGCGCTATTTGATATTTGCTGGCAACTATTTGAGAATTATTCGGAGATCGTAATTTGCTCTGTGCGTTGATCACATAGACTGTTTGTACTATGGACAACGTGGCTCCGCCTTCCGTCATCAAACAAATTTGAAACTGAATTGCTCTCCGTATTTCCGGGATTTTCTCCACTTCTGGAACCAAACAGCGTGTCCCCCGGCTGAGCTACGCAATCTGTGTGCGCCCATTGGCTGTTTCAAGTGTCAATCACAGAAAACATGAACCCCCTAATAACTTTTAAAAATGGAGCTGTACAGAAAAAAGAGGACTTGAGCACAAACCAGTCTGACAGTAACTACATGTCAACATCACAACCAGGGGGGAGAAACATTTATATTCTGTGTCATTCATTTATAAAGTTTGTCCACAGCTCCAGAAGGAGGCGGGGTTTATGACCTATACTGCAGCCCGTCACCAGAGGGCGCTGTTCTCACGGTGGCTTCACCTAATGAGGAGGCAGACAGCATCCATTCTATATACAGTCTATGGATTTGCAGCATTAACTAGCGCAACAGTTAATGTTATCGTGTTATTTGGAGGAACCCTGTCTAAAACAAAAACCATCGTCATATGAACTCTTCGATTTTTATAAATGTTAATGACTATTCAGATATTTGAAAATTATTGCCCATCCCTAGTATCGGTATCATATTGTTACAAATGTCCACCAAAATAAGTTTCAAAATATCAGCGTATCAGACATCTGCAAAAATTCAGTGAGTTCTGACAAAATTGTTGTTACTGTAAATGAACAATATATATATTGTTGGCATGATGTTGGTGTCAGTAGATAATGTTAGCTGTAGGTATATCTGCATGTGTCCCTAAAATGAAAAATAGAGCGCAGAAGAGTTTTGCAGATCTGTAGTTATGATACAGAATATTATCGGCGTGATATCAGCTGATAAAAGATTAAAAAGTTAATAATCGGTTTAAGCAGGTTTAGAAAACTCCGTGACTGTCTTATTATCGGCAACAATAAGTCAGAGCTGATAGGAGTGTGTTGTGTTCTCTGTTGTTAAAGTAAATATTTGCTCTTATTAAACATTTATATCCTCCAATAAGGCCGGCTGTAACTCTCGGCTTGACTCGCCCTGAGTTATGCTAACCCTTATATCTACAGAGTGTTTCTAAAAGGAGAGAATATTACGGTGCATGCAGCTTCCTCCTACACGCTCATATATGTGACATATGTTGAAGTCAGATGAGCAGACAGGAATCTAAACTAACAGGTATCCAAGTCATCTCTGCATGCAACAATGTTAGGAAAGAGTCTGGAGGTTTTTAGAGCCGATGGAACGAGAAGGGCCCGAGGGGTGTCCTGGAGGAGTGATTGACAGGTGAGCAGGTATGTTGAGGCTGTAGACAGTGTTAACTGACACTGAACTGTGTGTCATAACCTTATATCCCTGTGCTGTTAAACACCGTTACCCTGAAACATCCCGGGTTATACTGGTTTGAGGACGGGCTCAGAGAAAGCTGCGATCCCATTGGAGGAAATGCCTCACGTTACGTATTTTTATGCACTCCTTTAATTGTTTTAAACATTTAGATATTTAACGTTGTTTTGTGCCGACTCATAGTTTCAGGTGTAATAAAGTGGGTCCTTATTCCCCACCTCCACTCTCCATTTGGTGGTGACCCAGAGGATCCAGTGATCCTGTTTCAGCTGATAATTACAGCCTCTTTGTGGAGTGTAGTTCGTCCCACGCTGCAGGCTGAATGACTGCATCCTCGGGGTCACACACAAAGCAAACAGGCACAAAAACAAGATCATCTGCTTTACACCTCATGATTCGCTTCAAGCCGCTAGTGCTGGCTGTTAGTGTTCGGCTGGATCTGCAGGATTCTCCAGGACCGCTGTCAGCGTCGATGACTATCGATGGAGAAAATAAAGGGCCCTAAACGCTGACGCTGAGGGCTGATTGAACAGAAACACGTTTTTTCTGTTTTTGTGTGTCTGCTCTTAAAGGCAACACAACATTATTTGGGATTAAATGTCTTGATTTAGAGGACCGGCTCTGGCCAATCAGGGCACTGATTTATGTAGGGGTGTCTAGGAGTCGGGATTTCCCCTGGGTCTATAAATACAAAAATGCAATATTCTTGGACATTAATTTTAACTTTGAAAGGAAAAGAGTGGCAACATTAAAATCTGATGTGCTTTATTTTTTATGGACTCAAAAAGAAGCGGTCTGTCCAAATTTGGAGATGAAGATCCCGCCTCTCGGATAGGTCAGGATTTCAGAGTGGCCAATCAGATTTCAGAGCAGGAAACTGAGAGAGAAAGGGGGAATGAAAGCCGCTGAACACTGCTTAATAAAAATCGTGAAGTAACAAAACATTAATGCACATTTACTGGACAGAATAGACTGTTTATTGACCTTGTTGAAACAGCATTTGTGGCTGCTACCCTTTCCACACAGCTGTTAAATAGATGACTTTAAATTAAGGCGCCTCTCATTTGTGTCTCTGCAGGAAACGTCGTGCTCGAGAACCTGAAAGTGAAGGAAAATGCTTTGGTGAGTTTTGTTCTGTGCCACTCATGTTGAGTGTATTCGACTGGTCTGCTGAACGTCTTTTGGATGAATGTGTTTAACAGCGACTAAAACACGGCCTCCAATCACTGCAGTAAAGTTGCATACTAACCAAATAAACCGAAACAGTTGAATTTCCCAGGATTCTTACACCCTCAGAGTCTTTTTCTGTAAGGGGTCTATCCTCCTGGTGTCCCGTTATCAGCCCTCTTACGGGTCTATGCTGCCAGGATCCGATACTTTAGGACCCTTTGGGTTCTGTCCTACTCTCAGAGGGGTTTATGCTTCCAAAGTCAGGGGCCTCTGTTTCCAGGGTGTCCATCCTCTCAGGGATCTCTCACCGTACTCGACGAGCTCTAAGCTCCCAGAGTTTCATGTTCATAGGTCATATGCTTTCAGAGTTTGATTTCAGGGTTCCAGATCCCTCTCTTAACCTCTAAGAAAAGGAAGAAGAAGAAGGTTTGGATCCATTAATGGCTTTGATAATCAAATGATCGTCCATTGATTGTGAATGTGCTGTCAGTCAAAGCTTCATAGTTATAGTCGTGTTGTGAGAATAATAGTGATAATGAAAATGAGAGAGGGTTTATTTTCTATTTCAGAGCAAATTTCAAGTTCCCTTCAAAGTGAAGGCCGGACAGATCGGTGAGTCCTACATTTGTCATGTTTCAGATGATTTTTCATATTTGATTTTTATTGATAATTTTGAATAGATTCAGCATAAAACAACAAAACAAAAACAGCAACTGTGAATTAGGTCTGAAAATGTGCAAAAAAGAGCCTCCCACTGAAAAAGATCAAATTAGAAATACTATTTATTATATAGAAATTAATCAGAATCAAACTATTGATGTAGTTGAAGTAGTAGAAGAAGTTGCAGTGGTAGAAGTAGTAGAAGAAGAAGAGTAGAAGAAGTAGAAAAGGTGGAAGTAGATGAACTAGAAGTAGCAGAATAAAAAGTAGAAGGGTGGTAGTAGTAGTAGAAAAAGTTTCAGTAGTCAAAGAAGATGCAGAAGTAGTGGAAGAAGTTGAAGTAGTAGTTGGAGAAGAAAAGGTGGTAGTAGTAGTCGATCAAGCTGTAGTAGTTGTGCTAGTAGTAGAAGTTGTAGAGATGGTAGTAGTAGTAATACTAGTAGAAAAAAGTGGTAGTAGTAGTAGTTGAAGCTGTAGAAGTAGGAGTAGTAGTATTATTCAAGTACTAGTAAAAGTGATAGTGGTTGTAGTAGTAGTAGAAGTGGTGGAGGTAGTAGTAGAAGAAGTGGTAATAGTAGTATTAGTAGAAAAGAAAGTAGAAGAGTGGTAGTAGTAGTAGAAGCTTTCGTAGTAGTGGTAGTAGTAGAAGTAGAAGAGGTGAAAAGAACAGGACAGTATAAGACATAATTCACTGTGTTAACCTTGCCCACATGATTGGGTGTCATTTAGGAGTCTAACTGGGTCATTATTGGCCCAGAGGTAGATGGTGCTGATATTGTTGGTATGCAGTAGAGCTGTAGTGATTTCAGATTATAGCGATCATAAATGATCATGATATTTTTGGAAAACCTGAAAATAAAACGCAGATAAGAACACATCTCATTACGACGTTTATCAGTCTAATGTTAACACACAATCATCTCACAGCTGTGAATGTTTATTTTCATGATCTCAGGGAAGCTGACGTTAAAGATCCCCTGGAAGAATCTCTACAATGATGCTGTGGTGGCCACGCTGGAGGGGCTGTACCTGCTGGTTGTTCCTGGAGCCAGTAAGTCAAAGCTTTACACCGTCTCCATGCAGGATTTCTCCCTAACATGTAAACATTGAATAAGAAGGGACCCCAAATAGACCCCTGTAGGACGCCACATGAGAGCGGAATAAAAGAAGAGGAGATGTTTCCTAGCACTAGAGAAAAGACTGGTTTGATAGGATCTGAACCTAATTCCATCTGACTGATTGAAGGTCAAGATTAGGCCAAGAAGAATAAACATAAAGTGCAAGCTAGAATCAGCTGCAAGCATAGATGTCATGTCAAGAGCAGTGTCTTGGAGCTGAAACCAGAGCTGAGTGTTTCACATTTCCTGTCAGTTTGTTTTTGATGTTTCCTCCCAGTATGTTTTGAAGGAAAAACCTCCTCAGTGGGCTATGAAGTCCTTGAATGGAGGTCCAGTTTTTCCAACTGAGTGAAAATTTTGGACCTCAGACAAACTATTATCCACTTACAGAGCTAAAAATGTCCCTCCAGGACCGGCAACAATGCACAGTTTGTCCATAGACCCAAGGCCAGGACAGACTCTACATTATTCCTCTTGAAACTGAAGTTCAGCAGCCTTTTTTAAAGGGGGTAGTAAAAACTGAACTTTCATGTGATTTTGAAAAATATTTTAACCATGATAGCCAAACAATGTCCAGAGCCGTCCCTCCCGTCCCCAATGAGAGGCTCTTACCTTTGAGTTTAATCCAGGTGTGAGTTTTTTTCCAGGCAGTGTAGAATAAATAAAACCTAACAACCCATTATAATATTGGCGTTTCATTTCAGCCGTGTCATTATCAGTATTGGCTGATAAAGAGCTGATATTGGTCTACCATTGGTTGTCAGGCATTAGCAGATTAACCAGTGAGATCGGCCCAAACTTTGTTGGTTTCCTGGGCTTATAAAGGCCTTTTCCCACCATTCAACCATCCAGATAGTAAACAGGGATTTCTTTAGGCTCAAAGAAGAGTGTGCTCTCCGACAGGCTAGAGGTCGACCTCCTTTAGTCTGTAGGTCATCCTAATCAAGCTGAGGTAGCTTTAATCCCTAGTATCTCCTTTGATAACACCAGAAACATAAACTTCACAGCTAGATTTAATCTTATGAACTTTTGCATCAGTGGTATTGGAGGAGTTCATGTTCTGAGCTGATCTGTGTGTGTTCCAGCTGGATCTAAGTTGGAATCGTGTCCATTTAACGGTAAGACATCCAGGTTCAGAGGTGGTGGGTCAAACTCAGGTCCCGTCTGGTTTAAGGTCCTCTCTGTTTGGGCTGCACGATGCTACAAAATAGTTCAAATAAAACCGATGGTAATAAAAATGTACTGAGCTGTCCTTCAAAATAAAAGCTCTTTAATTATGTTAGAGGGCTTTTGCTGTGAAGGAATGAGAGCTGCAATGTCATCAGTTTGTGCATGTAAAAAGCTCATCATGCAGCCCAGTGTCTACTCTGTCTGTGATCTACTTCTTCTTGTGTTTTTGTCTTTTTATTTCAGGGCTGTACTGGTTTCATGTAGATCTAGCCGGTCTCTAATCTGGGATTTCCTTCATAGGTGTCAAAGTCAGCAGTTACGACAGTCTGATCTTGTGACTTTTCTTGCAGACTTTGTTGGGATTTATCGGTGTCTGGTACTCTTTTTCCCATTTTTGTTCCACTGCCACCATTGCAGCAGACAATCAACACCAAATGATATTAGTAATAATGGCAAAAGAAAAGAAGTGAACTGTATATATAATATGTCAGACACACAGAAAATAGAACTTCCCATTATTTACACCAGAACATAAGAACACTTGGAGCTCACATTATCATCACATATTGAGGTTAGATATTCAAATTATTCATTTTAGATTCCATTAAAACTTTTTTTCATGTCTCTGACTATAAGACACACACACACACACACACACACACACACACACACACACACACACACACACACACACACACATATTGACTATGTGTGTGTGCGTGGTAGTCCCTCTGTTTATGTCACCTACATGCACACAAACTACTACTACTACTACTAACATCACTATTACTAGTACTTCCACTTCTAATACTACTCCTTCTACTACTACCACTACTTCTTATACTACCTCCACCACTCCTACTACTACAACTACTATTAATATCACTTCTATGAGTACTTCTCCATCTACTACTACCACAACCACTATCACTTTTACTAGTACTTCTACCTAAATTACTAATACTACTACTCCTACTTTTACTACTACAGCTTCAATTACTACCACCACTTTTTCTACCACTACTACTACTACAGTTTCTACTGCTACGACTATGACCCTTCTCCTTCCTCTTCTACAACTGCTACTTCTTCTACCACTTCTACTACTATTGCAATTACTATCACTGTTACTACAACTACCACTTCCACTACTACTTCTACTCCTACCACCTCTTCTACTTCTACTTCTACATCCACTTCTACTACTTCTACCACTTCTTCTTCTACTACTACACATTTTTCTACGACTACAACTACTGTTAATACTAACTTCAGCTAGTTCTTTCACTTCCACTTCTTATACAACTACTAATACTTATACTACTACTATCACTACCTCTACTTCCACTACTTCTACGACTAGCTCTACTACTGTGACTTCTACTTCTTCAATTCTTAAACTACTGCCACTACCACTAATATGACTACTAATATCGCTTCTACTACGACTCATATTCATATTTGTACTACTACTAAAACTTATGCCACTTCTGACTTTCCTGCTTTTTGAGGTAATTTTCTTCTTCATACAAATTTTGCAAAATTTCAATCTACGTAACACATTCATACTACTTGTACTTCTTCAACAGTTTTCACATTCAAATCCAAACATAACATCATTCCATCCAAATTCTACTTCTTTATTTATCACCTCTTGGCGGTGTGAATTTGCTCGGGCCCCGTTGGTTCCCCGCTGGGCGCCAGTTCTCTATGTTGTCGAGAGAGCACTTTCCCTAAACCGCCATCTTTTTTCCGTGACCCTGAAGTCCTCTTTTGTGTTTTTTTTAAAGCCATGAAGTACGATGCTGCGAAGGAGGAGCATGACCAGCTGGACTCCAAACAGAATGAGCTGCAGCGCATCGAGGAGGCCTTACAGATGGCTGCACGCAGAGGTGAGACTGCATGACCGCCGCTGACCTCTGACTTACCTTGAGGACTGACCTGGCTCGTGCTGCTGCCTGTTCTTTGTCTGTTTCTCCTCTGCTGGTTAATCTGCTGACATGAGGCTTTCTGTGGTGATTTAACTTTCTTCACTCAAACTCAGAGAGAGATGATTTATGTTACTGCAGATATGCAAAATTATCAGTTAGGACTTTTCAGGCATGGACAATGTTCCTGTACATAACCTGAGTTTTTCACCTGGAATATTTTGAGTTAAAGCAAATTTTCAGGGTAATTCAGTGCAGGCGTGTAGGAGATGCTTGTAGATGTGACTGCTGTAGTGTCGATTCCCTCCAGTGAGCCTACCTGTGAGGGTGTAAAGTCAGGTAATTTTCCATTTTAAATTTCTGGAAAGAGTGAAATAATTGTGTGTCTTTACCTTATTTTAGTGTTTTAGGGGTTTAATTGAATTTGTGCTGTAACTGGAGCCAGTGTTTTGCATCTCAGAGTACTTTCTCAACAATATTTTTATTAGTTTTATACAGATATGAAAAAGAAAGACATTACAAACACCCCCCTTTCCCTCAAAACCCCATCTACTGCTGGAAGTTGGTATTACTGTGCTTAAATAACAAATTCTGGAGCTATAACAAAAAACAAAAAAATAAATAAGTAAATAAGTAAGTGTTGGAATTTGGGTTTTGTAGATCTTGAAATACATAAGAAGTTGAGGAATCATCTCAGAGTACTTTCAGTGTTTGCAAACCAATGCAGTAGATGACTGTATGTCTATCAAACACAGGGCAGGTTTCAGAGCCAGGCCATGATGGCTTCCTCATCCTGAAGACTGCTTACATCTAAACTGACTCTTCAGTATTTAACAGGAAGTGATGATTACAACAGCACTGACGAAGATTATTTCTCTTGTGAAATACATTTTTAATATTTGGATAAGTTTTATCTCAGTAGAAGAGAGCAGAAGTGAAGAGCAGCTTTACTTATGATGTACAGGATGGAATCATCAGCATATGAACGAATATTTTAGTTCACAGAAACAAAAAGCCGATATTTAAAGTGTAAAAACAGCAGCTTTTAGCTCACAGATGGATGAATGAGACACAAACTGATGGATGAATGATTGTATTAACATGATTTCTGTGCTGTTCATGCTGCGTTCGCTGTCAGCGTCTCAAAGTGGAGACCTGCTGTTCAGCCTGGAGAGTGTTGTTTACAAGGAGCCTCAGAACGGTAACTAAACACACCCAGCATGAATCGTTTAAACTCCGGAGACGAATGTGTTTCTGCTTCACGCTAACCCTCTATCCGTGTGCTTTCGGGCTTTTCTGTCTCTAACCGCTCTCTCTCTCTTCAATGCTGCCAAAGTCCAAAAAGGATTTAAAAAACAGAAAAAAACAAAAAAAGGCTTGAAGAAGCTGAGGCGGCATGACAACAAAGCAGGTAAGGGTTTTGGATTTCACTTTGTCTCACCTGCAGGAGCTCCGTCTTTTTACTGTTAAACACGTCCTGTGAGGTTTACTGATCCCACAGAGATGTTCTGATTCTCACTGCTCATCTTCATGCTTGGGTTGAGGGGTTGTCATTAGGGGTCATGTGATCGGTTATATAACTTATCAGATGAGCATTATGTCGGGATGAGAGAACAATCATAGGATGGTGTCTACACTTTTGATCCGAGCGCATGTATCTCGTGTTTATTTGAACTTGAGACGTTTCACACTCATGAAGGAATGATTTCAACAGTTTTGATGCTTCTATAGATCCTGACACATCACATGACAAACATGACCTAGATGTTCTTCCCCCTCATACCCTCAGAGTCAGGTGTTAGTTAGCATCTGAATCAGTTTCAGGTTGAAATCCTGCAGCTGAGATCACACAGCAACAGGAACATAAACGGCAAACAACCTTTTTTTTTTGCTTTGATGCATTTAAAAAGTCGTTTCTGCATATAAAAAAAGCAGAAGTATTACCTTAAAGAAGGAAAAGCTAAAATTAGTGCATTAAAAAATGAATTAAATGTAGAGAGATGTTCCTGCTAATTATGGGAAAGAATAAAGACCACAAAAAAAGATTTAAATTTTTTTATTGAGGTTTTTTTCTTTCATTAAAATGTCAGAATTCTGATTTTAATCTCAAACTTTCAAGTTTAAAGTCAAATTTAGACTTTTTTTGCCTTGGACATCTGAGATAAAAGTCTAATTTCTGACTGAAATCACAGATTTCTGAGTTTTAAGTCAGAATTTAGATTTTTTTTATCAAAAATCTAAATTACATCATCAAAAATGAAATTTTAGGCTTTTGTTTCAGAATTTTGACTTTTTAAAAATAAAATAAATTTAAGAATTGATATAAAGTCAGAATTTATAATTCTTTCATTACAGTTTCCTTAGTTTAAAATTAGAATTCTAAGTAGTTCAATTTCTGTGATCCAGATCTAGATTTTAACACCTATTAGCAGCCGTTCCCCCCAAAAGTGTTAAACTGACGGCCGATGGCTGAACATCCTGATCTGCGATCTTTGGTGTGTCATAGTTTTCTTCTTGTTACAGACAAACCTCAGGAGGAAAAGAAGGACTCCTTCTTTGAGAAACTGGCCGCTCAGGTGATCAAAAACCTGCAGGTGAAGATCAGCAGCATCCATCTGCGCTATGAAGACATTGTGAGTACTGGTTCAGGTCCAGGTTCTGGTTCAGGTTCCTGGGTTTGTTTGCAGCTCTGACAAACAGATCCATGACATCTCTTCAGTATCAGATTGATCATACGTTAACCATCTCTGTCATGTGACTGTTTCAGCTGTCAGACCCAAAGCACCCTCTGTCTCTGGGAGTCACACTGTCTGAGCTCAGCCTGCAGGTAACACACACACACACACACACACACACACACACACACACACACACACACACACACACACACACACACACACATGTTGGTGTTTCTGATGGTTTCACCGTCCACTTCTGTCTTTTTCAGACCACAGATGAAAACTGGAAGGCGTGTATCCTGAACGAAGCTGCAAAGATCATCTATAAGGTGAGAGATGCTCAGCTTCTTCTCGACTTTCAGCACATCTTTTCTTTTACTGTGGAGAAGCTCAAGTCCTAACGCTCTTGTTTAGAGTCTGAAAAAAGGGAAAATTTCTGAGCGACCAAAGTTTTTTGAGAAGTTTGTACAAAGAGGAAAGTGTATTTCATGGTCTGAGTGTTTGTTCGCTTTAGCTCGGCCGTCTGGAGAGTCTTTGTGCCTACTGGAACGTCGACAGCCCCATTTTCTACAAAGGATCATGGGAAGACATCGTGGTAGGTTGATGCTTTATCTCTTTCATGTTATCGTCTAAAACCAGCTGATAAACGAACCAAAATAGGTCTAAAAGTGTTATATTCTGTTTCTGTAGGATCAGCTGAAGTGTGGGATCAGCAGTAAGGATCAGGAGATCCCAAATTATCACTACAGTAAGTTCATGCTGTAATTCACCGTAGTTCAGAGGATCAGATTGAGTTTTGTTTTTTTGTTTAAGCTAACAGCATCAGAAGTTAGACATGAGCAGAGAAAAGAGCAGATTTTCAAAGTTTGGCCCTTCCAGGAGCCCGTACTGTCAGCCACATCCAGATAAATGTGGAGTTATCTTTCTAGATTAAGAATTAGTCAAGAATGAAATTGATTAATCTCATATAAACTGGGTGTTAAACCAACGTTAACTCCTCCTCCTCCTCCTCCTCTTCATCGGTTTGTTTGCAGTCTTTAAGCCGATCTTCGCCTCGGCTCGAATGTGCATCAATCCAAATGCTGAGCTGGAGCTGAAAACTCCAAAAGCCAACCTTCACATGGAGGTTCAGAACATCGCCATAGAGATGACCAAACCACAGGTATGCACAGAAACTCTCTGATCAGTGAGTCCGAGTCGACGGCTCTTCTCTGCTGCAGTTTTCTGTCAGTGTTGCTGATGTGTCCTGGTCTTCTGCAGTACCTGTCCATGGTGGAGGTCCTGGAGTCTGTAGACTGCATGTTCAAGAACGCCCCCTACAGGAAGTTCAGACCTGATGTTGCAGTCCACAACAATGCCAGAACCTGGTCAGTTTAACTTAGAGGTTAAACTTTAGGGGCGTGTCCCTCGAGATTTTAGTTCCTGAAGCTTTAAAGCTGACGGCATCGGGTCAGAGGACAGTAAAAGAGTCTTAAGATGTGTGAATGAAATTAAAAAAGGTTTGAATGATCAAATAAATCATAAGTAAACATCAGCATTAATCAAAACTCTATTTGAAGAGATTTCAGCTGCACCTGACAGGTAGAAACACATTGGAGACCAGCAGCTTCTAAAGAGTGTCTTTTTTTAAAACTCTATTTTTTCTTTTACTTTTTTACTTTTAGAGATTATCCTTTTAACTCTATTTTTTTTTTCATTTTTTAACTTTTAAAGATTTTTTTTAAAACTATTTTGTTTTATTTTAATTTTTAATTTTTAAATTGTGTATTTTTTTAAACTTTGTTTTTTAAATTTTTTTGAATTTTTAAAGAGTGTCTTTTTTTAATTAATTTTGTTTTATTTAATTTTTCTTATTTTTTTAACTTTAAAGCATGTCTTTTTTTAAACTTTATTTATCTATTTTTTTTTTTTTTTTTTTAACTTTATCAAAGCGCTCATGTTACAGTTTGAGTTCGGCACGTGACAGCGGTTCGAGTTAAAATTTGAGCATCATTCAAAAACAGCACAAAAGTTCAAAAAGTTCAACACAAAAGTTAGGACAACCAAAGAGGAGGATCTGATCTGGTTTAGACCTGCAGGTCGTTGTTTCTAGTTGTGACGATCACATGACCCTCAGGTTTGATTTCTGCGTGTCCTCCTCCAGGTGGAAGTACGCCTTTAACAGCATCATGGAGGTCCACATCAAACGTGTGAGTCGCATGTGGTCCTGGTCCAACATCAGAGAGCACAGGAAGAACCTGAAGGACTACAAGACCGCCTACAAGAACAAGCTGCTGAGCCAGAACAAGCCGAACCCGGACGTGGAGCAACAAGTCCAGGTGGACTGTGAATATTATTCATATTAGTCCTTTTTGAAGGACGTATTTTCTTTATGTTAATATTTGGATGATACTAGAGACTGACTCAGTCGATCGTCTAGATCGGAGGATCAACAGATTGTCCAAATATGATCTGTAAACATTGACTGAAATGAAAATAACGACATTTGAGATATTTGGAATAAAAACAGCCGACATTTTTAAGAGGCTTGGAGGTGATACAGATTTCCTGAACTCAGAGTTCAGATGGTTTTTGTTTGGATAAACTCGCTGACTTGAGTCTGATCTGTTTCTATCAGGACCTGGAGAAAGTTCTGGATGTCTTCAACATCACTCTGGCCCGGCAGCAGGCCCAGATGGAGGTAAATCTGTCTGATCGGTTGTTCTGATGAGCAGCAGACCCGTGATTTAAGAGATGACTCTAACTGAACGTGGTTTCTGCTCCAGGTCATCAGGTCTGGGCAGAAAGAGCTGGCAAAGAAGGCGGCGGGTCAGAAACAGGGAGGAGGAGGAGTGGGAGGTTTCTTCAGCGGCTGGTTCGGTCGGAAGGCGAAGAAGGAGGAGCAGGAGCCGGAGGAGAGCAAGGAGACGGAGAGTATGTCAGATTTACGTCACATGAACCTCTTTGACTTAATACAGCAGTAAAGCAAACAGTTTTTTCTGCCGTGCAAAACAAAAGCGTCCTCTGGGAACATCCTGGTCCATCAAACTGTGTCAAATCTTAAAAAATGGCGCTAAGGTTCAGGAGTCCCTGAACTGTGGACCAGCAGAAATTCTAAATCAGACAAGAACGGGACGATATTTCACGTTACAGGCTCAGAGTGTTTATAAAAGAAGAAGTGATGCAACAGAAAGGTAGAGATGAACCTCTAACAGCTTTTTAAAATGTTGTTCCTGATTATATTTCAGCTTCTGGTTTGGACGAGATCATGACGACAGAGGAGAAGCAGAAGCTGTACACCGCCATCGGCTACAGCGGCAGCTCTCACAACCTGGCTTTACCTAAACAGGTCAGCACACACTCCTCATGTCACGTTCAAAGTCATGTCTGTGTTTGTTTTTAGCCTTTTTTTCCAACAGTCTGAATCTGAAGGAGAGTTTTGGATTAAATGGATCTCAAACGGTCCTTTTTAACGCTAACACTGTCTGCGCTGATGTTGACTCACTGAGCACGTGCAAGAAGGGTCACATTATCATCATGAGAAGTGCCAAATGTTTTCTCGAGTTTTGAAGGGTTTTTTTAGCGGCTCTCTGTAAATTACACAGCGGTAATTTATTAAGAGGTACCGTGAAACTGTGAAAAAGCAAATAAACATTACAATCTTCATAAATCCAACATTTAAATTCATTTATTACAAATACAAAGGTAGTGTTATTGTATTAAAATATTATTATAATATTTAAACAACAATTAAACAAGAGTAAAACATAAATATTTACAATAACAAACATTATTTATTGCTACACGTGTGCACTGAGCTCCTGCTTCAAAAGTTGCCATCTCATGTTTATACACTTTCCAGGGGTGCGCCGCCAACCCAGGAACATGAATGTGAACCCAACAGAAAAGACATTTAGAGGTTTTATTTTTAAAAGAGCGGCTGCAGATACTGAGCAGAATATCAGAGTAAAGAGTTCAGGAAGTTTGTCAGAGAAATGCTGCAGAAATAGAGAAAGATTTGACCTCCACTGTCGCTTTGACAAACTCTCTGCGTTTAACTTTAAATCATCTGTATGTGTGTTTTTCCAGTACGTGGCCGTGGTCGTAACCTTCCAGCTGTTCAGGACCTCAGTGACGGTGAGAGAGCTCCCCGACATCCCAGAGATCCTCAAAGTCCAGATGCTGGACCTCAGCACCAAGATATCTCAGAGACCAGGAGCTCAGGCCTTCAGGTGAGACTCTCCTCATCCGTCCTCAGACCGGGCTCATCTTCCACCGGGACGGTTTTCAGCGTCTGCATAAATGATTGACTCTGAGTCCATCTCTTTGTCTCTGCAGGATAGAGGCGGGGCTTCAGCACTGGTACGTTACAGGTCTACAGCAGCAGGGGGCGGTACCTTCTCTCATCGCCTCAGTGGGGGACACGGCTTCCTCTCTGCTCAGCGTCGTGTTTGAGATAAACCCCGAGGAGAGCACCGCCGACCAGCTGCTCAGAGTTCACTCTCAGCCCGTGGAGATCGTCTACGACGCGGTAAAAACATCTGAGATAAAAGAAGTTTAAACTCAAGGAGAGCTCATCTTCTTCTGTTGTTTTCTCATGTCGTATCCGCTCATCTAAAACCCGCGTCCTGCTGTTTTTCCTCCAGCTGACCGTGAACAGTTTGGCCGAGTTCTTCAAAACGGGGAAAGGCGTCGATCTGGAGGTCCTGACCTCGGCCACGCTCTCCAAACTGGAGGAGTTCAAAGAGAAAACTGCCACAGGTCAGATCTGCTGTCTTTAACGGGTTTTTAAAGAGCGGACGGGTCTTCAGGACTCTGACAGATTCTGGTCTCTGCAGGTTTGTCCCACATCATCGAGACGAGGAAGATCCTGGATCTGAGGATCGACCTGAAGCCGTCTTACCTGCTGGTGCCGAGGTCTGGATTTTACAGCAACACTTCAGACCTGATCTTCGTGGACTTTGGTAGTTTTCAGGTCGGTTCTTGTCCGTATTTGTGGTTTTGTGATTATATTCCAGGATGATTTACAAACTTTGTGTTTCACTTTATGTTGTGTGTTTGTGTGTGTTTGTGTGTGTTTGTGTGTGTTTGTGTGTGTTTGCAGTTGAACAGTGTCGAGCAGAGCAGTCGCATCTCCTCTTCGTCCTCCTTCTCGTCTCTGGAGGAAATCATGGATCGAGCCTACGAGAGGTACAACGTGGGGCTTCGGAGAGTCCAGGTGCTCTACTGCAAGTCAGGTACACAATAAACACACAAACAAACACACATGTAAGCAAACACACACACACAGCAGCCTTAAAGAGTTTTAAGTAAATGTGTTTTTGTTGTGCTTTAATAAAAGGGGAGGCGTGGAAGTCGGCGCGGCTGCAGGATTCGTCGGTCCAACATATTCTCAAACCGATGGATTTTAACGTCCAGCTCGCCAAGTGTATGGTGGACAAAGACGCCAGGATGCCCAAGTACGTGTGAAGACACGTACCTGTACTTTGAGTACTACTGCAAACTTACTGTGAATCATTTCATTAAAGTCACTGTAAGGAGTTTTTAACCTAAAACTGAAACTGAAGACCTTTAAAAGTAAATAAGATCACCAGGAACGAGGCTGAGGATTTCTCTGTTGTGATTTTTAACACCTGAAACTAGGGGCGGGCGATATTGAAAAATTCATATCATGTTTTTTTTTTTTTTTTTTTGCTAAATCACGATCAAAAATGAAAAATAGAAATAATAAATAACAGATCGTTGTTACTTTCTAATCCTTCATGATCTAAAATCGTCAGATCGTACACCCCTGCCTGAAACCGTCATTAGGGGGCGGGTGTCGGACCAGATCATTGGCAGCAAGCAGCCACTTAAGTAGACGAGATTCTTCTGTGCGATTAGAGAGAGATAAGAGGCGTCTTTTTGTCAGCAGGGGGCGCCGAGTCAACACAGATTAGAAATTCCTTACTGCAGCTTTAAGTTTCTTGAAATGTCGTGTAAAACTTATTAAAATATGACAATAAGACCTGAACTAACTCTCATCTTTGGACCTGTCATGTCAGTGAAACTTCAGTGAAGTGTGATGAGAAATTTTGAGCAGAAATAAAACAACTTTATCAGGACAAATTAGAGTTTTTTACTGTTTTTGTTTAACAAAATTGTCCCCAGCTGATAGTCGTGTCCTGTCTTCCTCCCCAGGTTGAAGGTTTCTGGAGAACTTCCTCTGCTGCATGTGAAGATCTCAGACCAGAAGATCCACAACATCCTGGAGCTGGTCGATAGTATCCCGCTACCCACCAAGGGCTCCACCCCCTCCACCCCCACAGAGAAGGTAGACTTGGTACAGTCCAGTGTTACTGTAGCCACGCCCATTTAAGAAGAGACTGAAAATGAAATTTAAGAGAGGGATGGAGAAGAAATTAAAAAATTTAGAGACCAACTCAGGATTTTAGAGGCTTATAAAGGAATTCTGGTTTTATATTTTAGGATTTATATAAAATGATTTAGGAGTTAAGAGACCAATTTAAGAGTTTAGAGAGTTATTCAGATTTTTAGGAATAAAAATAATCGTTTTTTTTCTCCCTTTGAGTTTGAAAAAGAGAATAATTGAGGAGTTTGAAAGGTTTGTGAAGAGTTTAGGAGAAAATAAAGGAGAAAATCGAGGTAGTTTTTGGGACATCTGAAGAGTCCAGGTTAGGGAAATCAGCAGCTCTGGATTGACGTTACCATATTTGGGCATGTTTCCTGCTGCAGGTGCTGCCATTGGCTGAGGCAAGACCACTCCCACTCAGCCTTCACCCCTCCCTTCTTGATGCCATGGAGACAGGTCGGTGCCGCTCAGATTAAACTCTTATTTAGTCTTGGTCATTTGCATTTCTCTGACTGAGTTTTACATTTATTACATTTTTTAATTTCTGCTGAAAGTTTTTTTGTTGTTTTTGTTGGGATGTTGTAATCGTCGTTTGTGTCGTTTGTTTCAGATTCCGATGAAGACGCCAGCGAGAAGTCGACAGACGACGATCAGCAGCGTCTGGCTCTGGAGGAGCTCACAGACCTTCAGTTCAAGTTTGAAGTCAAAGAGGTTCGTCCGTTTCTGTCTCAGCCGAGGTTGTCATGTGATCAACAGAGGGGCGGAGCCTACCTCAATCTCATTTGTGGTGTATTCAGGTGTTGTTGGAGCTGACCCGGCAGGTGGACCAGGAGAAGACGGTCCTCTCCTTCAGCGTCTGTCAGCTTGGAGCCGAGGGGAAGAAACGGACCTTTGACATGAGCGTGACCTCGTACCTGCGCAGGATCACACTCGACTACTGCGACGTACCAGGTAACATCTTGATGGCCCCTGATTGGCTCAAAGAAACCAGTTTAAAAACAGGTCGGCCAATGAAAACGGGTCTGAACCCGGTCTTGTTCAGGTGTAGTTCTTATTGAAACCTGTTGGTCTTTCAGACGGCAGAAACCGTCCTCTCCACCTGATCAGCTCAGCAGAGCAGCAGGGCTCCGACCTGCTGAAGGTGGAGTTCATCAAGGTGAGCACCAACTCATGAGCTTCTGTCGTGAACGTCAGTCCAGATGAAGGTGAAGTTGGTGTGAGATAAAGAAGGTGTGGTTTTTGTGTTTGTCTCCCTGCAGGCGGAGCAGAGCGGTCCCAGCTTCCAGACGATGTTCAACAACACGGAGCAAACTCTGAAGGTGGGAAAAGAGGAAGAAACAGAAGTGACTCTGTTTCTGTGTCTGACTCTTTGATATCGTGTAAAATCCAGATTTGAGGAACGCACATCAGAGCAGAAATCAGAACCTGTCGCTGAGTCGACTGTCAGGTGTCTCACGGGTGTTTACCTGTCGGTGTTTCAGGTGGAGTTCTCCTCCCTGCACTTCCTCCTCCACACTAAAGCTCTGCTGTCCACCATCAACTACCTGAACACCGCCCTGCCAAAGAAAACCAGCGCCAGCCGAGACCAGGAGGCGAAAAAACAGGTGGAGAAGAGCGAGCAGGGTCGGACAGGTGAGATACGATCGGTGATACGTGTGCAGAGGTGAGCCATCAGATTTATCAGCATCTAACAAGAGGAGGCCTCCTGTGTGTGTCTGCAGTGTCTAAAGCAGCCAAAGACAGCGGCGTGATCAGTTTCAAGCTGTCCGCCGTGTTGGGTTGTTTCCGGGTGGAGGTCTGTGATGACCGCTGCAGCATCGCCGACATCAGAGTCCAAGGTTAGACGTTGTTTTTTCTCTGCTGTTGGCGTTCAGTGAATATTCAGGGTTTATAGAAATAAAAGACACCTCACTGTCGCCGCCCTGCAGGAATCGACGCGTCAGTGTTGGTGCAGTCGAAAGAGACGGAGGTGTTCGCTCGACTGAGAGACATCGTGGTCACAGACGTTAACCCCAACACCATCCACAGGAAGGTCAGGAACAGAAAACCGTCATCTTTATCTCTTCACTTTATCCGTGTCCATGTTGACGCTTTCTCTCTCCCTCCCCCTGCAGGCCGTGTCCATCGTGGGTGAGGAGGTCTTCAGCTTCAAACTGTCCCTGTACACGGGTGCGACGGAGGGGGAGGGGTACAGCGACATGTCCAAGGTCGACGGGAAGGTCACGATGCGTCTGGGCTGCATCCAGATCGTCTACCTGCACAAGTTCCTCATGTCGCTGCTGGTCAGATATTTGAGATACAAACACACAATGATACCTGCAAACATGGAGTCACAAAAAACTCACAATATCTCACTTTTAACACTTTTGTGTCTAAGTTTGTGTGTCTTCAGTGTTCAGTGTCTCATGATTATGAAACAAAAACAGAAATATCAAAAAATAACCTTGAACAGGTGTTTAGATTGAAGCTTGATGACTGTGTCAGGAACGGGATCCTGCGAATGTCACTGACCCAGATGTAGCTGCTGCCAACAAAGATTGAACCAACTCATGATACAGAAAAGAAGATTAAAGCAAAGAAAGGCCTGAAAAGTCTGACTTTGATACGCCTGGACTTTCTTAGACTGGGCTGAGGTGACACACCTGCTGCTTTCAGAGCAAACTGTCAATCAAAGATGAGGCCGTCCTTCCTGACAAGACTCTTCAGAAAAATGTGAAAAAGGCCGAAGTTCTTGTCGTCTTTAATCGAACATAGTGCCTGTCTGTTACTCTAAACATGTCACGTATCGATTACCCTCTGCTGCAGACATTTGTGTCTTGTGTTGGTGAAGTTGTTGGAAACCAGAATCTGCTGGTGGAGATATAAAAACGCCTCTAATTCAACCAAAACACACATTTAATTTATAGACAAGAAGTCAAAGACACTTAGAGTTATAGTGAGTCTGGTGATTATTGTTTCGGTGTAGTTTCTTCTACCCACTCTTCTTCTACTCCTCTGACTCGGTACATAAGACACCACAGACACCACAGGAGCCTCATTTAGCAGTAAAGCTCTACATCATAAAGTACCGACAGTGTGAGAGGTGTCAACAGATGTGTGTTGTGTCTCCTGTGGCATGTGTTTCTCTACAGCTGTGTGTCTCTCATGTTTCTGCTCTGTTTGATGTGTTCTGTTCTTCCAGGCTTCTTTTAGCTTTCAGTATTCGTCTGCTGATGAGGTACAGCTCCCAGCATGCACCTCTGAACTGCATCTAACCTGCTGCTTTAGCTCCACTCAGGACTCCACAGCACTTTCAGTCCACCTTAAACATCATCTGGTTGAAGAGCGATAGATAGGCCGCGGCCGTGTGTTCGGACTGAGCTGAATATGCCGATGAAGTTTGCATCCAGTTTGACTCGAGGAGAGAAGTGCACTTCGATTTTACAACCCGGGGTCAGAACGAGTTAGGACTCTGTGAGCGATGTTGATGGAAACAGAATTTGATGGTCCTCAAATTATTTACTCAGGAATTATGACGACAAAAACAACATTTAAAAACTGAAACTGCAACAGGTTTCAAAAAGGTTGGGATGGTACAGAGGCGTATTGCATTCATCCAAAAAAAAAAAACTCTGTTTTTCAGAGTTTTTTCTGTTCTGTTCTTTTGACCATTTTTTTTTTCTTTTCTGTTTTTTGGAATTTTTTTCCCTCTGTTTTTCAGACTAATTTTTCTATTTTTCAGGCTTTTTTTGCTTTGGGTTGTAGACTATTTTTTTGTTTCGTTTTTAGACTATTTTTTGTTTTGTTTTTTAGACTAGTTTTTCTTTTGTTTTTTCAGAATATTTTTTGTTTTGATTTTTGAACTATTGATTTGTGACTATTTTTTGTTTTGTTTTTCAGACTTTTTTTGTTTTGTTTTTTTAGACTTTTTTTTTTTCAGACTAATTGTTTTTACCTCTTCTCTTGGATCATTTTAATTTAGAATCAGATGCTTTCACCCCCTCAACTGGATTTATTAGAAGCAAACTTGGTCCTTTTTGTTTAGTTTAATCAAGTTTTATTTTCTTTTGGGTTTGAGACTCAGGAAGATCCTTCGTTCTTTAAGTAAGATAGGTGGAATCCTCCCAAGTTTGTCTACTTTGCGCAGGCAACGAAAGACAAAAAAATTCTCAAAAAAACAGTTTCCCTTTTTCTTTCTTTTTTTGTAAGTGAATGCAATACGCTTCTGTAGGACAGAGAAAAAAAACATACTAAAAAAACAGATGAAGGAGCATCTCTGAAATAATGAACTTCTAACAGGTTAGTTAGAGAGGCTGAGTCTGTCAGAAGGAAAGACACAAGAGGTTCACCGCTCTGTGAGAAACTGCTTATATCTGCTGATATTGAAAGGGATATTAGGGACCAAAACCAAGACTGGTCCTGATCTTCAGGGCATCAGGGTTAGGGTTAGGACTGAGGAGACCCTGAACTGTTGAACATCTGAAATCCTGCAGTATATTTTTCATAAACAGTGAAATGTTTCAGTTTAATTATTTGATTTGTCGTTAAATGTCGACTTTAAATCAGATTCTGTTTCTCTGAGCGTTTCACGCAGCGTCCTGACTTTGAGGATCTCAGGGTTGTATTATCAGTCGGAGGAGAAACAATAGGAACTCATGTTTTTTCATGCACAGCGTACGACAGTGAACCTCCATCAGTGCTATGCAATTCACTCAGCTGCCATCACTGACCCCTCCTCACTGCCCGGCCCCCCGTTTGTCACATGACCTCTGCCTGTGGGACCTCACCTCACCTCCCTTTTTTAATGGTTTCTAATTTTAGTGGTTGTTTCGAAAACCTTCATGAACGTTTAACGGCTACACTTCCTTATATTAACTGACAAACTGAGAGTGTTTTGGTTTAAAATGAAGTAAAAAGTTTATTTTTCAGACCTTTTTTAAAGTCCGGGTCATCAGATCAAGTTCTGGTCTGAGAGGTCGGATCGTTCATTTAAAGGTTTTCCAAACAGAAATGATTGAACGCCTCACTATGGCTTCCTTTGACTCGGCTCCTTCCTCCTGTGTCTCTCCTCCTCATCCTCCTCTCCTCACTCCTGTTTTTTTGTTTCTTCTGCAGATGTTCATCGATAACTTCCAAACGGCTAAAGAAGCTCTGAGCGCTGCGACCGCTCAGGCGGCCGAGAAGGCGGCGTCCAGCGTCCGTGGCTTCGCTCAGAAGAGTTTCCGTCTGTCCATGGACATCAAGCTGAAGGCTCCGCTCATCATCGTCCCCCAGTCCTCCACCTCCCAGAATGCAGTGGTGGTGGATCTGGGTCTGATCACGGTGGCGAACAGTTTCTCCCTCCTGCCGGCTGATGGGTTTCCTCTCCCTGCGGTGGTGGAGAAGATGGACGTCAAACTGACGCAGCTGAAGCTCTCCAGGTAGGAAACATCGGAGGTCCTCGGAGTCAGAAACCGTCATCAGAATCAGAAGTCCGATATCCTGTCTACCTCATGTGTTTCAGAACCACGCTGAAACAAGGACCCTCTCAGAGGGACATCGAGATCCTTAAGCCAATCAACTTAGAGCTTCTCATCACCAGGAACTTGGCTGCTTCCTGGTTCACCAAGATCCCTGGAGTCCAGGTCCGGGGAGTCATCCACTCCCTCAATGTAAGCTGCGTCTGTTTGCTGTCCTTCAGATCCAGATTAAGATGTTTGTCGAGACCTGAAAGTGTTTCTGTCACGGTTAGATGAGTCTGGGCGAGGAGGACCTCGGAGTGCTGATGAAGATCCTGGTGGAGAACATCGGGGACGGCGATAAGGAGCACAGCACGGACGTTAAGAAGAAGGTGGCTCAAGGTAAGGGTGAAGAAGAGAGGGAGGATTAGAGATGCTGAAAACAGATCCATGTGGTTTTCAACGACCCGGTTCCCTCCACAGAGAAGGCGGAGCAGCAGGTCGAGGTCCTGCCTTCAGACTCAGGATCAAACGGGGTTCTGGTCGCCACCAACGGAGATCTGACGGAAAACACCATCAACGTCCTCCTCAACTTTGAAATCAAAGAGGTACAAATCCAAAACTCAGCAAGGAGTCTGGCAGGGATGGGAATTGATAAGATTTTATCGATATCGATGTCGTTATCGATTCTGCTTATCGATTAAATTCTTTAACGATTCCCTCATCAATGCCTTTCTTTGATTAGATTATAGATTTCATCATGAACTCAAAATTTTATCGAGTCTCTGATGACAGAAAAAGACGTCTGCCACCTTCAGTGAGAATCTAAAAATAATCAAACAAAAACGTTATTTTTACAGCGTTTCTGACGTGACGCTTAGCAGCAGCTGATGACCGGCGGAGAACATCGAATACATGTGACTCCTTATATCTGCTGCCGTGCCCCGTTGACAAATGTTGTTGCTGGTGTTTCCACTTTTGCGTGTTATCGCTGCTCGACAAACTTTAATAATAATAATAATAATAATACATTTTATTTGAAGCGCCTTTCACGTCACTCAAGGACACTTTACAGAACATATAAAAACAATAATAAAACACTATTAACAATTAAAATCATTAATCATCAAACAGTTAAAATCAACAAAGCAAAATTAAACATGAACAACAGCAAAGGAATAAATAAAGAAATTAATAATACCAATTGAAATTTAATTAAAAAAAGGTGGAGAGAGGAAGAGGACCGGAGGTGGCATGCTGGAGTGGCGATGTGGAGGAGGTCAGATAGGTAAGGAGGGGCGAGGTTGTGGATGGCTTTGAAGGTATACAGGAGGATTTTGAACTAGATTCATAGAGGAACCGGGAGCCAGTGAAGCTGCTGAAGGATGGGGGTGATGTGGTACACTCTTGTTGTCTCCTTTAGTAAAATTAAACCACGCTTTAGTTCATTTCTGCCGACTTTTCGTACCGTCTGTCGTGTTTTTTTCTCTGTCTCTGTTCTCGTTCACGTAGACTGGCACTCGCAAGACCGTTTTCAAGGCACCCGGAAGAAAGGAATCGTTAAGGGAATCTTTAAGATAAAATGTAAATGATGTCGATGGATTGAACTATTTGGAACCAGTTCTCAACAAGAACCGGTTCTCGATTCCCATCCCTAGAGTCTGGACCAGGTTTCAGAGGATTTGAGGTCCCATAGAACCAGGTCCTGCAGATATCCAATCACCTTCTCTGTTTTTTGTTCCCTCCTGTAAGGTGCTGCTGACCCTGAAGAAACCCCTGGAGCAGAAAGAGTCTCCTTTCCTGATCTTCCACTTGGCTCATCTGGGCATCGACACCAAAGTGCGAAAGTACGACATGTGCGCCTCGACGTACATCAAAAAGATCACGCTACAGTGTCAGGAGTTCAAAGGTCAGAGCCTCTCATGGGTCAGCTGAAGCAGATCTTTAAGTCTTTTAGGGGACAGAGACTGATGATGGAGACTTTTGTGTCCCTGTCGTTTCAGACTGGAACGGGGAGCCGCTCTGTCTCATCAGCTCGTCTGTGGAAACCGGAGCAGAGCTGCTCAAAGTCCAGTACTTCAAGGTGAGGACTTCATAAGATCTGTCACAGCAGGAGATCATGTGTTTGATGGACCTGAACATCTTCTGAGTGTGAGTGTGTTTCTTTAAGGCGGACCGCTCAGGACCAAACTTCTCGACCACCTACAAGAACACAGAGAAGATGATCAACGTGAGTCCACCCGCTCTTCATATCTGTGTGATGAGGGGGGTCTGGAGGCTGTTTCTGGTTCTTTTGAGGTCACAGAACAGCTGTGGGATTAGGAGTTGGCAAAGTCAGGGTCCTGGAAAACCTGGACAACAGCTAACCAGTTTTCCTGGAAAACTCCTGGAAAATGGGAGAAAAAGTAAAATGTCCCGCAAGATTATTTTTAGGGGACTTGAATACCGCCCAATCATGCAGAGAGTTTGGGGGTCTGCTCCTCAAAACTTCTCTTGCAGGCCGAGAACTCAATTACCGTAATATAGCTAGTAGAAGTGCAAACTCCTGATAGTGAAAACAAACGGAACAAAAAGAGCGACACAGCTGCACAGAAACTGCACGTTGTAGACCTCTCTGATCAAAATAGACATCGCCACGCAAGAAGACCGTTTGAACATTTTGCGTCTTTTATAGCGGTGCGAATTTTCCAGAGTTTACGGTAATGTTATTGATGACATTTTAGCGTGCACTTATCGCTGTTGTCTGTCTTCCTTGCCAACTGAGCTGCAGTCTTACTTCCAAACCGTTAACCGCTATGAGCCCCGCAAAAGTTAGAGTGAAATACAACTATTTCGTATCTTAGATAAACGCCAACTGACAGCAGTGTTTATAAACTTGTCAAAGATAAAACATGAAAATGCGTTTTTATGCACAATGAATAAATAAATAAAAAATAAAAACCCTTCATTATAGAGCGACGCTTCACTTCCATACTGAACCGATAGAAGTGAAGTTTCTCCATCATCATTTGCAGAAAACGATCGAGTTTCCTCCTGAAACATATTTAAAGTAACTCTAAAATTACAGACGTATGAATCTATATTTTTTCATCACTTATCTTCTCTCTCTCTCTTTTTCTCTCCCTTTCTCTCCAGGTGACCTTCACCTCCCTCGACCTCATGCTTCACACCGAGGCTCTGCTGTCGACCATGAACTTCCTGTCCGCTGTGCTGTCGTCTGTCAGCGTTTCCTCTCCAGAGAAAGAGATCAAATCGAAGACGGAAGACAAGACGGTGTCGGCCAAGTCCGGTCAGTACAACAAACAATCACACCTAATAACCCGATAGTAACCCGAGTGACAAATAAAGTGCTGTAGGTCTAAAAACATGTCGTTGTTTTTTCCTGTTAGCCGCCCCGGTGTCGCCTGCAGACAGCGAGGTCATCGACCTGAAGGCGATGATAAATCTGGGCGCCTTCAACGTCCTGGTGTGCGACCAGAGCTGCAGCATGGCGGACATCAAGATTCAAGGTTCTGGAATCGCTCTTCTGGTTTCTTTTTTGCTGTTTTCCTCTCAGCAAAAACTCTGAAGTATCTGATGGTTTCTTTCAGGAATAAACGGCTCTCTGTTGATGCAAGGATCACAAACTCACATCTCAGCCAGTCTGAGGGACTTCCTGGTCCTGAACATCGATCCGAACAGCATCCATGACAAGGTGAGCTGAGTGTGGCTGAAAACAGCGCAGCTCTGTAGTAGAAGTGTCCTGCTGATGAACTCTGACCTCTCCGTCCTTCAGGCCATCTCCATCGTGGGCGATGAGGTGTTCAGCTTCACCATGAGTCTGACTCCTAAAGCCACAGAAGGTGAAGGTTACGCCGACACCTCCAAAACCGACGGCCGCCTGAAGCTGAATGTGGGCTGCATCCAGGTGGTGTACCTGCACAAGTTCATCATGTCTCTGCTGGTGAGTTTCAAACACCTCCGTCAGACTTTTGTGTGGAAATGTTCACGTCGATATAAATGTTCATTTTCTTTCCATTCAGAACTTCAGCAACAACTTCCAGACGGCGAAAAAAGCCGTGAGCGCCGCGACGGCTCAGGCCGCAGAGAAAGCGGCGTCCAGCGTTCGAGACTTCGCCCAGAAGACTTTCCGTCTGTCCATGGACATCAAGCTGAAGGCTCCGCTCATCGTCATCCCCCAGTCCTCCACCTCCCAGAATGCACTAGTGATGGACTTGGGTCTGATCACGGTGGCGAACAGTTTCTCTCTGCAGCACGTCAAAGGATGTCCACTACCGGCTGTGATTGACAACATGGAGGTCCAGCTGACTCACCTGAAACTCTCCAGGTCAGATTCTAAGATCTGCACAGATTATAATCCTGAAGGTTCTGGTCCAAACCGTTAACTCTGTCCACATGAACATATCTGTCTGTCAGGACCTGCATGGACCCGGCTTCAGGTCGACCCAGCATCGAGCTGCTGGAACCCGTGAACCTTCACCTCAACATCAAGAGGAACCTGGCAGCTTCCTGGTACAAGAAAATGGTTGCCGTGGAAATCGTTGGAGATCTGAAGCCCATGAAGGTAGGAAGAGGAGGAGATGGAGGAAGGCGGAGTATTCCGGTCCCTTCAATATATTTATAATACACTAATTAAAATAAACTTTCCTCCCACCACTACAGGCGTCACCTTTTTACCGTCTGAAGTTCTGTTAAGTTTCTTCTCAATCTTTAAAAATCTGCAGAGAAACATTTTCCTTTGACAGCCTGTCAGCTCAGATCCCGCTGCGCTGCTCTGCAGGGGCGTGTCCAGACTCTGGGGTGGCTCTGACAGAGGTTGGGGTGGCTGGATTATTCATACTTAACCATTCTGTCTTCACTTTCTACTTCCATCACAACTGTCATTAAAGAGTCTTAAATCCGTTCATTCATTAAATTTTCAAAAATAAAACACAAAATGAAAAAAGGAGAAAATGAATTGTTTTCTAATATTCGTCTCTAAATAGAAAATGAAAAAATAGATAACAGCTCATTTTCCGATTTCTGTTTTCTTCAGCTCAATAAAAATGAGATAAATGGATGACGACAGTTTGATCTGATTCAAACTTTTTTGTCTGTAGTAAGTTTTGCGACCTTGAAGTGAACCTTACTCAGACGTCAAGAAAACAAGAAACCGGCTTTATCGTTACGGCTGGACTCAAGAATTATTCAGAGCTTATACGCCCCTAGCTGTGTGTCTGTTCCGTGTCCTTTTCTCCTCAGGTTGTTTCGGGCACAGAACCTTCTTACGGACACGTCAGAACACCTCGGCGCTCCTGCCTCCTGCAGCGCGGTGGAAATCTCTGCATGAGTTTTTCCATCCTGAATAAAGTGCCATATGAGCTCTGAATAATTCTCAAGTCCAACTATGACGCCAAAGCCCGTTTCTTAATCATTTCCAGGTCATGAAACTTTCTACAGACGAAAAACTCTAAATCAGATCAAATTGTTTTTATCCATTCATCCCATTTTCATTTGAGCTGAAGAAAACGGAATTTGGAAAATGAGCCGTTCTCCATTAATTCATTTTCGTTTTTAAGAGGAACATTTAGAAAATTATTCGTTTTCTCGTTTTTTCATCTTTGGTTTTATTTTGAAAATCAAATGAACGGATGATACGCAGATTGTTTTACAGTCATTATAATCCTAAATATAATTTTAGAATAACAATCTATCATAGGTAAATGTGCGTTAACGATATGACAGGATGTGGTCGTCATGTGACAGTCTGACCTCCGGCTCTGTAACCGACTCTGTCTAACTCCTCTGTTCTCGTTTTTGCAACCAGCCAGCTTTTCCGCCTCCAAAGGTACTTTTGCGTCCTGTAGTGCTGATGTGCAGAACCACTAGAATCCTCTGTGTAGAGAAAACTCAGATCTGTGACTCGACAGGCTAGAGTCCCCGTAGAGGTCAAAACCAGGACCAGAAAGTCTCCATCATGGAGTCTCAGCAGCTGTGTGTGATCAGGGTTTGGTTTCTGCTCCGTCTGAAGGTGGCGCTGAGTCAGGACGACCTGAAGGTGCTGCTGAAGATCCTGAAGGAAAATCTGGGAGAGGCGAGCAGTCTGGAGCCCGCTGCCCCCAAACAGGAGACCGGTCTGCAGGTCCGAGCGGCAGGAGCCCCCCCCACAGGTCTGGTTCTGGTTTGGTTTCCTGATCCAGGTTTTCTCTCGGTTCCTGTTAAAGTGTTTTTGATGAGCTGGTTTCTGTTTCCTGAGTTCAGAAGATGTCGAGAAGAAGACTGTGAGCGGTGACGAAGAGGAGGAGGAGGAGGAGCCGATGGAGACCATGAAGTTCAACTTCAGCATCGAGTCTCTTGGTTTGGTTCTGTACGGCAACGACCCCACGCAGGTGAGAAGAACCGAGACCGGTCCCTCATGGTCCAGGAGAGTCAGGTCTGTGGAGGCCTGAATCCTGGATCAGAGACGGTCAATAATCAGCTGATCCAAAATCAAACGGTCCAGAATCAGTCCGGTTCTGCTGGATTGGGTCGATGATTGTCTGTCATTGTGATTCTCGGTCCTGCAGCCCTCCGACCTCCGACACCAAGAGGACCTGAGGCTGGGTGAGTTCGCTCTGCACCTGCTGAAGACCTCAGGGAAGATCCTGAACAATGGCAGCATGGAGGTGGGCCTGGTCCTCACTGACTGCACTCTGGACGACCTGAGGACCGGCATGGAGAGGGTGACCTCACGGTAGGACTTTGACATGATTAGGGACTCCACGACTCGTCCAGAAAGTCTTAAACACCCAAAAAATGTGGACTTGATTATCATGAAAAGTTCGTTTTTGCAGCAGAAGTTCCTTCTCATCTTCATCCTCCCCTCTTTGTTTTATTCCTGCGTCATTCTCACCCGCCGTTTCTCCGTCTCTGTCTTCTGCGGCGGCTGCAGGATGCTCGGGCGTAAAGCCGAGCAGAGCTCAGAGGTGATGATCGATGTGACGTACCGACAGAGTCCAGCGGAAAAGGAGGTGGTGGCCATCCTGCAGAAACTCTACCTCTGTGCCAGCATAGAGTTTCTGATGGCGGTCGCAGATTTCTTCCTGAAGGCTCTGCCGCAGAGTCCGGCCACGAGTGCTGCGTCTGCACAGAGCGACAGGCTGCCGCTGAAACAGACGACCGAGCCGCGAGTGGAGTCAAAGACCGGTGAGACCAGGAGACGCTTAAATGTTATTAATCCTTCAACACAAACTTCATAAAATCACCACAAAACCATCATCTTCTCCCCGCAGCCTCGGCCATGAAGTCTCGTTTCCGGGCGGTGGTGGTTGACCCGGAGGTGGTGTTCGTGGCCAGCCTGATGAAGGCCGACGCCCCCGCCCTCGTGGCCTCTTTTCAGTGTGACTTCACGATGCAGAGCGAGGCGGACGGGACCCAGAACATGAGGGCCAACCTGGGGAAGCTGAAAGTCCTGGCCTGTCCCTTCATACGTGACGAGGGGGACAGCGGCGTCACCACAGTAAGATGATAGACAGGGTGGAGTTACGCTGGTCCAGATGACCCTGGAGGTCTTTGCTGCTGCTCTGCCTGCCTTTAGTTTTAAAACAGGGAAGCATGAGGAACAGAGCCAGACCGCCAAGTACAGCCTAAGTGGTCTAGACCGATCTGGACTGAGAATCTTGTTTTTATGGATCCGTAGTGATCATTTTAAATCAGGTGATTTTGGTCTGATATCAAACACAGTCATTAAAGCTCCTGTAAGGAACTTTCCGTTCATGTCCGTTTTGTCGCCCCCTGTTGTTTTTCTTGTCCTCTACATGCTGAAGAAGTATTTTTGATGAAAACATCTCACCCTGCTGACTTTTATTGTCAATATTTCATGTTTAATACTGACCCCTCCCCCCTCGGCTCAGTTACAGAAACTGTTGATCCTCTCCTGATTTACAGAAATGTCCAAAAAACTCTTCAGAGGAGCTTTAACATCGATGAAAACAGAGCGAAATGATTCTTTATGTAAACTTGAAGGTTGCGCTGCACGATTAATCGATTTTAAATCCTAATCGGATTATTTGATTTTCCACAAAATCGTGCAGCCCTACCTGGAGGGAAACATGATCCTCTCTGACTCATCAGTCCTCTCCATCCAACAGGTTTTGAGGCCCTGCTCTGTTGCCTTGGAAACCAAAACACAACAGAACCAACCGCTGAGCGGCTCTGTGGTGGTGGAGGAGGTCATCGTCAAGGTGCGGCTCTGAGTGACAGGAGGAGTGAATGTATTAATAATCAAATCTATGAATCAATAACTTGTTTTATTATTTTAACCTTTCATAGATTTTGTCCTTTTGTTTTCACTCTGCTGTTTGAAAATTAATCAGATGAGTTCAGACTGTTTCTCGCTCTTCAGATGTTAATATTCAGGTTCTGAAGCGACTCTGAGTGAAACCTTCGTCTGTCCCTCTGCAGATCTCTCCCTTCATCCTGAACACAGTCATGACCATAACGGCCGCCATGACAGCCAAGAAGAAAGACGAGCAGAGCACAGAAGCCAAAGTCGACACCTCCAGTCTGTGGTCCGTCATGAACATCTACGGATGTAACTACTGGTTCCTGGGAGTGGACCAGGCCATGGAGGTCACCGAGAGCTTCTCAGAGCCCGACAAGTGCCAAGAGGGCGAGAGCTTCGCTGCAGAGATCAAAGTCCGTAACTCCAGATCTGACTCTGCATCTTTTCCACACTAGGGGGCGCTGCTATCATCTTGTTGATGTGTTGTTTTTGCCTCACAGGTGGTCCAGGTGACTCTAGAGTCCGGTTTAGGTCATCGGACCGTCCCTCTGCTGCTGGCCGAGTCCTCCTTCAGCGGATCAGCCAAGAACTGGTCGTCTCTGCTGCAGCTGAGAGCGGACATGACGCTGGAGGTGAGAGCTGATGACCTTCACTTCTGTCATTTATATTTTATGTTTAATTTATCCTTCGTTCATGGAAACAGCTTAGATCTGAACATGGCGTCTGACGTGTTTTGTTTAGGTGAACTACTTCAATGAGACCCACGCAGTCTGGGAGCCTCTGATCGAACGGGTGGACAGCGGCAGGAGGAGGTGGAACCTGGAGGTGGAGGTAATCTGCGAACAGTCACTGAAACCTCTGATTGGACAAATGTTTGTGGTTGAAGAAGATCCTCTGATTTTCTTGTACACTAGATCACATCTTGAGGTCTCACACAAACCCGTCCAAAGGGTCTGTCAGTCTGGATAATTTCAAGCCGGGGTCAAATACACTCGACCAATCACAGTCCTTTACTTAGAGATAGGGCGGGTTGTTTAAACCTAAATGCAAACAACCAAGATGGCAGCGGTCAATTTAGGGAGGTTTATGGTTCTTCTGCAGCTGTTTGACAAGAACTGGACCTTCAGAACCCTGGACTTTCTACTTTGGGGTGATGGTTTTACAGACAGTAATATCATTTTATATTTCTCTCCTGCAGATGAAGAACAGCCCGCCCCAGGACAAGAGTCCTGTTCATGGAGACGACTTTGTCATCCTGCCCGAACCTCGCACAGCCCTCAGCATCTGCTCCAAAGACACCATGAACATCACGATCTCCCAGTGCACCCTGAACGTCCTGCAGAACCTCTCCAAGGTACAAAACACCAACGACCAGATCAGCCGTCAGACATGAGCTCTTCTGTGATTTAGGGAGTGAAAAAGAAGCTCTGTGGTTTTAATCGAACACTCTTCTGATCAGGCTTTTTCAGAGGGCACGGCCTCCACCTTTGACCACTCCATGAAGGAGAAGGCCCCCTTCACCATCAGGAACTCTCTGGGGATTCCTCTCATCGTGCAGCACAGCGCCAACCTGAAGCCCGTGTCCTCGCCAGCGCAGGGGAAACTGCACGAGCTGCAGGTGGACCAGATTATGGACCTGGAGCACTCCATGTTCGAACCCTCGTCACGGGGCAAACTGTCGGCTCTGCAGCGGCAAGAAAGCTGCATGTTCAACCTCTCCATCGGTCAGAATACCTTTATTTCTCTCTCCTCTCTTCTTCTTTGCACACTTCTCTGTACAAATACTTTTATCCGCAGTGCTGTGTCGGTGCCGGACCTTCTCCAAAATACCTGATCAGTCTTTGATCCTTTAGTTCCCTCCGGATACAGCGAGATCTCCAACATCGCTGTGGACAAACCGGGTCGTCGTCTCTACAACATCCGGGGTCCGATGCATCAGGAGGCGGTTTCTGTGCTGATGCAGATCGACGCCGCCGAGGGGAACAAGGTCATCACTGTCCGCTCACCGCTGCAGGTCCGAGTCACAAACACTCGAATCTTTTCTTCACAGCTCGACAGAAGTTTGCAGGAGTCCAAAGAAAAGTCTAACTGTTCAGCTGTTTGTGTTTTCAGATCAAGAACCACTTCTCAGTGCCGTTCACCGTCCTGAAGTACTGCTCCACCTCGAGGAGCCTGGAGGCCATCGGTCAGGCCCAACCGGAGACGGAGTTTCACATCCCATTAGAGGCATACAGGTAGACTCACACTGATTGGACATCATTTAGCATCAGAACAGGTTTCATGGTTAATTCTGCTGATTTCTCCTCCATCTTCAGTCATTCAGTTTCATCAAAGAAACAGAAAAGAGAAGAAGTTCTTCTTCTGCTTTGGGTTTATAATTATAAATTTAGTCCTGTGGTCATTGGAGTCCAATAACTGACTCTTTTTTTCTGATTTTATTACTATTATTATCTTTAAGGGTTTTTAAGTTTTTACATGCATCATTAAACATTATCATCAGGTGCACCAAAAAATCAAAACGAACAAACAGCGGTAACCTCCAGTCCTAATTCATAAGTGCTAAAAACTGCAATTCCTCATCTGGCCACTAGAGGCTGGTTGCAATAGAGCCACTTACAATCGCATATTTGCCCCCTGATTAAACCCCAGAATAAAGTGTTACCAAAATAGTAGAGATTGAAGAAATTCATTGATGCATCGTGATGTTTCACGTGAAAATTCAGCATCGATTAATTAATTAACGTTGATGCTTGAATATATAAATAAATAATAACGTCGATGCTTTGCCGCAAGGCCAGAACAAAAAAAAAGGGATCCAGAATCTCAACGCACGCCACCCGGGCTGTTTAGTGAGTGGGACCACAACAAACAGAGCATGTTAGTTTCTTTGCAAAATGTCAACGGCTTCAGCAGCCTCCAGAGAGTGGCGGCTGATTCTCTCGCCACCAGGGTTGACTGCAACCATGTGGAGGTACTTTTAGATTTTATGAGAGAGCAAACAAGACGACTGACGAGATCTACGCGAAGATTTGCAAAAATAAACTACCTCAGCAACAAAACAACAAACATGAGGCAGCACCTCGTACGCTTTCATCCCGAAAAAGAGAAGTCTCCTCCGGTCGTGTCGCCACACAGAGGACCATCCTGGAGACGGTCTCCAAACTTCAAAGTCTAAGTGAAGTCGGTCAAAGTGTAAATGTTTACATAAAGGTCATATAATAAAATATTTTGAATTCAAATGTTCAAAAAAACCTTATTATTTACTTATTGAGTTCAGTTTTAGAGGAACTGAGTGAATTGATCTAGTTACAAATGTGAAGACGAAGACAAAATCAATCTTGTATGGAAAAAAACCCCATTAAAAATGGAAATAACCGAAGAATCTAATCTTGAGGTACCCTTGTTGGAACACCCCTACAAAATAATAGGTATCACGTTGTCCACAGGGGGGCGCCAAAGTCAGCTCATGCTTAAACGTTCCCTCTTGGATCTTTAAGGAGAGGTTCATGATGTGTATTTCTCCGCCTCCTCATCAGATGTCAGCTGTTTGTTCAGCCGGCTGGAAGCCTCGAAGGTCAGTATCGTCAGTCCTCCACCTGCGTGGCGTGGAAGGAGCAGGTGCACCGTAGCGCCGAAGTGCGGTCGGTGCTGCAGTGTCCAGCCACAGACAGCGGCCTGATGTCTCTGTCGGTCAGCACGCTGGCCGTCCCCGACAACCTGCAGCACATCTCCAACCACGGAGAGGAGGACTGGGACCCCGCCTACGTCATCCACCTCCACCCTGTGGCCATGCTGCGAAACCTGCTGCCTTACACCATCCGCTACATGATGGAGGTAAACAGAGACACAGAGATGGTCTCTAGAAACCAGGTCAAGGATCATAATATTTTAACGTGGTTTGTCTGGTCGGGTCTCTTCCTTCTCAGAACTCTCCGGACTTCTTCGAGCTTCAGGAGGGCAGCATGTCGGACCTCCTGAACGCTCGTGTCTCAGGTGAGATCTTGTCCGTGGTGCTGTTGAAGTATCAGGGCCGGGACTGGCACGGACACATCCGGATCGATCAGGAGGTCCCTGAGTTCTTCGCCGTGTGTCTCACCTGCGACGCCGACACCAGCATGACCTTAGACGTGAGCATTCACGTGACACGGACATCGAGCCGCATGCAGCTGTCCATCTTCTGCCCGTACTGGATCATCAACAAGACGTCCCGCGTGCTGCAGTACAGAGCGGAGGAGGTGAGCGTCAAACATCCGGCCGACTTCAGAGACATCGTCCTGTTCTCCTTCAGGAAGAAGAACGTCTTCAGCAAGAGCAAGGTGAGCACGAACGCCCGTGTCCTTCCTCTACGACGAACAAAATACAGATTTATAAGAAAAATATGAGCTGCTTTAAGAGGGACGAAAGATTTCTACGATTTACTTAAGTTTTCACAGTTTCAGGTTTTTGAAGCGTTGAGACCAAAGTAAGAGTTTGTTCTGATTTTTGACGGTTTCCTGTACTCCAGTAAAGTCCTTATATTTCAGTATTTTTGAGTTTGATTTCTGTTTCTGCGGATTTTTGTCACAATTTCCACCTTTTTTCAATGTTTTTATCTGAAAATATGTCGACGTCATCTTAATTTTGTTGTTTTTTGTCCTTAAAGATGAGAGATGATATTAACAACAGACTCTTGTGTTGTCGTCGTCGTTGTTTCAGCTCCAGTTGTGCGTCTCCACCAGCGCCTGGTCTGACGGTTTCTCTCTGGACACTGTGGGAAGTTACGGCTGCGTTCGCTGTCCCGCCAACAACATGGACTTCCTGGTAATCTTCAGTCCCGTATATTTCTAAAATTGAAGTTCTCTTGGAGGTTTATTCCTGAGGGGATCCTTTTGTGTGTCCAGGTGGGGGTCAGTATCCGGATGAGCAGTTTTAACCTGACCAGGATCGTCACCATGAGTCCTTTTTACACTCTGGTCAACAAGTCGTCGTACGAGCTGGAGGTGGGAGAGGTCACCAACCAGAGCTCCATCAAATGGCACTACCTCGCCTCCACTGAGGTTAGCATCGGGGGAAAAAACTACAAATCCCACAGAGAGAGGCTGTTTCTGGAGTCATCTGATCGTCTCTGTGGTCTCTCGGTTTGTGTTTGCAGTGCCTCCCTCTGTGGCCGGAGAACACGTCAGGGAAACTCTGCCTCCGTGTGGTCGGATCTGAGTCCACCTCCAAGTTCTTCTTCTTCAACAAGCAGGATAACGGCACCCTGCTGAGCCTGGACGTGGTCAGTGTCTCCACTGGGCTGATCACAGGAGGATTCGGAGCTCTGGACGTCCTTTCTCATGTGTGTGTGTGTTTTTCAGTGCGGTGGGATCATCGTGGACGTCAACATCTCCGATCAGTCCACGGTTATAAGTTTCGGCGATTACTACGACGGAGCTGCTCCGGCCCTGCTGCTAAACCACACGCCCTGGGTCAACATTAGCTACAAGCAGAGGTCAGAGGTCAACATGCACGCACACCAACACCAACATTGTTTAAAAGTTTAACTGTATCTTTGTTCAAACCCCTCGTACTCTTTCTTCTGCAGCGGCTCAGCGGTGACGCATGAGCTGAAACCTGGCGAGGCTCGGCGGTTCGCTTGGGACGACCCCGCAGGAGTGCGAACCCTGTGCTGGAACTGCATGGAACATTCTGGAGAGCTGGACCTGATGAAGGTCAGACACTGAGGGTTTGGGAAAATCATCCCAAACTACCTTCATGTTGATGTTACTGAGACCTGAGGCGGGAAATGAGCGGGAATCTGTGTTTCCGCTAATTCACGATGTTTCTGAGCGTTGTTTGAATATTATAACTATCTACAGGGATCCCATCACACTGAAAAGTATGCTTTTCAGCTGCTCTGCTGCCTCCTAGGGGCCAAAATAAGAATTATACATTTTTAAAAGCACAAAGGACCGAGAGTCGAACCCTGAGGAATCCCACATCTAAAATAATGTGATGATGAAAGTTAAAAAAAATCAAACTTTGGATCCAAACGCCTGAATGAACAAACTTCACCCATGATCAGAAAACCCGGGTACTCTAAGAAGTCTGAGTCCTGGTGTTGGTCCTCCTCTAACAAACTGTGTCCATTCTCCAGGACGAGGTGGGTCAGTTCAGCTACGACAACCTGTCCGAGGTCCACTGGGTCTCCTTCCTGGACGGTCGTCAGCGCGTGCTGCTGTTTACAGAAGACGTCGCCGTGGTAACGAAAGCTCGGCAAGCGGAGGAGCTGGAGCAGTTCGAACAGGAAGTGAAGGTGTCGCTGCAAAACCTGGGACTGTCTCTGATCAACAACAACAGCAAGCAGGAGATCTCCTACATCGGCATCACCAGGTACCAAACGCCGCCTCCTCAGCAGGTCAACACTGCGTCAGGTACATGTTAGAGAACCGTGTGTGTGTGTGTGTGTGTGTGTGTGTGTGTGTGTGTGTTCCAGCTCAGGGGTGGTCTGGGAGATGAAGCCGAAGAACCGCTGGAAGCCGTTCAATCAGAAAAACATCAACCTGTTGGAGAAAACGTACCAGAGTCAGCAGAGCGGGGCGAAGCCTGAAGGGGGCTGGGTCAAACTGGAGGGCAACATCGAGGTCAGAGGTCATCACACACACACACAGCACATGCTGCTTTCGAGTTACCTCGGAAGTCAGAAGTCCGAGCTGAAAATGACGTCACACCCGAGTTACCAGCGTTTCTGTTACCAAGTCGGTAAAAAGCAAAATCAAATACGGAAACAAGACGGTTACTACTACGAAAGTTATTGTAGTGCTTGCCTTGTCCGAATATAAGGAAAGTGTTTTATTTTTACTTTTTAATTTATTAAAATATCACAAGTTTTAGTATCATAAATAATAGTATATATTATAATATATAAAATAAAAGTATTTTATGAATACTTTTTAATTTATTTAAATAATAAAAATAATGGTATTATAAATATTAGTGTATATATGATAATATATATAAAATAAAAGTATTTTATGAATACTTTTTAATTTAATTAAATAATAAAAATAATGGTATTATAAATATTAGTGTATATTTGATAATATATATAAAATAAAAGTATTTTATTATTACTTTTTAATTTCTTAAAATAATAAAAGTAATAGTATTATAAATAATAGTATATATTATAATATATAAAATAAAAGTGTTTTATGAATACTTTTTGATTTATTAAAATAATAAAATTAATAGTATTATAAATGATAGTATATATAATGTATTTAAAATAAAAGTATTTTATTATTACTTTTATTAAGTTACTCTAATTTTTAAAATAACTTTCGTAGATATAACATCTCGTTTCAGGCCTCTGATTTTGCTTTTTACCGACTTGGTAACAGAAACACTGGTAACTCGTGTGTGTCGTCATTTTCAGCTCGGTAACTCAAACGCAGCATTAGACTGCAGCTTCACTCTTCAGTATCAGACTGTTAGACAATGAGACTGATGTGTAGCGTGTGTGTTCATCACTTATTATCAGGTGAACCTCTCTGGAGCCATCATGATGATGCGTCAGCCCATAGCCTGTCCTATCAGGAGGAACTTCCTGTCAGGGATCCAGGTGGAGTTCAAACAGTCCCCTCACCAGCGCTGCCTGAGGGCGCAGCTGCACTGGCTGCAGGTCAACACGCACACACACACACACACACACACACTCTCTCTCATGTTCAAAAACACTCGGTCACATTTATAACTGACTCGGTTTCCCTTCACAGGTGGATAACCAGCTGCCAGGCGCCATCTTCCCCATCGTCTTCCATCCGGTTCCTCCTCCTAAATCCATCGCTCTGGACTCAGGTGATCATTTTGACAACGTTTCATTTAACCCTTCATCGTGTGTTTTCCTGCTGCCAGAAACAGATGTTTACGTTTTGATCTGGTCTGATTCTGCTCGAATCTCTCTGCCCGTCCTCAGAGCCGAAGCCTTTCATCGACGTCTCCATCATCACCAGATTCAACCAGCACAGCAACGTCATGCAGTTCAAGTGAGTTAGGAACAATCCAGAGTGGTGGTAAACCTGATTATGATCGGTGTTACTCAGTCTAATGAGAGAGTTTAATGAGGAGAGGCAGAGACAAACGTTTCAAACTGAGCCTTGTTGGTTTAAAACCATAAAAACATGATGGTGCATCCAGTTAAACAGTAAAAGATGACAGTATCTGCTCTCGTAAAGATAACTCAAATCCAGATTAAACTAAACCAGTTTGATCTGAAAGGAAACACACTTGGTTTTAAGGTTCACTGGTTTGATTTGGGGGCCAACAAGTCCAAGACAGTCTAGCTTCAGACCTCCACTGAGAGGACCCGAGGTGACGGTTTCTCTTATGAAGTTAGTTTGAAGTGGTCTTCTCATTTTGTATTTTATCTTTGTTGAACACATAAATATACGAAAAATCATATAAACATGATATGAAATCATATCCACACGACACTGAAAAATACTTAATGTGTAATCGCTTTTAATTTGAAACTCCCGAGGTTAAAAAAGAAACATACTCCTGGTATAGTTGCTTTTATTTTGAAAGGCTTCAAACAACTTTACATTGAGTTTAAGTAAGGTTAACTTGATCTGAAAGTTAACCTGCTTAGCATAAAGTTTAACAAACTACATATGAAGTTTAACATGTTCGATCTGGAAGTAATCTTACTCGACATTTAGGTCAACTAGTTTCATAATTATAACCAGATTAACTTGAAATTGAGATTAAATTAATCTCATATGAAGTTCAACCATTCTGATATTGGGCTAAACCAGTTTGTTATGACGATTAACCAGTTTGATGTGAAAGTTGACCAGCTGGGAAGAAAGAAACCAGTTTGATCTAGTTTGGTCTAGTTCTAATATGATGGTTCACTAGTTTATAACAAGGTCTGACCTATTTGGTAAAAAAGTTAACCAGACTAATGTGAAGGTCGACCAGTTTAACATGCTGTTAAACTGTTTTCTGTGAAGTTTAACCAGTTTGATCAAATGTGGGGCCAGTTTAAGATGACGGTTTACCAGTTTAGAAAGAAGGTTGAACTTGTGTGACTTGGTGAAGGACTAGTTAGATACTCTGACAGTAGAGTCGGTAAATGTGGCGAACCCTTTGTTTGACACTCAAGTTTAGTAGTTCTATTAGTGAGTAAGCCGGTTAGGTGTGAAGGTTAACTGGTGAACAGGAATGTTAATGGGTGTCGTATGATAATTAACTGGTTTATTATGGAAGTAAAAGGTCAACCAGTGTTACACAAATGAAAACCAGTCTGATGATGATGTTACTGTTAACTGCTCCATGATCGATCTCACATAAGTGTGCGTTTTTTGTTCTTCAGGTACTTCATGGCTCTGGTTCAGGAGATGGCCGTGAAGATCGATCAGGGTTTCCTGGGCGCCATGTTAACTCTGTTCACTCCAGCGGCCGACCCTCAGGCTGACAGACAGAAGGTGAAACAGGGCGGAGAGTTAAACCACCAACCCTGACTCATCAGACCAGAACTCTGTTCCTGTCCTAACAACTGAAACCGTTTCTGTTTCAGACCAAGCTGATAGAAAAAGATCTGCAGCTGCTGCAGGCTGAGCTGACAGAGGCGTCGCACAACGACGCGTCAGGACTCAGTTTCTTTGAACATTTTCACATCTCACCCATCAAGGTGAGGATGCAGACGGGGTTTGACTCTTTTAGTGACCTCGAAACAGTGTCAGAACTTTGCACTGCAGATATCTGATTGAAGATGATCTTCTCTGCCTGTCTGATGTCTCTGCTCTGATTTTGTTCTTTTGTTCGTATTTGTGTTTTCAGCTCCATCTCAGTCTGTCTCTCGGCTCCAGCGGGGATGACTCTGCTAAAGAAGTGGCGGCCATGCAGTCTCTGAATCTGCTGCTGAAAAGTATCGGAGCAACGTTGACGGACGTGGACGACCTCATCTTCAAGTGAGACTCTTTCTGCTCCTCACTGTGTCTGTTTTTATAGAAAGATGCATGTTAGGATACAAAGACACAGCTGTCAATAATATTCTCTAACACCAAGTTGAGTCTCTGTCTCTGTCGTCCCCTTTGTCCCTGTTAGACTGGCCTTCTTCGAGGTGAGGTACCAGTTTTACCGCAAAGAAAAGCTGATGGGCGCCGTGGCCCGACACTACAGTGAGCAGGTACGAAAGCCGTCCGTCAGTCAGCTCATCAAACACACTTTCTGTTAAGAACCTGCTGTGTGCTGGACTGGACTCTTGAGGTTTAACTGGGAACTTAATGTGAGACCACATTGTTGTTTCTGGTTGCAGTTCTTGAAACAGATGTATGTCTTGGTTCTGGGTCTGGATGTCCTTGGTAACCCGTTTGGGCTGATCCGAGGTCTGTCCGAGGGAGTGGAGGCCTTCTTTTACGAACCATTCCAGGTAACGCAGTGAAGACTAACCCTGCAGAAGAAGAACCCTGATGGAGCTGAACCACGTTTCTAATATCAGATCTTTTAAGTCCAGGTTTATGTTTTATGGTGGTCCTACTTTAATAAGTCTGTCTGCTGTGTGCATCCACCAGGGGGCGGTCCAGGGTCCAGAGGAGTTTGCAGAGGGTTTTGTGATCGGAGTCCGAAGCCTGCTGGGTCACACAGTTGGTAAGAAACTACAAACTAAACTAAACCAGCTGTTTTTTTTATCTCTGCTGCTAATCTGACTCTATCCTTCCCTTGGTTTCCTGCAGGTGGCGCCGCAGGTATGGTCTCTAGGATCACAGGTTCAGTAGGTAAAGGTCTGGCAGCCATCACGATGGACAAAGAGTACCAACAGAGACGACGCGAGGAAATGAACCGAGCGCCCAAGGACTTTGGAGAGAGTCTGGCTAAAGGAGGAAAAGGACTTCTGAAGGTAAACAAAGTGACTCTGAGAACAGCTGATCAGCTGATCTGAGGTCAGGGATGAAGGTCCGAAACACTCTGGTGTGTGTGTCCACAGGGGGTCGTCGGTGGGGTCACGGGCATCGTCACCAAACCTGTGGAGGGTAAGTGTTTTTAAAGTATTTACAGGGACAAATGCACATTTGAAAGCTTCAGGTGCTTTTTAACAGCAGGATCTTTTCCCTCTCCTCTCTGTGTATTTGTAAAGCAGGAACTAAGGTTTATGTTTAGTGTCAGGGTTGTTTCCCGGCTCAGGTCAATAACTGTCTGAAGGTCTGGAACCTTTTGTGGGCAGGTTTGATCGTGGTTTTGGTGGTTAACTGTCTCGTTCGCAGTAAGCATTACAAAATCAGAGCAAAAAAGAACAGAAATGCCTGAAAGAACGACTTCAAAATGAGCTCATGTAACTCTCGTTTAACTCAAATTAACCAGAGGGGGCAGCAGAGATCCTGCCCTTTAAAATACGAGTCATAAGTCAGTTACATGTTGAGCTGTTAGAGGTCCACTCTTGGCCAAGTGTGAGATGATATTTGCTGATGTCCTTTTTTGTGCAGGAGCAAAGAAGGAGGGGGCTGCAGGTTTCTTTAAGGGCATCGGGAAAGGTCTGGTGGGCGTGGTGGCTCGACCCACAGGTGGCATCGTGGACATGGCCAGCAGCACCTTCCAGGGCATCCAGAGGTACGAAAATCCTTTCATGAAACCCTCTGATTTGTGTGTTTGTCCATCAGAGTTTGAGCTGTGTGTCTTTTCTTTTCTCCGACAGTTTCAGTAAACGTAGTTTGTCTTTTGTACCAGTTTCACTCGGTGAAGATCTTCATGTCTCGTCTGTCTGCTTCTCCTCTGTTTTTCTTCTTGTCTGCTCACTAATTTTTATATTTTCTGCTTTTGTTTTCTGTCTGGTATCGTCGTTTCCTGGAGTTTGTTGTTCTTTCTTTTTCTTGTGGTTTTTGGTGTGTGAGTATTTCTCATTAAGTCCGCTGAAGCTGGGCTCCTTCACCGCTGCTCAAAGTCTGACAATCAGGTTCAGAAACAGACCCCCTCTGTGGGGTGACGATCAGACGTATCTCGAGTCAGACTCTCGGGTGAGATGAAGGAGACGAGCTTCAGCGGCGGCACTTGTGCGTTTTTGCATGTTGTTGTAACTCAGCAGCAGTTCGATGGTAAGTCGCTGCATCTTGTCACAAATAAATCCTTCATGACTCACGCTCACGACATCCATCACTGTAACAAAGCTCATAGTCCCGCCCCCCCTCAGCTTGCTGCGGCATCTTGAGTCGTACAGGCCAGACTCCTGTGGGACATGTGACCCAGACTCTGAATGAAACATGTCATAGAAAAGGCTTGTTGAGAAAGAGAATGAAACATATTCAGCTGAAACCAACTCAAAGAAAACAGACTGTCTAATTTAAAAAGCATGCATTAAAGGTGAGAGCATCGTTAAGTGCACTTGTTATGTTGTTTGCAAACTTCGAACAGAGACGTTTATATCACACAAACACAAACACAGGATTATTGTCACACTTAAACTCCTCTTTAGTTTTCAACACAAATATTCTTCCTCTGGATGGCCTGAAAATAATAGATCTGCACATGAAGTCTGCTAGTATTACTCTGACGTGCATCTTTTGCAGCCTTGCACTGTTATCTTGCACTATTGTCTGTGGTCAGTGTTTGAATTTATTCTTGTACATATTTATCTTTTATGGAGCGAAAGTTTACTAAAGTCATATTCCCCAAATGTTTGCATAGGGCTGGGCGATACACCAAAAATTTACGGATACTGAAATTATCGACAATAACCGGCGTCATTTTGCTCATATCGGTATTTTTAGTGTCAGAAAATCGATAAATTAAGTTGTTTTTGGATGTGTGTAGGTAGGCTATGGTCTCATGTCCCTTTAAGACGCTGTCCTACGTCAGAGACGTGACTCCACCCCATCCAGTCAAAGAGGGAAAGACAGGTGAGGAGATGGAGGACGGTTCAGAAGATGTAGCGGCTGAAGTAGACGAAGTTAAAATGGGGAGGGGGTGAGCAGCTCGTGGAGAAGTTATCGTCCATTTATCGTTATCGAGGTGAACTGATCAATATATCGTGATATTGATTTGAGTCCTTATCGCCCAGCCCTATGTGCACACATGCCAGTCCAATACAGCTGATTCTGTGGCTCAACCCCCCGCACAAACAGGCCGTGCTATCGCGCATGACGGAGTGTTTCTACGTAATCTAAAAAAACCTGCTTGCTAGCTTGCGCCGGGAAGTGAGCTGGATGAAGAGAAAAAAAACACAAGCCTGAAGCAAACGGCACAGAGCTGCAGAACTTTCTGGATGTTTCTACGTTAGAGCTCAGACAGAGCAGAGATTGTGCAAGTCTTACCCCCAATTTCCACCACATCCGAACGCCTGTGAAAAGGCCGCCTGCGCCGATTGTTTCCAATCAAGTTAATGTGTCAAATTCCATCGGCTTCTTTCCGGCCCCCTGCGGTTCAGCGGCTTCGTATCTGATTGCACAAGTTCTATTTTTTCTGGACGCCGGAGCATGGCGGATAAATTCAGCACAGATGAACCCGTGCTGGAAAGGAAGTCGGGCACAGACACAAAATAAAACATCCAACTTCTTTTCAAAATAAAACTACCTGTTTCCGGCGCATCGTATTTCACACCATGCAAATTTCGGCGGAGACAAACGAGTGAAAGGTTTTTAGACGTCATTTCACCCCGATGACACCATGGATGAGGAGATGCTGATTCTAGAAGTCTAGAAGTAGATTTCCTCCTCTGGAAGGACACAATCTACTGCTTATATGTCTATGTGGATGTCTTTAGAGAGACAACTCGTTATCGCATGATTGCATGTGAATCCTGCTGTCGGAGGTCTGCCACGAAATTCGCCTCACAAACGCATCCGGTTGGAATTTGCGAATGGCGAAAATCACCGCCATTCCTTAGCGGAGCCGTTCTGGATGCGATGGAAATTGGGGGTTAGAGGCTGTATTAGTGAACTTTATCTGGGATGAGCAGTGTTCGGTTATGTTTGCCTTTGTCGTCCAACTTAAACCTGTATATTTGAGTGATAATCCTCCTCCAGGATGTCAAAACCTGCAAACCTGCACTACCAAACTTCACCAGCAGGGTTTTCCTCTCAGCTTTAAGTCATCGGTCTGAGAGTGAGACCGTCATGAACAGGTTAAACTCCCCCACAGTACCTTTAAAAAAAAACCTGCTTCTGTTCCTGAAACATCCCCCCCACTGCCTCAGCGATCTTCATCCTCCTCCTCCTCCTCCTCTGTTATGAGGCATCCATCTGTCATGTGACGCATCAGTCTGTTCACGATAACCTTTATATCGTTACCGTTTCATGCTGTCTCTATAGAGGTCAAGAAAGGTGAGCTATCCGACTGACAGCATCATGTTCACTCTGAACAGGCTAAAAAAACCAGTTTTATTAATTTATGTAAAGTAAATAAGAACGAATACAGAGCCTTGAGGGACTCCTCAGGAAAGATTAACTTCCTTTTCTCTTGACTTGAATGCGTTTCAGCTCGGTTAAGTCGGTAGGTTGATTTGTATATGTGTGTGTTTGTGATACCAGAGTAGCGGAGTCGACGGAGGAAGTGACCAAACTGAGGCCGGCGCGTCTGATCAGGGAGGACGGGATCATCAGACCGTATGACCTCACAGAATCGCAGGGTTTTGACCTCTACCAGGTAAGACCAGGTGATATCGTTGTCTCGCTCTATCTGTCTGCAGCACACATGAACATGATGTGTTTTTATTGGATGCTAAAGTTACAAAGTGTAAAGTGCATTTGTTAAACTGTGAGTGAGGAGAGTTAGCGGTGACGGGGTTGTGACGGAGGGCAGAGCAGAGAGACACACAGCAGGTGTGACTCCAACCAAACCCTGCACCTTCCTGCACGTTTGAGCTTTCCTCTTTAACTCATTCAGTGCCAGTGACGAATTTGGTCACATTTTTTTATTTGCCCAGAGTGCCATTGACAGATTTTGATGGATTTTTCAGTTTTTTTGTTTTCCACCAGAGGGCGCTCCTCCCAAACATGCGACTAAGTTTGGGGTCATTCTGATCGCAGAAAAGCCGACAAATACGCCATAACCATGTTAGAATAACAAAAACAAGTACTGGACAGTGAGAAGTGTGCCATCAAGTATGTCCATTAGCCGAGTTGTGGAGAGTTTTTTCTCTATGAGGAAAGTAGGAAAATGCCGAAGTCATTAGCCAAGGTCATTAGCTAACGGTCTCGGCGCATCGGCTCCCGAGGTGCTTCCGTCTCTGGATCCAGTGGATATCTAGGTACCCATCCTTCACATCGTCAGCAGACAATTTAAGAAACAATTTTCCGGTGTGTTGTTGTGCCGCCGGTGCCGGTACTGGTGAGCGCGACTTAACCGGGATTCCGATACAGTTTTTGGCAAGGAGGACCCGAGCAGTCTGTGTGGTTTCCATCGTGGCGTCAGAGTCTCGAGAGTCAATATGAGTTCCAGCTGTCATACAGTGACCTACCTCAATCGGATCTCGAGAGTGATGAGGAGATGTGTCCGAGGAGTGAGGACTTTGATGCTGTCGGTAAAGTAGTTTGATATGAAATGAAATAGACGATCCGAGTTCTGCTTGAAAGTCTCTCCAGAATTTTTTCCTGGTGAAAGAAGAGAATCGCTCCTTTCTTTTGAGATATTGGACTCAATTCTACATTTCTCTTGCCGTCAATGGTGGCACTGGGTGAAAATTGCATGGATGAACCTGGCACTGAATGAGTTTATAACTGAGTGTCTTTTTTTTTAATTTTCTTATTCCGTTTTTTAACACCTCTCTTCTTCTTCTTCTGTTTTTTTCTCATGTGTTTGTGTCACATGCAGCCGGATGAGGAATAATCGGGGTTTGCTGGGGTCGACTTTACAAATCAAGTGCTTTAAAGGACAATAAACTCTATTAATGCTTTCTAAATAAAGCCTCATGTTAATTGAATTATACTAAATATGCTATATTAAAGTTTCTATGTCATTGTATAAATATTATTGGCTATACTTAAAACTTTATTGTTCTGTATAAACCAAAAACTTGTGCTGATATAATTCAGGTTTCTATGCATGCCAAAACTGATAACCTTCTCTCATACCTCAAACATTTTTACTCTTCGCTTGCTCTCTTCCTTTTTCCTAAAATGAAAATTCTGATTTTTTTAATTCTGAAATACAGAGGTGGTTGATTTTTGTTCCTGGTCTTTTTTTTTAATAATTATGTGTATCATATATTTTAATTTAATCATTAGTAAACAGATGAATTATTTTATTATCAGGCTGTGTTTCTCTCTCATAGATCTTAGCACTATTTTTGTAAAAGACTGTAGCATCACTTTTCATTCCAAACCTGTGAATAATATGAAATACTTCTTCTGTCTTTGTGATGATATATTTGTATAACTCAGTCGTTGTTGTTGTGGCATGACCTCTAACCCCTCATACTGTTGTGCTTGTGTGTAACAGTGTGTGTGTGAGTGTGAGTGTGTTTGAGCTGTAACAGTGAGTGACATCTGTAACCTGCAAACCTGATCTTTAATAAAATAACACTCCTAATTCACGCTCTGATTTATAACTTCTGAAAACTTTCTGCTTCTGAATATCTCAGACTTTTTTCTTCTGAAGGTGAATTTTAACAAACTTTAAGGTTTGTTAAAATTCACCATTTTTTTTTTTTTTTCACTTCGTCCGAATTCTAATTAAATTCGGACTTCTATATTACTGCAACTTTCTTTAAATAAATGAGCACTTGACTCTGTAAATCTGGCCCTGTCGTTACGCCGCTGAGTCAGAAATGTTTCCATCTGAAAAGGCGGCGTGTGCCGTCAGTTAAAGACAGTTCTGCCTCCTCCCCAAAGCGACGTTAAAGTAACATGTGAAATTTGGAATTTACAGGTTTTTACAAGTTTAGCTCATAGTGATTTTATTTATTTTTTTATTTTATTTTTTATTTGACTGAACCAAGTTAAAACATTTAGATGGAACAAATTTAAATTGAATTGAATTGGAATAGATTGAATTAAAGTAATTAAATATAGACGAATTAAGCTGAACTGAACAGGATGAGATCATTTTAAATGAAACTGAATGTACGGTTGAAAATTAAAAAAAATGAATAAAAGTGTATGAACTGAATTGATTTGAATTTAATTGAATAGAATTGAATTAGACTGAAAATGGACTGAAGTAGACAGGAAAAATTAAATTAGATTATAGTGGAATGAATTGTTTAAAATGAATCTGGATTAAATTGAATCTACTTGAATTCAGACTTACTGAAGTAAATTCACTGAGATAGAATTGGGCTGATCTGAATTTTATTGAATTCAATAAAATCAAATTGAAATGACTTGTTGTTCAGAATGAATTATGTCCGATTACATTACATTGAAATGAACTGAATTGAATTTGATTAATTTTGATTGAAGTGAATATGTATTGAACTAAACCAAATGGAATTAAAGTGAATTAAATTGAACTGGACTGAATCTAATTAAAATTAAGTTAAAGTCATTTAAAGAACTGAATAAAAACAAATTGATTTAAAAATGAATTAATGTCATTTTAATTTAAAACAATATTATTGAATTTATATACATATGAATTTATTGACTGGTTTTATAGTTATGTAAAATGAATGTGAGATAAAACAGTTCACTCCTAAAGACAAAGTTTGACGTGAATATGAAGGATGAGAGTAGAGAGCGAGTCAGACAGAAACAAAGGTACAGGTGAGATATTTGACATGTTTACAGTCATTGTACCTCAGATGATTCACGGGTTTGTTGTCTGACATGTTTGTCCTGATTCTGAAGTGTTTTTGTGAATGTTTGTGATCTGTTATTTTTACCTGCGGAGGCGTTCAGGTGTGTGTTTGAGTCTGTCGGGTTTCTGGTTTTCAGCGCTCTGAGATCAAACAGCTGGAGGGTGAAGTTTACAGAGATCACAGTCAGTATCCTGGACACAGAAAGACAAACATCATCGTCACCAACAGGTGAATTATTATCTGTTATTATCAGTCAGGATTTATTTTGTCAGTATTTTAGATTATCATCATGTGTTGTTTTTTTTAGGAGGGTCATGTGTGTGAAGGAGATCGACTTTGTGGGTCATTTCAACAAAGAGTGGGAGTGTCTGTTTGAGAACTGTTACCGTCCTCCAGCCGTGGTGGGAACGGAGCTGAAGATCTACTGCAAGGTACCGAAGAAAAACGAATGAAAAAGGGCGAACTCCAAACTTCTCCAGCTGTCTGACTCCGCCTTTCTCTCTGTCTGCGTTTCAGGAGCAGCAGAAGTTGAAGCTGCCGAAGAAAGACAACCAGGAGCCGGTGAGGAGCGTCCAGCTCAAGGACACGGCCGTCGCTCAGGTAACCACAGCTGCACGTGTGTGTGTGTGTGTATGTTTGTGTGTATATGTTTGTGTGTGTGTCTACACTTCAGTTCACCTTCCCTCACCTGGTTACCGTACGTTACCAACAGAAGCTGTATGTGGCCGTATCAGAGGCTCAGATGGCGCGGCAGCAGCACCGCATGGCGAAACAGAAGTCAACGCGCTTCCTGAAACCAAACAACAAGCACTGATGTCACTTCCTGCCCTAACGCTGACACTGTACCTTTAAAACATGTAAACAAGTATATTATTCAGTCTGTAAGCCACACAATCTCACTGACGTATCTATGTTTACTATGCTGTCTGTTGTCATGGTTACAGCTGAAGGAAGAGGCACTTTGATCACTTTGTGTCACTTTGTTTTTTTTGCACTTTTCCATTTTGTTTTTATTTTTTCTTCACTTTTTAATTCTTTTTAGGTTTAATTTTACTTACATTTTGGCAATAAATAAAATAAAGACAAAATAATCCGGCAATTTAAAATCAGGGTCGTTCGAATTAAACTAATTATCCAATTTACACGTCACGCTAAAGAGTTAAAACTTGACATAGAGGACGCTAAAAACCCACCGCCAGCCCCGGGGTAAGCGTGCGTGCTAACACTCACTTCTTACTTATTATCAGTAGGATCAGGACTCCTGAGGCTCATCTTTGACTAAATTTACGACTTAACTTTAGTCATGTGATTCTTATCAGAGAAAATGACTGAAGTATTTTTAAATCTAAAATAAATCTGAAATCTGCCGTGTTTTACATCCAGGATAGAGACGATATTATTAATGAAGACAAAAAGCTTTAGTTAAACCAAAAGTTAATCATTTAAGTTGCTTTAAAATGTTATTTTGATGGTAAAGATGACGCCTGCCTGAACCAAACGGAAGAGAGACTTTGGTAAAAGTCATGGAAATATTTAAATTTAGACACTAAAGTGGCACATTTTCATAAGTACAAAGACTCTGAGGAGATTGGGCCCAAAACTGAGTCTATAAACATCCTCATAGAATTACAGCTTCATTCCTAAAATTTGACTTTTTTGCGCCTGTATGTGAGAGGAGAGGACGGTGGAGAAGAGAGCAGAAAAGGGAGAGACAGAAGGAGTCATTTAACCTCTCAGGCCAGTGAATCCCTGAAAACATCAATATTTTTAAGGTACTTTTGTAGTTTTACATCTTTCCTCTCAAATCTGTTTTTTTTTTTATAATATGTTCGTGAAAGTCCGTCTCTCTTTTTCGTTTCAGCTCATGACGAGTATTTGTGTTTGATCTGATGTTAAAAAAAGTCTGAGTTTCCATCCAAACCACAAAATGATTCATTTTCAACCACTGAGATTTCTTATTTTTTAAAAACCTTCATTGTTATTGGCCGAGGTCCTGGTTAAATACAGTGTGTAGGTTGAAATAAAAGGTCAGTAGAGCTCAGCGGGGAGAAAGTTAGCAGTTTATTTTTCCTTTAGTCTCAGAGAAGAAAGAAAGTCGTCAGTCATGTTTTAGTCTGCAGCTTCATGTTTTTGCACATGAAGATTAAAACGTCCTCTCCATCCACACACACAGATCTGCTGAAAATGCACACGTTCATGTTTGTTTTTTTACATTTCTGTGTTTGTATTTTTAATTTCTTTTTACTTCTTTTTAGTTGTTTCCTTTTGTCAAACATCAGTGAATGTTTGAATGTTGAATCTGACAGCTGGAGGATTTACATGAATGTGATTGTTCTCGTTTGAAATGAGCAGAGATATATTTCTGATTTTGGTTTTGTTGCTGATGTTAAACCCCTCTTTCTGCTCATGTAAATGTTTTTTATTTTGATTTTGATTTTGGTCTGTTCAGATGAGCTGCTGTGGGGTTTTTTGGTCCCTGCTCCTCGCCTGCAGGCTGCACTGGCGCGCATCGTAAACAAAGCCATAAAAACATGTTGCACTAGAGATGAGACTGCAATAATCAGGGTGTTGATGATGATGATGATGATGATGATGATGATGATGAATGTGTGCTGCCCTTCTTCTTCAGAGTTACAAGATCTGACAGGAAAAGTCACCAAACAGTTGAAACAGTCGAGGGTGACATTCTGATTTTTCTTAGATCATAAATCGGTTTAACCTTCAGATCTTCCTCTGAATAAACCCGTCGATGAGAACAAACATGTTTACAAATGAACTTTAAATCACTTTGATTCAGACCTGCTGAACTTTAAACTTGTGTTTCTTCTTATTTTTATAATCTTTGCTGTAACTGAAAATCTGTCTGTGGCATGAAGTACGACCTGAATACATTTATGATGAAGAATATATGATGTTTGCAGTTTTCATGTTCATAATCTTCACTGTATCTGTAACTGTGATGGACTCCAGATCTCCAACATCCACCAGGAAGCGCAGAAATGTTTTTATCAATTAGAGAGACGTCAATCAGTGCAAATGCAGACAGAAGTAACGTTGAAGGCAGCTACAACACACCCTGTCAAGCAGCTGACCACGCCCCTCTTTATGCAAATTAACACATCACTCCTAACCAGAGGGTCGTGCACTGGTGATTTTTTAGCTGTTTACAACATTTCCTCTGACAGGCGAGGTTCTGCGTTCAGGAGAAAAACAGAAATCACATTTTCAGCCTCTGTTGAAAATCTGCAGCCTGACTGAAAAACCACCAAACGCAAATTTGGCGAGTGCTCCAGGAGAACAAGAACAGAAGCAAGTACAAGTCACAAGATCCAGATTCTGGAGGAGGCAACAGTTTAGTGAAGCACACATGATCACAACATGAAACTCTCGTGTTTAACCTTTAGTGGTCAGCCCACTTCCAGGCAGAACGAATTAAAGAGGTTAGCATAAACAGACAAATGAGTGCGAAATTAAGATGATTATTGCTTCGTATAAATTAACCACTTTTTTCAACAGGGACCTTTAACTTGTTTTATTTTTTTGTACTGTTCTGTATTTGAAAGAAGAAAAGAGCAAAACTGGATTTTTGTGCTAAGGAATACACCGTGTGACACATTTAGGGGCCTCAAGTGGTCAACTAAGGTACTGCAGATCTGTGACACAAACAGCAGCAAACTTTGCAGAGAATTTTTTATTGCATTGCTGAACTATTGTTTCAATCTTTACATGAGTGAGTTCTTTTTAGTTTCAGAGCAGACCAAAAACGAATCTCTCTGATGCACTGAGAACATTGTAGCGCTGGAGAAATTACCTGTGAGTGTTTTAAAATGTGTGTTTTTTATTCTGAAATGTGATTAATTTTAATGAGCACTGAGCTTAAAATGCTTTTAAATGTCTTTACAGCTACAAATTTAACAAATTCAACAACAATTTCAACGCTCAGTGGTTATTTAATGAACATGTTTGTTTTTTCAGCCTTAATCTGACCAGCAGGGGGCGACAGACACCCAGTGAACCTGATCCTGAACTCATTAAAGAGGCTGATATTCAGTCCAGTTCTCACCACAAAAAAGCACAACTGCTTTCACTTGTGAGTAAATGTTATTCAACCAATACACACACACACACACACACACACGCAGGGCCATCGTGCTGAACGCTGTTGTCATGGCAATGATTAAAAAAGAAACGTGTCCAGATGGTTTCCAGATGTTTGGATGTTTTGCTCACAATAATATTTCAAAACAGAGCTGGCCTCTCATTGGTCGGTCAGGCTGAAGGAGGACATGATTGGTGGGACAGGGGAAAGACCTTCCAGTGCATCATGGGTAATTTTCCTACAGTAATCTGATCTGAGATCTGATGGCATGGTGTGTGTCGGTGGAAACATCTGGACCAGAAACAGAAACAGCTGATCTCTGGCGTCATGAAACAGGATGTGTTTCATGTGTCTGAACAAGAGTTTGGATGTTTGATGGAGTTTGAAGTTAATTTGGATTAGATCATTGACTTTAAAAAAAAAAAAGAGGGGATGTGGTTATTTTTAAAACCTGAAACTCATCGTAACTTCAGATGTTTACGGTCTCAACTCCGATCAGTCAAGAGGAAGAGGGAATGATGTGTGGACAGTAATAATCTGTATGTATTCTACAATATATCCATGATGGAAACTGTACATTTCATACTCCTGTGTGACTTACAGCTCATGTTTTTACTGTTTTAATGAAGTGTTGGCAGGTTGGAGTGCAGTGAACCAGCCGTCCACTAGAGGGAGTCAAAGGTTTCTCATCCAGACACTGTGGAAATGATCCAGGCTCAGCTGGTTGAACCGAATGCCCTTGTGAACCTGGGAGGTACTTTGATATCAGTATTATCAGTCAGATATTTAAAAGGGACAGATAACCGTACCTGTTTACACCTTTATTTACATCATTTTTCGAACATCTTTGCAGCTGACAAACTTTATCTCCCATTAAAACCCTCCTCTAAACCTCAATCTCCACCGCATCCTGAACAGCTACGAAAAGGCCGTATGTGCCGATCGCAGCCGATCGTTTTCATTCAAGTTAACGTGTCGATTTCCACCATTTCTTTCCTTTCCGCTGCGGTTCAGTTGGCTTCACAGCCTATCGATCTATTTTTTCTGGTTGCTGCAGCATGCCGTGGAAATTCAGCATTCAGCAAAGGAAGTCGGGCACAGACACAAAATAAAACATCCGGCTTCTTTTCAAAATAAAACTCTACTCGTATTTCACACCATGCAAATGTGGGCGGGGACGAACAATTCAAAGGTTTTCGGACGTCATTTCACCCTGATGACTCCATGGATGAGAAGATGCTGATTCTAGAAGTCTTGAAGTAGATTTCCTCCTCTGGAAGGACACAATCTACTGCTTATATGTCTATGTGGCTGTCTTCATTGAGACAACTCTTTATCGCGCGATTGCACGTGAATTCACGGGTTCTGGTGAGTCCTTGCGTTTCCCGCTGTCCAAAATTCACCTCACAAACAGATCCAGCAGGAATTGGCTGATGACAAAAATTGCAATTTCCACCGGCTGTGGTGGAGATTGACGGTTAGCTTCATTTTGGCGACTTTTGCACTCAGAAATTGTGGGTGTTACTTTTAACACAGCTGTTTCCTCTGCAGAAAAACACGGGAATGGATCAGCTTTGGTGTTGTTCTGAAAAGCTCTCAAAAATTTCTGGTTCATTTTTCTCTTGGAGGACAAAAAAAAACAGTGACTTTACTTCACAACAGTACTGAACTACTGAATCAACAAAGTGCAGAGTGGAGGGACACCGATATCGCAGTTTGCGGATTAGCGTTTCTTTCTGTTCACCTGTAATCTACAAAGTAATCTGAGCCTGATGCATCTGTGATCGGTTGCTTTTGTCTGGGAAATCATGGCGTTTTACATCATTCTACTAAACTTCACCGAATGACACTGAGTGACATTTGCAGAGGTTGTGGTTGCACCTGGATCACGCTCTTGTTGATGTATCTTGTGAGGGATCTGCGCTGAGGTTTGCACCCTGCGTCTGTAGCAACTCAAGACTGACCGATGATCGGGAAAACCGTCTCTTTGTGGGTCTGAACGCTCCTCTCCACCGTGAGCAGTTTGAACACGTCTGCAGTGTGACCAGAGTTCAGCCACCTCCAGTTTCTGGTGATGATGGAGGTCCAGCTTCCTCTCCGATTATTAGACTTCATTTCAGGACATAAGTCAGCTGATAACCGCCGCTCTATCCTGTCTCCACGGAAACACACTCTGATTTATGGTTTCCTTGACAACAGTTTGACAACTCCCTGTTCCTGAACAGCTGAGAGAGGATGTGAGGACTCATCCCGTCTGGAGGTCGACATCCAGAGAGAGCGATGTTTGAGTCTGGGGGATTTCAGGGTTTCTGGTGAGTGAAGGTCAGTCTGAACAAAGAAAGGGAGTTTTTATCAAAACTGATAAAAATATGGACACATGAGGAAGTTTTTGTCTCGCCCTGGACTCCAGTGCTTCCTCTTGGTGGATTAATGCTGGGTCGGTCTAAAGCACCTGCACTTTTGATGGGCGGGGCTTCAGTGCCAGCTCATATGTTTTAAACTCTTGGGGCTCTATTTTCGTGCCCACCGGCAGCACAGTGGAGGGTGGTGCACCCCGTGCAGTGGTATTTTCGTCTAGTAGAGCCCGGCACACAGCCAGTTTGGTATTTTTGTAGACTGAGGCGCACCGAGATCCTCCAAGCTGGGCATGATGGCGCGGTAAGGTGTCAACAGAATCAGCTGAGTGACATTTTCATGCCCGCCAGCAGCGTGGAAAGTGTGCAGAAAGCTCGGCGATTCAAACCTGGTCAGCCTTCAGCACAGCTGGAGCACAGCTGGTCTTATTTTGGCAGATTGGCAGTGTAGTGTGCACATGTCACCGATGCCTCACCGGAAGGTTTCCACAGTGTCGGGCACATTTCCGTATCCCCTTCCTCTCTGCTACTTACGCCGCAGGATGGAGCTGAGTAGGGGAGGGAGGATACTTACACCAGGCTGCGCCACTTACCAAAATACCAAAGTGTGTTTGGCCACACCTCATTGGCGCAGCGTGCCTGACTTACGCCGTGCCTACGCCATGACACCGGCAAGGCATGAAAATAGAGCCCTTGATATCACAGAGTCTGTCTGCTAGTAGCGATCCGGTCTTTGTACCAGTTTGAACTGAAAACCAGTTTATCTAAAGGTCCTAAAGACTTAAGCGTTTTTCAGAGGGCTGTAAAGTCCTCATTAACTTGAATGGAAACAATCAGCTGCATTGGATTCTGTAAAATTTGGGGGTAAGGCTGAATTTATCCGGCATGCTCCGGCATCCAGAAAAAATAGAACTCTTGTGATCAGCTGAGGAGTCCGGCGATCTGCAGCAGGACGGAAAGAAGCCGATAGAAATTGACACGTTAACTTGAATGGTTGCGATCAGCTACGATCGGAGGACACGGCCTTTTCATAGACGTTCCAGATGCGTTGGAAATTGGGGGTAAGTTCATCAGGAGGAACGTACCAAGTGCTAATGGGGATGTTTTCAGAGCACCCCCATTTTACACATAACAGTCTGTCTCAGAACACCCCCTTGTTTTCACCATTTTGGAAATAGACCAACCCAGTGGAGACAGGCTGGAGACCAGAAGATCGAAGAGCATCCACATTCATCAAAGTCTGCTGGTTTGCTGAATATAACATTTGTGTTTAATTGTCTTCTTGTAATGAAATCTGTATATTTTCATCCCGTCGAGCTGCGTCGTCCTGCGCCGCAGAAGGGTTTGCCTTCAGAGTCGGAATCCCCCCGATTAGTCGATTTTTGGTAGAAAATTTCATGTTTTTAGTCAACCAAGAATGTCTTTGGTTGACTTCAGTCCTAGGTCTTGTTTCTGTTTATCAGCTCTAACTGCAGTCATGTGACCTGGTCCCGATCCCTGATCTAGCAGATCCTCCAACCCACATACTCCTGAGCGCTGTGAGATAAAAACACCTACATAAAATATGGAAACCTGTCCGTACAGGAAATATAATCATCACCTTTCTGAGGACGTGGCATTAAAAAAACCCACACCTGGAGAACGACTCACGCCTGTAATCTACCTGCATCCGATGAACATGTTCAGTGTTGTAATGAGGGAGAGGAAAGTTCAGAACTCGAATCAACAATTATAGAAAAGGAAACTGGAAAAAACAAAAGGGGGTCAGACGTGTTATTATGTTCAGACGCAGCTCTGCTCCTGAACTTCACCGCAGGAATAACTTTCTCCAAAGTCAGGAAACCTCCTTAAAGCAGTCCTGAAATCTTCTCACTGACCCTTGGGAGATTCCCGTCCTTCCAGCCCTCCTGGAACTTGTTCAAGGATCCTTGAGTCCAGCGGGCGGATCTGTCAGTGTTTCAGCAATGAAAACAGCTTTAACAGATGAAAAGCGTCTGGAAAAGTCAGAGTGTCTATTTAAAGAGGCAGCTGAGCAGCAGACTGAAGCTTTGGAAGTTTTCTTCAAAATAAATCCAAACTAAATAAAACAAAGAGCTGAAGTCAGAAAACTTCACTCTGACCTTTGAGGACAGATTAAACTGATCCCCCTTCAAAGTCTGCCTCTGCTTTTGTTCTCTGATTCATCTCCAGCAGATTTCTGCATCTCCTCATTCAGACCATGTTTACCTCTCCCTGGATTTCTCTCTCAAGGATCCTGAAAACCCGGGTGAGTCTCTCCCAACAAGTCCTGGACTTCCTTGAACTTAGCAGTTTCTGGATCGACTCGTTTGGCCTGAGGGAGATAGCTCGATGGAGCTCAATCTTATCCCGTCTTTATGTCGAGTCTTCCTGTAAATCTCATGACGAGTTTGATCTAGACCAGTTGAAATAAAGATTGAATTAAATCTGCAAAACCAGTCCATAAAAGAGTAGAAGAAGAAGGTCCGAGAGGCCATGACCACACTTGGAGGAGATCAGCAGACAGACAGCGAGGCGTTCACTGACCTACTGAAACGGCCGTGTGTTTACCACAGAGCTGCGGCGTCTGTAATCAAACGTTAGTGACGGCGAGCCTCCTGTTTACTTAAACCTCCATTTAACCTAAACAAGAGCAGAACTTTGACCTTTCTTCTTCTTCTTCTACTCTTTAGGTTTACGTCTGACTCAGAGTTTCCTCCAGCTGCTTCAAACTTCATATTGGTGTGACGTCAGGACTCAGTGACGATCTCTGAGGGAAGTTATATTTAAACCCTGAAGGTGAACTCAGACTGTAAAAAGTGGATATTTACCCCAAACCTGCATTCTGTTTGATGGCCAGCAGGGGGCTAAATCCAATATAAGTAACATGAGGTCTGATTAGAGAAAGCTAAGATAAAAGAGGCTTCTTCTTCTTACCTCATTTACAACTTTAGAAGCAGAAGTAAATCCCGTCGTTTGTTAGTCCAAGTCTTCTTCGGCTCAGCGTGGCATTTATTTTCTAAACCAAGATCCCATTTGGTGGATTTAATAAATCATGGAACTAGACATGCATCAGGTGAGGCCGCAGCTGCAGCAACATTAGTATACTTACACATCAACTTCCTATCATCTGAGATTTCAGGTTTTGAAAACCAGCAAAGATGGAAAGTCTAATTCAGTAAAATCGAATTCAGTAAAAGGCTGAAGCAGATCATTGATTAGCTATAGATGTGAAAGCCCGAGTTTTCAGTGTCCAAAAGGCTGAACTCTTGTACTGTGATGAGAATATCTTGACAACTTGCTCTCCACATATTTCATCCCTGAATATTTAACACATTTAGTATTGAGTAGGATTAATTGTTCGTGACCTGAAGGAACCATGAATGATCTTATTATGAAACTGATGAAACTGAATTGTATCATGTCATACAGTTTCATACCCTAGCTTATCAGATTGTATCCTAACAAACAGTTTGATAGGATACAGTATTGTTGCGTAACATATCGAGACATACAACGTCATGACTTATTATATTGTAGCGTAACACATCATAACAAATCCTAGTGCAGTGTTTGGCACCGAATCATATCTTATCAAATTGTAACATAACGTATATTTGTATATACTAAAAGTTGTATTGTACTCCATGATACCGTATTCTACAGTATCATGCTGTACTGCATTATAACGTATGATATCATACAGTATCCTACTGTACTACTGTACTCTAGTATACTGTATCATATCCTAGGGTATTGAACTGTACTGTATTATATCAAATCATATTCTACAGTATCGAACTGTACTCTATTATACCATATCAAATCAAACAGTATTATACTGTACTCTAGTAAACTGTATCATATCAAACAGTATCTTACTGTAAACTATTGTTTGTTAATTATTAATTATTGTTATTATTAGTTATTGTTTGCTGTAAATTATTGTATAATTCTTCTGTAAATAGTAGATGACTTTTAGAGAGATGTCAAATGAGACGAAGGACAACTGAATTTCCCTTTGGAGATGAATAAAGTTATTCTTATTCTTTCTTTACTATACTGTATCATATTATACAGTATTATTCTGTATTCTGTTATACTGTATCATATTCTACACTAACATACTGTACTTTTTTATAATGTTTCATATTCTACAGTATTGTACTGTACTCTATTTCACCGTATCGTATCAGGTTAGGGTTAGGGATCTCAAAGAATATGGTACTATACCATGTTAAATGTACCTTATGATGGCGTTCCCTAACCTACTGTACCACGCTCTATTATTGCATAGTAACATATTGTCTTGTGGGGTATCGTATCTCTTACAATGATAGGCTATCTTGTCGTATTATCGTATAATATTCTCTGTGCCGCACGATATCTTACTGAGTCATATTTCATCCTGTGTCCTCATGTGTCGTACTGAACCATAGTACTGTAGTATATCCTATCCTGTCCTTAAAGGATGTTTCACACTCTATTATTGTTCTATAGTCTTTAGTGTCACATCTCGGTTTGTGGTTTTGTTTTATTCTGTTTATATTCTGCTCAGTAGTGGAGACACGGATTAGTCGGTTGGACAGCTTGGGTGGGTGGGGGGTCTACAGAAATATTTTTTTGATGGGGTTGCAAAACTAAAAGACAAACAAAGAAAAAACCCTCTGTCTTCAAAAGTTTCATCACACCCTGAGACTCGGTTTCCTGAAGGTACTTTTCATAGGAAACAGGATCAGAACTTGTTCGTTTCCAGTAAGTATCTGTGTGAAATTCCCAGGACTGAAACTCTGATTCGAAGTTTTGTTTAAACCTCAGGAAGGGCTGATTTCCTTTGTCCTGATAAAAAAAAGTCCAGAAATACAAACCTTATATCACAGGGTGTTTCTTTTGTTCTCTATCTCCTCTGGTGTTTCCAGCCTGTCTGCGGTCTTTCTTCAGTCAAACTGGTTTCATTTGGCTTTTAACTCGTCTTGAAGCAGTAAAATGGAGGTATTTCATCCCCGCAGATTGCTTAAGTGCGTCTTTCTTCTTAACGTTGCCCCCGTTGTTTGTGCAACAGCTTTTATTGCTGTATAAACCCGAGTTTAACAGGCGGCTGTTTGAACAGCAGCACTGAGTCACCGCGTTTGTTCTCTGCTGGAAGTTTAACTCATTAAATTTGGCTTACGGGAGGTAAAATATCACATCCTGACACACGCTCCGCATCAGGAACCAACCTGGAAATCATTTTCACTCTTTTAGTTTCACAGCCACACAACGCCGACTTCACCGGAGTCTAAAGAAGAGTGACAGGGATGGGTCCACTGACTCATTCCGGCCTCTTCTAGAGTTTCAGGTGTGCCACGCCTGTCTGAGAGCGCGGATTACCCTCACCTGAGCGTTCTGTCATCAGCACAGGAGCTGCAGACCAACCCTCAGATCCACAGCGATTGTTGCTTCTGTGGCACACCTGACTCAGCTCCGTTTGGGCCCGATTACAGTAACCCTTTGGTGGGCAATTAAGCGAAATGGCGTTGGATGGGGCTTTCCCCTTCCTTTCATGGATTTTGTGAGTATTAGTCAAGAAGTTGGAGCTTTTCTTTCAGGTTCAGATCCAAACAGAGTTGTAGAAGAATTCCCAGAGTGATTTGCAAACGGAAACTTACAACACGTGTTTCCAAATCATCCTTTCGAGAACTCGCTCGCAGTATTTCACAAACCGCTTTCATAACCCTCTCGCTGTCAGTGTTGTGCAGCCATTGAGGGGGGGTTGGAGTGAAAATACAAAGTAAAAATACAAAAGGATTTTTCCTCCGCCCCCCCGTCCACAAACCAGAGACTTGGCGAAGTTTTCAATTAATAGCAGTGATTTATTACAGCTGACAAACAGCAGAACCAAAGCAAATAACAACTCATGGTGAACAAAAGCTGCTCCATAAAACAAAACAAACAACGTCTTTGCGAATGTCAGAGGAACGTTGGATTGAACCTGATGTGACTCTCCTCTCTGCAACCCACCTCCACTCCTCCTCCTCCTCCTCCTCCTTCTTAAACTGTCATTTCTGTTTTCACTGATACCTGCTCTCTTCTGCAACCCAGAGATCTTTGCTGATGGTCCCTTGATGAATGCATCCAACCATCGTCTGCCGCCTATGGTTTTGGCGTTTACGCTTGTGGAAGGGCAGGTAGCTCTCAAGATGAAGTCACACTCCTAAACATGATAATCATACCTTTATTTATACGGCATTTGCTTTGATGGAAAAGCAAAGCATGCATAACGTTCCCCTTCAATCGGAATCATTGTTCGGTATCATCCTTTCTTTGTCCATCCAGGTTTTTATGCTAATCATCTTCTAGGTCAAAGCCAATCCTTGAGAGACAGTTTCAGTCCGATTGTGTAAACCAGAGAGAAAATCGAACTGCATTATTTTTGCTTTCGTTGCAAACTTAAATCAAGTTTTCGATTTATGAATGCACCGACTGATTCTGCACGTCTTCTTAGTTAACCTTTGATTTCGAAAAGTTCTTGCAAAAGAGGAAACGATTTTTGACTTTGCAATAATCGTAAGTATGCAGAAGGTTCTGGAGGACAGAAGAAGCTTCTTCTACCGTTTTTCTGGATATCCTGATGTGAATGAAGGTCAGAGCATCAATGTTTACTTTGTTTTTTTTTTTTTACGTTGTCAGTGTCATCTCAGAGTTTCCAGTGTTTTCAGTGATATTACAGATGCTCACACTGATTTCAGCTCTCTGACACTGCCGCCGTCTTCCCTGTTTTTCTTTCCTTATGTCACTGCAGTCACAGTGTCTCTCCGCGTCTGTCTCATCGTCCTCTCAGTTCTCTCTCTGAGCGTTTACTCTACATACTTCTCCCAGTGTGGTTACAGTGAAGCTCTCTGTTCTTACAGATTTAACGTTTTCTGTTGGGCGTGTCCGAGATCTTCCAACTTAACCAGTAAACATATTGTTAAAGTCGACACAGTTGGCCCAGAGTCCTGAATGGATTTATAATGTGGTGAAAACACAGTCAGGCTGTGTGAGAGGGGAAGGGAGGGGGAGGGGGACACAGAAGAGAGAGAGAGAGAGAGAGAGAGAGAGAGAGAGGGATGGGGGTGGTGGTAATGACTTCCAGCTGCCTGAGGCCGAGCAGAGGAGGATGTTTGATTTCTACACAGTCAGAAACAGGCGCTGTGACCTGCTGAATTTAACATGTCAAAGATGTGACTCTCCTACTTGTGTTAGATTGTTCTTCCCCAAATTCAAACAAATAATATTGAGATGTAGTGGTCTGTGGATGAGGTCAGGGGGTTGTGTTGGTCTAGTGGTGAGGTCTTTGAGGTTTCAAGGGTCTGGTAAATGGGCTAAGTGAGATTTGGTGGTCTAGCGAGGGAGTAAGTGAGGTTTTGCAGCAAGGTTCGGTGTTTCAGTGAAGTATATAGTGTATCATTAGTGGTCAGCAATATCTGGTGGCCTGGCGAATGAGGTTACTCGGGTTTGGTGAAGCAGTAATGAGGTTCGCAGGGCTTTGAAGGCTGGTGAGGAGGTTATTAAAGTCAAGGGAAGTGGTTCAGTGAGGTTTTGGCGGTGAAGCGTAGAGGTCAAAAATGATCGGTGGTCCGGTGAAGAGGTCACTATGGTGTGGTGGTTTGGTGATGAGGTCTTTAAAGGTCTGGAAATCCAGGGATTAGGTCATTGAATGTTGGAGGTGATGAGTTCAGCAAGGTGTGAAGGTCCAGGTCTGATATTGGTGAGAGTCTCATGTGCGCTCAGGGACCACCTGCCTGCTCCTGGTTTGACGGCCCTACACGTCTGTTAGTCCAGGGTTAAGACCATCGTGGTTTAGTGGTTTAGCGAGAGTATTAGCAATATTTTCAGTGTCTGACAAATGAGGTCAAGAGGTTTGGTGGATGAGTAATGAGGGTTTTGAAAAGCAGAGTTTGTTTTCCTGGGCGACGGGGTTTGATGATGTAAGAACAACAAGATTAGGAGGTCAGCTAATGAGGTCAATCATGTTTATTTATCTGGTGTTGAAGTTAATGAGATTTGATCTGGGAATGAGACGTCTGGTCTAATGAGGAGGTCACTGAGGTCACCATCAGTGGTCTAGTGATGTATGTTGAAGGTTAAAGAGGAGGTTAATAGAGAGGTTTGTGATGATAATCATGAATCAACAAGATGATGACTTTAATGATGATGAGGATGATGATGATGATGATATTCTCATAATGAAAGTGTTGATAATTTTAGTGGTAGTTGATGATAACCCATGATGCTGTAGATGATCATACATAGATAATGATAGTCATGATGGTAAATTCTGATAATGATAATATTATAGTAATGAAGGTGATAATGATTAGAACGGTGATGATAAGGATATCCTGGATTACTTAGATGACGATATCGATGAGGATTATAATCCTTATGAGGCTGAAGATGGAAGTGTCATTCACAATGATAATGATGAATATGACTGAATAACATGAATAGTGATAATGATGTTGACAGTGTAAATGATCTCAATAAGGTAATGGTTATCATGAAGAAAAAAGACTTTTCAAAGATCACGGCGATAATGTTGTTAATGATAAATTTGATGACAATGATGGTGAAACTGTTCATGATTTTGATGAGGATTTTGCTGATAATGTAGGTGCTAATACTGGTGAAGAAGATGATAATGTAGTTGATGAGTGTTTTGATACTGAGAATGATAATAATGATAATGTAATTAAAATGAAGATGTGTAGTTTTTAAGGATTTTGATGAAAATACAGATAACTGTTATTTTCTGTGATTATGATCATATCGAGGGTGAAAATGATAATAGAAATGATGGTGCCAGAATCCTCGATAATGTAGGAGATGACATAATTTTAAATCAGGAATAAAATTAGGAATATGAAAATTGTGAGAATGAAGATGGTATTGTTATTTATTGTGATAATGACTAGGATGATGAGGAGGATGATAATGTTAAAATTGCTCATGGAAATTCTTATATGGATAATGGTTATAATAATGAAGCTGTTCATGATAATAACAATGATAATAAGGCTGAAACTGATACTAATAAAAATTGAAATTTGAAGATGATAATGTTTGATAAAGAGCATGATAATGATGAAGATTTCACTGATAATGAAGATGGATACCAAATACCTTGACTATGAAAGATTACAGTGTTTTTAACTATGACAACTATTACGAGGATAATAACGAAGGTGTGATGATGATGATCATGATGATATTCTCGATGATATATGATGATATTAAAAAGATCATAGCAGCTACGAGGATGAGGATGGTTGTGTTAGTCATGATTGTAATGATGAAGATGGTGATGATGTTGATATTATTTGGGAAATGATAGTGATGATGATGATGATGATGATGATGATGAGAATGACGATGATGATGATGACGATGATTATGATGATGTTAATGATGATGTTAATGATGATGATGATGTTGTTGATGATGATGATGATGATGAGAGTTAAACTGACTCTAATCATAAAATGGCAGATTGGCTGATAATGATTGTGCTGATACTGGTGCAGATGCTGATCGTTTTAAAGACGATCATGTTATTGATGAGCATTTTGATAATGATAATGATAATGATGAGAATGTAGATGCTCGATTAATAAAGGTTTTGAGAGATGACAGTGTTGCTGATTATGATGTTGTTGATTATGTAGAAAATATAAACAGATGTTGTAATTGTAGCGTTACTAATGGAGATAAGGATGATAACGATCATGAGGAAATGGGTGATTATGAGGATAATGACAATAATGAAGCTGATGATCCAGGTCTTTATAACCATGATTTTGACTAGAGAAAATAGAGGAAGATGATGGTGGTGATGTTATAACAATGGGGATGAAAGGTTAAAGGTCAGCATGTAATTATGACTCTGTTAAGCTGATACCTGTAATACCGTATATGTAATAATAATCAGACATTAATGATCTTCCTCTGCCGGAGCCTCTTCTCAGTTTTGCTTTTGCACTTCAGTGATATCGAACCCCAGCAGCAGCAGCAGCAGCTCTCGCTCTCTCTCTCCGTGGAGAGAAAAGATCCTGATGGAAGTCAAATAAACAAAGAGAGCGAGCGAGGAGGATGGGGGGAGGTTACAGAGCTGAGTGGAAAAAGCAGAGTGAGGGTTAACTCGGCCCCCAGGTATGCTCTCCACCCCCAGTGACTGTAAACTCAGTTTAGATTAGTTACCCTGCAGCAGACTCAGACTAAATATGAAGCTGTTTCTGTTTAAAGACGATCAACACGGCCACGTGAATCTACAACTGACTGGTAACTCCATAAACACCTCCAACTGTTGACTAGACACAGCAGAGACCACCTAGTCAAAGTCCACTGAGCCGCTCGTGTAAAACACCACCTGAGAAGTTTCCTAACTAACATATGGACTGTGTTTGGGACGGATAAACTCTCTCTCTGACTGCTGACTACCTGTCTCTGGTGTTTAGGTTAAACCAGGCTAATGTAGGGGGTTATGACCCCTACAGGCAATCCAGGCCACTCATGATTTCACCAGGGACAAGATCCCCTGAACAGTTTTATGCTTTCTAATTCCAGAAAACTCAACCATGAGATGTAGAAAAGGTCACGAGTGCCACCACCCAATGAACCGCCTGATCTGAGCGATGTTTGCACCGTCTTAAAGGGATATTCCGGCGTAAAATCAATTTAGGGTCAAACACACAGTGTAACACCGAGTTGGACACCCCGTCAAGAGATGAATGTTGCCGACTGATTGCTTTTCTAGTTATACCAACTTTAGTAACGACTGCAGATGCCACGTGCTCAACCAAAACGCCGCTCTATAGCCACAAATAATGCTCAGAACAGCACCTAACTTCATCAACAGGACATATAGGGTCACAGACATAGTACTAGACACCAAACATCTTTTTAACTTTGACTCATTTCTTTAGCAAAGAGACTAAACACAACTCACCTACTCTCTTCCAGCAGCCATTTGTTTGTAGGGAGACTTCAGACCAGTCCAATTGTTCTTCCTTGAGCTGCGGCACCCCGCTGTAGTCCGTAATGGACTGGCCTGAGGTCTCTCTACAAACAAGCAGCTGCTGGAAGAGAGTAGGTGAGTTGTGTTTAGTCTCTTTGTTCAAGAAATGAGTCAAAGTTAAAAAAAATGTTTGTTGTCTAGTACTATGTCTGTGACCCTATATGTCCTGTTGATGAAGTTAGGTGCTGTTCTGAGCATTATTTGTGGCTATAGAGTGGCCTTTTGGCTGAGCGTGTGGCATCTGCGGTCGTTACTAAAGTCGGTATAACTAGAGAAGCAAGCGGTCAACATTCATCTCTCGATGGGGTGTCTAACTCGGTGTTACAGTGTGTTTAAAACTTAATTAATTTTCCACCAGAATATCCCTTTAACGTGGATGATCTGGATCCCTAAAGAGCCTGAATTCTTATCACCAGGACTACGCTGAGGATCCAAACCCTGCTCTTAGATGGTAAGATGGATCACAGACAACTTGAGCACGATCACGCAGCCCTTGTAGATATAAAGTAATCTGTGGCTCTTAATAGATAAAGAGAGTTCATTTCTGCTCAGGGCTTCTTTTGTCAGAGGCGTCTGAGGCTGGTCTCAGAGCATCTCGGAGGGGGAAACCCAGTCTAGATTACAGCCGGTTACATCAGACACGTCAGACAGGGATTCGTTTTCACTGTGACTGGTTGCCAAATTCCTCCTTAAGGAGCCAAACAGTTCTGTGTTGCGTATTTTGAGAAAGTAAAACTCAGTTTTCAGGACATTCAGTATTCCCTAATGTGGGGTGGGGGTATCTAAAATCGTTAAATACTGCATTCGCATACCCTGACTTACCTTTTCTGTGTGTGATTATAAAGAAAGAAGTCCAACACAGAAAACAAGCATCAACAACCCAACTCCAAACAAACCAAGAAGACGAATCTGATGATCTGTATTTTCCCCAAGTATCAAAAAACTCTATGAAACCTGAAAAATGTTCAATAAAATCCTTCACAGCCTGAGAGTTTCCTACAAAACTGTCAACGCCTCTTAAATCTGTGTGTCTTGGTCTCTGTGACAGATATGAATTTAAAAATGTAATTTGGCTTAGAGTGTCAAACTTGTAGATTACTGCCTTTAATGTTAACTTACAGTTTTTAAAAACAGCAGTAAACATCGAAGAAAGAGTGTAAAAAATACAGAATCGCTAAAGCCACGTTGTAAAGATGAATCGGTTATAAATCCACTAGGAAGATAAAGTTATATAAATTAATGTCTTTTATCAAAAAGACATTAGATTATTTGAAAATACGTATTTTTTTCTTAACATTAAATGTTGATGTCTTACATTTTCCTGAACCATCATGAGGCATTATTTTTCTAATCCTAATTATGACAATGATCCTCAATAATACACTTCAATGAGAGAAACACTTTTATTATTAACACACATTTTGTCATCATGTGTTTTTAACTTAATGATACCTTTGATAATGTGAGAGCATCCCTTTTTTCCTGTCACCCAGACCTTCGCTCTCTCCTCCTCCTCTTCCTCCTCCTTTCCTCTCATCTGCTGCAGAGTCTTCAGGGTCTCTGTCTAATCCAGAGGTGGTCTCGTAGTCTAAAGTAGTCCTGTAGATGACCTACCTTGTCCCCTCCCTCCCTGAACTTTTTCATCCATTAACTTTTATGTGAAGGAAAACAAAAAGTTTGTTTTGTCCCATCCTCAGTGCACACATGAACTCTAACAAATCACGCCTCCGTTTTTTAGTCCCTTTTCTTGAAGATGAGGAGATGTTGCAGATGTTCTCAGAGGAAGCGGTCTGCAGCTCTTCAGGTTTAGATGTAGAAACACACAAACGCTGCAGGAGTCAAAACGCTAACATACTTTTATTCCTTTATGATTCAGATGGAAGTATTTTTGTCTTCACTCTGCTAAAGTTGATTTAACAGCAGCAGTCGTCTCAGTGCAGATAAAGAGTATAGTCTGAAAATATCACATTTTAATGAATGAGTCGCAGTTTTCCTGTTAGATATGACGGTTTTGATAACATCTTAAATACTCAGACTCCCGTCTGTCAGAGTACAGGGTCCGAGTGTTTCCTCGTCTGCAGGGCGTCTGTCTGTCCTCACTGCAGCTGAGGATGTCCATGTTGAACTCTGTCATTATCTCTAACGCCTCCTCCTCCTCCCGCTGAAATCCGTCTGTCAGTCAGCTGCAGAAATGTTTCCACCTCCTCTCTTCAAATTCCATCAATCTGTGGTGGTCGTGTTTCTGGTGAAGTCGAGGCTGGAATTCCTGACCCACTTTCCACTGGTTCACATTCCCAAACATTCCTATAAACCATGATTGATATCAGTCCGGGTTCAAACCCAACCTGAGGAGAGCGGGTCGGAGTCACGCCGCACACTGAAGGTGTTTTACTAAATCCCAACAACATCTGTTCTGCTTCACGATCTGTTCCCATGTAGGACATAAAGCCCGCTCTAAAAACACAGAAAGAAACCAGAGGGTCTGCAGGTATCAGGTGACACGGCTGGGCCTGCTGGAAAAATTCAGACCAGGCTGACAGGAAGAAACCAGGCTGCAAGGAAAGGAACAGGCTGCAGGTAAGAAAACAGGACTAGGGCTCAAGGTAGGGAGCGAGGAAGCTAGTTCAGGTTAGGATCTGTGAGCCAGAGGGGAACCAAGATGAGGACGGGAAAGGGACCAAAGCAACAGGTGGGAAGCAGCCTGGGAGAAGGGAACCTGGTTTTTAAGAGAAAGAAAAAAAAACAGGCTGCAAATGGAACCAGGAAGGAAATCAGGTTACAAGTCAAGGACCAAAAGGAACTAGGCTGCCAGAAGTTGAAATAAAAGTTTACTGAGAGAAATCAGAACCAGGTTACAATGTAAGAAACAGGTTTGCAAAAAAAGGTGCATGCTTAGATTGCAACCTGCTGGTAAGGCTGCTGAAAAGAAACCAGGCAACCAGGATTCTGAGTTCTGCATGAGAGAAGAAGCTGCAGGCGGAGAACTGGACTGCAGGAAAGATGCATGAAAAGAAAAAGTACCATGTTGAAAAGAAAAAAAAACCTGTGTTGGCTGCAAGAGTGGAAACAAGCTGCAGAAAAGGACCTGAGTTCTTGGAAGGGCTCCTGCTTTCTGGAAAGTCACTGGGCTGCTGAGAAGTAAGGAGCCGGCAAGAACCTGAGCTGCCCTAATAAACCAGGCGGAAAGGGCACAGAGTGTCATGAAAGGGTAGAGGCTGCAGGAAGGATTTGGGCACTTTGAGAGGATTCATGTTGCAGGAAATTAATTGGGATTTTCAAAAGGAGACGTAGGGAGGTTAGAAGGAGCCGAGCGGATTCCTGGAAAGAAAGTAGGTAACAAAAAGTGGGATTCTGGAGAGGAAGAGCGCTGCTAAAAAAAGGAAGAAAAACGGTGAAAAGAAGCAGAGCTGCTCTGATGGACTTTGCTGCAAAGAGAGAGCAGAGCTGCAGGAAGCTGTCTCCTCCTCCTCCTCCTCCTCCTCCTCCTCCTCCTCCTCCTCCTCCTCTGAACATTCATCACAAACAAGATTTTCTTTCTGTTGTTTTAAGTCGTTCTCCTCCATTTGTCTTTGTTAGAGACATAACCATGATTCTCCAACCTCCAAACTAAGAATGCAACAACTACCAGATCTAGTTTTGGAAAAAGTGAAACTCTAGTTCACAAAAGTTGGGATGCTAATTTGATAGAAATCTGTGCAAAGACAGTCAATCAAATGGAAATAACGGACTCTGCATCAGTGTCCGCGGCTCATCTGTGAAGGCTCCATGAACAACATCTATAATATCCTGCTGATAGAAGATCAGATCATGACACTCGAGATCCAGTGAAACTGCATCTTAAATTCTTTTTGTGACCTTTGACCCCACCGATTGAAGTAATCACGAATAAATCAACAGGAGGAGAGCCTGAGGACGACTTGTTTTGTTTTTACAACAGCACTTAAAAACACATCAGAGGAGCTTATTTACCCTGCAGGAGGGGTCAGCGCCTTCACCCCCGATGACACGGTAAATAAAGTCTGTAAAGGTGGAAAATATTCACAACAACATGATTTAAAGTCTGTAAAAAATCTAATATTTAATATAGGAGGTATTTAAAGGTCGAAAGTTTGGAGTGAAAGGACCTCACTGGGCCCAGAGTGTCGTCTGCAGGCATCACCTTTTACGACTGGACTGTTAGCGAGCTGGTTTACAGTTTACACCTGAGCTCTGACTGCCAGGTGATCACCTGCAGGCTGGACAGGTGAGGTGAGAGAGAGAGAGAGAGAGCAGAAGGGCGAGCTTTGGCCTCTGGACTGTCTGGTAGCCTGAAGGTGAGCGACCTTCACCTGCTCAGGCTGCAGAGGAGTCACAGAAAAGTCAACTTGATTTAGAGATGATGACGTTGTGATCACTTTTTCTGTCAATTAAAACAATCAATACGACTCGATGCAGGAACACTGTCTCTAAAATTCCCATAACTTACCTCAGATTCATCAATACCACTGACCTGTTGACTTTAATCGACCTTAAACCAAACGAGGATCAGTCTATTATCACGCTCATGCCGCTCCTACATACTTGTTCCATAGTCTCTGTTTGTCTCTGTCCCCGTCTCTCTCTCTCTCTCTCTCTCTCTCTCTCTCTCTCTCTCTCAGTCTCAGCAGATGACTCTCTAACAGTCTAACATGAGTCTGGTTCTGCTCAGGGTTTCTGCCTGTTTAACCCCCAAATTCCACCGCATGCGGAACAGCAGCAAAAAGGCCGTCAGTGCCAATCGAAGCCGATAGCAGCTGATCGTTTTCATTCAAGTTAATGTGTCAAATTCCACCGTCTTTTTTCCGGCCCCCTGCAGTTCAGCGGCTTCGTGGCTGATCGTCGGGGTTCTATTTTTTCTGGACACCGCTGCGTGCCGCATAAATTCAGCACAGATTAACCCGTGCTGGAAAGGAAGCCGGGCACAGACACAAAATAAAACATCCGGCTTCTACGTGTTTCAGGCCGATCGTGTTTCAAATGTTGGTGGAGACGAACAAGTGAAAGGTTTTTAGACGTCATTTCACCCCGTTGACACCATGGATGAGGAGATGCTGATTCTAGAAGTCTAGAAGTAGATTTCCTCCTCTGGAAGGACACAATCTACTGCTTATACGTCTATGTGGTTGTCTTTATAGAGACAACTTGTTATCATGTGAATTTGCAGATTCTCGTGCGTTTGTGCGATCCCTGCTGTCGGAAATCCGCCATAAAATTCGCCTCACAAACACATCCGGTAGCGGTGCAGTTCCGCATGCAGTGGAATTTGTGGGTAAGCAAGAAGCGGTTGTGAGATCTGCTGCCTATAACAGCTCTATGACGGGTTCAATCTCGATCCAACATCGGCTCACCTCGACTTCATGTGAGTCCTGTAAAGGTTCCAGAGTATCCTGATAAATCTGGGGGGTTTGTGACCCACGATCCAGAGGTTTTCTGGGTGAACACAGCGACAGAGAACGCCTCTTTGCTGCTTGTGATTTTGGGTTTGATTTATCATAGTTATTAGGTTTCAGCCAATCAGAATGAAGCATTTAACACAGCTGTGTGGAGTGGAGATGTGCAGCTGTATCCTGTGTTATTCCACCTGAACAGAAAGAGCAGGTTGATCCGGTCGACGGGGTTTTAAAGATGGACTGTCTGACAGCTGAGCGGATCAGGACTAACAGATTTGTTTGTTTAAGACCCTCTGGATCCTGATGGTTATTTATAGTCCGTCATCTCCTGGTATTTAACTTTCCTAACACAGACTGGCATCCATGAATGAGACAAACAGCATTAGAGAGCAGCGTTTCCCTCAGCGTGTCCTGACAGGCATCCGTGTGTTTCCATGAACTGATGGAAACAAAGACAAGAGAGCCGACATTTTCCATCTCTATCACAAACGCTCTGATAAATGACTGACGGCGTGCCGCCTTCGGGCGCCGTTGTTTACAATAACCTCAGGAATGTTAACAGCCGTCCACTTTTATTCTCTGCGAAGACAAACTGAGGAGCCGTAAACCCTCGACTGCAACCAGGGAGCCCTTCAGCCACACATGGACCTGCTGACAGACAACAGGAGAAGAGATACAGACTCCTAAATATACCAGAATACCCAAAATAACGGCTCCATAGTGCTGCTGCTACAACTAATAAGGAATAATCATAAAAACTTGGCTCCATGTTCCTGTCATTCGCAAATTTTGTATAAATTTTTGACAGATCCTGTTTCAAAATCTAAACTTTTCCTTGAGAGTTGTGACACTGGTGTTAAAAGCCAAGAAATAAAACAAGTTTTGAGCTGAGATTTAAAAGCGTTTGAGGTCAGGGACATTTTAATATGGAGGGGTAAATCCACAGCAGAGAGACGTGATCAGCAGACCTCAAAGACCTCAAAGGGGGTGTTGATATAGTGGACAGGAAGTGAGGAGTGAGGATGGGGATAAAGCGCTCTCACTGCTTTCACAAGGAAGAACATTTATGATCATTTCTTTATCATTTCCTTGAAGTAATAATCATCATATTAATCATTTTACAGACGCTGTAGTTCTTCTGCCTTAGCGTCTCGGTCTGATTGTATTTCCATGAAGAAATGATCATAAATGTTCTTCCTTGAGCTGCGGCACCCCGCTGTAGTCCGCAATGGACTGGCCTGAGGTCTCACTACAAACAAGCGTCTGCTGGAAGAGAGTAGGTGAGTTGTGTTTAGTCTCTTTGCTAAAGAAATGAGTCAAAGTTAAAAAGATGTTTGGTGTCTAGTACTATGGCTGTGACCCTATATGTCCTGTTGATGAAGTTAGGTGCTGTTCTGAGCATTATTTGTGGCTATAGAGTGGCGTTTTGGTTGAGCGCGTGGCTCCCTGTATTACTATCCTGCGGTCGTTACTAAAGTTGGTATAACTAGATAAGCAAGCGGTCGACAACATTCATCTCTGGAGGGGGGGTCTAACTCGGTCTTACGTTGTGTTTGACCCGAAATTAATTTTACGCCGGAATATCCCTTTAAAGGACAAGCAGCAGCATTTTGGACTAACTGCAGAAAATCCAATAAGAGTCTCGGGGAAAGTGCAAACAGTGAAGGTTCAAGAATAGAACCTTGGGGAACACCAAGATATCGACTCTTACAGTCTGATGATGAGACTTCTGTCCCACATTTCAAGGGCTGACTTGTGTCTCTTTTCCAACATTAAACATCTGTCTCAGCTTCAAAGTTGCAAAAACACCATTGCAGTGGCGTCCCATCACAAACATACAACGATGTAAAACAAGCGTCTGTATTTAGGTAAAGAAAAGCCTCAAACACGCTCCTTCCTCCTCTCGTAGATGTGCTGAAGTGTTTGAGGATAAAGCCTCGGTCTCCCTCTCTTTGTCTCACCTGAGGCTCCCGCTCAGGAATGTGTCTCTGCTGTGTTTAATACAAAGCTCCATTTAAAAACAGACTCATAAAACTGAAAACAGTGGTTAGCCTGAGTGATGGCGTCTGGGTGGTCTGCCCCTCCACCCGAGGTGGGGTGGGGCCTTTAGGGGGGGTCAGCTCCTGATTTATGAGATCTGATAGAGTTTTTTTTTTTCCATTGTGCAGTCCTGTTTTCACTGTCGTACTCTGTTGTTCTTTTTTGGACTGAAAACATCAACAGTTTTTATCAGAGTTTGCTCAGGTGTCGACTCGTCTGCTGCGTTTGTGTTTATAATAAAAAGTCTTCGTTTATTTTTTCAATAAATCCGTGTAGATTTATCTGTATATGTAATTATTATTCATCTGAAGTCACACGAGTGAGCCGCTGTGATTACATGGAGCCTAACAGTGCTGTTTAAATGTTGAATAAGGACTACTGTGGAGTCGATTTGATGTCATGATCAACCTCTTGACCCCCCTGTCTGTGGTCACTGGTAAAGTCAGGAAATTTTCAGGTGTGAGTCTCTTAAATTTTCCAAAGATTCTCCAGAGAGCATGTCTTAAGAGGGTCTAACTTTGCTGCGTTGTGTTGCCAAAGCTATTCAGTTTCTTTTGCGTGTATTTTTCCTGCTGCATCACAGAAATTTTCAGGTGTCAGCCCCAGAAATTATCCTGAAATTTTCCAGAGTGCATGTCCAAAAAGAGCTTTATTCTGTTGTGTTGTGTCGCCAAGGCTATTTGGTTTCTTTTGCATGTATTTTGGCTTTGCCTTTAGAGGACGTACTTAAGAAATCTGGCCTTTTTTTACCAGCTGTGTCAGGCAAATTTTCAGGCGAGAGTCTCTGAAATTTTTCTGAAATTTTCCAAAGTGGATGTCTTAAAAGGGTTATAGTCTGTTGTGTTATGTTTCTAAGGCTATTTGCTTTTTTTTGCATGTATTTTCCCTTTTTCCAGCTGCATCATGGATATTTCCAAACAAAAGCTCCTGAAATTATCCTGAATTTTTCCATAGTGCACGTCTAAAAGGGCTTTATTCTGTTGTATTGTGTCGACAAGGCTATTTGACTTTATTTGCATGTATTTTGGCTTTATCTTTAGAGAACATCTCTTAGAAATCTGGCCTTTTTTACCAGCTGTGTCAGGTAAATTTTCAGGTGTGAGCCCCTGAAATTTTCTGAATTTTTCCCAAGTTCATGTCTTCAAAGCTGTATAGAGGTTTATGTTGCCAATTTGGGGTTCAGTCTCCCGCTTAAGGACAACTCAGAAAACAAACATTAGGAGGAAAAAGACAAGAGTGAAAATTTCAAGGTAGAGAAACACCTGAGTGAACAGATGAACGTTTGAGGAAAGAGTTTTTGAGACTTCAGTGAAGAAAAAACAAGTTATAGTGTGAGTTATCATCATTATTATTAAGTCTGTATGAGCATAAAAATATCAACTTTAAGACGTGTGATTTAAAGCTGCAGCCTTCAGTGACACAAACACACCCAGAGAGTGTTAGTCATGTTGTTATCATCACAGAGACGGCTGCTTTTACCGTTATCTGAGTGTGTGTGTGTGTGTGTGTGTGTGTGTGTGTGTGTGTGTGTGTGTGGGTCAGAGGTCATGGGTACCAGTTTATTTTAGGAGCAGCAGATATGAAACATCCTCGAACTCCAGGAAGCTCTCAGGATGTTTCTTCCTCTGCGTCTCTTCAAAGAGACGTTTCAAGGTTGTACAAGTTCATCATCGTCTTTGAATCCACGTCAAATCTTTGATTTCTCTCAATGGCATGAAAAAGTTTGGAGGTTATTAACGTCTAAATAGTCGCAGTAACTCTGTGAGTAAAGACTTGATGTCGTTCCTCTGAGAGGAATTCAAACCGTGAACACCCTTAAAGATGGATGAGCTCATCCTTTTCTGGCTCGTATCAAAATAAACGTAAAACATAATGTGAAACTAAACACGTGCATCAGGAAACAGACATAAACCAGCTGGTTTCTGCTGAGGAAAATCATCGAGTTAACTCTAAATCTGTCCTTGTCTTCACTATTGTAATGATGTTATTTTTAAAAAGTGCATCTTTGACGACAAAACTTTGTTCTTTAAATTTACCCAATCAAAAATGGCGTAAATCTTAAACTCCTGCAGATGTTATCATCGGTGTTAAAGTGGTTAGTCGTGATGGCGGCTGGCGCTTCAGCCTGACAGTGGTTTCAAGAAACAATACATTAAAGTGTGGTGTTTTTAGTAATGGATAATGAGATTAAAACTGAGGGAGATTTTATTGAAGGAAAACTTTATCTCCTGAAATTTAAAGCTCATATGAGAAACTTTTGGTTCGTGTCAGCCAGCGCCCCCTGTGGACAAAGACGTCTTTGTCTAAGTAGTCTTTTAAAGCAATAAATCATGTCTGCTGGCATCTGACAGTGAAAATATAGTTTATTTTGAATAATTGAGGGTTGAAAACGTAAAAACAGGAGTGTTTCTTCCCCCCTTCACAATTTCTGGCATAAAAAAAATCACATGATAAAAAACGTCAGTCTTGTTGCTGATAATCTTGTTTGCTTTTGGCTCCATAAAATCTCTCTCATGTAGATTTCAGCTAATTTATGAATGTCAAAAAAACAAAACTCCTTACAGGAGCTTTAATGAATTAATAATTACAATCAAACACTTTTTAGTCTAGACTTTGTTGGACCGGGTCCTGATCCAGAACCACAATACCCAGTTTTTTTTTTTACTTATTACCTTCAAATTCAGTTATATTTGCAAAAATGTGAGAAAATGCAGCTTCTTTTTCAGTCTATGGGGGGTCCGGATCAGGTCAGGATTCAAAGTCAGGATGATTCGCAACAGGTGCTAAAAATGAACAATGATTAAGTCCAAAGTATTTACGTATATGAATCAAAGTCTTGCATATATTTGTAGCTATAAAATTATCCTTCATCTAAATTTGTAAATGAAGGTCTGATATTGAATTTAATTCTTCCTTGTTTCTTAAACCTTCTCTGTAAAAAACAAACCAGAAGCTGCCTCTAAGACCTCTTTTTACCTCTTTAGATTTGAGTTTTTCATAAATCAGTTATTAAAGTCCTTTTTTTTAAATCTCTAAGATGATTATTTTTGTTTTCCAGACTCCAAGGATCCTCAGAAAGTGGTTTAGGTAAACCCGGGTCTGTGACCACAGCCCTGGACCACCTCTGTTCATGATGGTCCGGTCCCAGAAGTCCTCGTGGACTGGTTCTGGTCTCCCTCTCTCAGCTCTGGCAGTCTGCAGGTGAGGCTGCGGAGCTGCACGTGTCTGGTTTCTCCTCCGGGAGGGGCGGGGTCAGTTCGGGGGGGCGGTGATGAAGAGGAGGAGCAGCTGGTCTCGGTTCAGTCTGTCGCAACGTTTTCTGCTTCTCCTCTTTGTTTCTCATGAAAAGTTCTGATGGACTCACTCTGACCGGATCAGACCGGATTAACAGCCGATCCAAGCGGGTCTGAAGGGTCAGGACCGGCAGGACCCGGAGCGGTACCGGGACACGGAGCGGGTCAGGGGAGACTGGACTCGGGTTCAGGTCTGTTTCTGAGGACTGGATCGGGATCCAGATCATGGGTCGGTAGGACGGACTTTGGCGGAAACTTTAACCCTTGTTTCCATGGAGATGATGTTTATTTCCCACCACCTGAGGAGCTGATCAGTCTCTGATCAGGTATCGATACTCTGTATTGATCGTGTATTGATCAGCGGGATGGGCGCGCTCACCCTGCTGCTGCTCGCGCTCTGGACCTGCGGACACGCCAAGAGCGCGTTCCCGCAGAGGAACTCCTACAGCCTGTATGCGGGCGCGCACACGAACACGCACGGGGCACGCGCCGCCAGCAGACACAGGTAGGCTGACACGTGCACGGAAAGCCCGATGATGATGATGATGATGATGATGAGGTGAAGTGGGAGGAGCTGGTGACCTGATCAGAAAAGTTTACGTGCGCGTGTGTGTATTTGTGTGAGTGTGTGTGTGTAAGTGTGCACACGAGTCCAACAGATGTTTTATGGTGAAAGTGAACACAGGAAGTGTCAGTGGGCTGCTGGTTCGGGTCCTTGTCTGGTTTTTGCAGGTTTGATGTTTCCGAGCATCACCTGTGCTGATGATGTCAGAGCGATGTCACAGAATAGATACCTGTCTTGGGTTTCCACGGCAACAGATGCTGGGTCTCTCAGTTCAAGTAGCGCAAATCCTTCTGTTTCTGTTTTTGAGGAGTTTGGAGTTCTTCAACTTAAAGGGATATTCCGTAACACCGAGTTAGACCCCCCCTCCGGAGATGGATGTTGCCGTTGTTACTTCTCTAGTTATACCAACTTTAGTAACGACCGCAGATGCCACGTGCTCAACCAAAACGCCACTCTATAGCCACAAATAATGCTCAGAACAGCACCTAACTTCATCAACAGGACATATAGGGTCACAGACATAGTACTAGACACCAAACATCTTTTTAACTTTGACTCATTTCTTTAACAAAGAGACTAAATACAACTCACCTACTCTCTTCCAGCAGACGCTTGTTTGTAGTGAGACCTCAGGCCAGTCCATTACGGACTACAGTGGAGTGACACAGCTCAAGGAAGAACATTTATGATCATTTCTTCATCATTTCCTTGAAGTAATAATCATCATATTAATCATTTTTCTCTGCAGACGCGGTAGTTCTTCTGCCTTAGTGTCTCGGTCTGATTTTATTTCCTTGATGTAATAATTATATCGTCCACAACCTGAAGACCTGAGGTGGAAGTGATGTCTGGGACCTGAAGGTTCAAATGAAGCTGCATGGATGAAATATGGATGAATAAGTCTTTGGAGAAAATCTGCTTTTGTTGATTTAGAGACAGTTTATAGACTTTTATAATCTGTGAAAATAACCTAAAGTGAAGTGAAAGCAGAAATGTCACAACCTGCAGTTTTTTGCCGTAAAAAGGAGGAAGAGTGTGTCAGAGTCACTTCTCAGGTGATTTATTAGCTCTGTAAATATTTTCTTAATGAGTTTATGGTCACTATTTCTTCTTCTTTGTCTTCCTCAGTAAAGCGTGATGTTCAGGCCATAAATTAGAATAAATAGAGATGAATACGAATGATAAAGGCGACTGTGCTTTAGGGCATAGACAGGTTTATTCATCCTCCTTCAGTCCGAATATGGTCTCTGTCTTTGTCTCTGCACAAACAGTAAAGATCACAGAGGACACAATACCAAACATAAGGTTCCAGATCTGGATCTGAAAGGGATTTCATTTAGGGAAGCAAAGACTGAAATAATGTGGTGTTGTGTGTCTTGGCTGGATGGTTTTTATACCACATTACTGAACCATATCTTATCAGGAGGGTTTAAGATGCAGAGAGAGTCCCGGCCAAAAATAAAAGCACAAATATCAAGATGTGAACGAGCAACAACTACCTCAAATTTAAACGTCTATAATTACCAATTTTAACTGAAATCACTTTTCTTTACACACAGAAACAACATTTCTGACCCCTCTGTTGTTATTTATGTGAATACAGGCTTTCCTAAAACACGCAATAATGTTGTTTTATGCTAAAGGCTTCATCCAGCTGCTCACCATCATTATCACCATCAGAAGTTCATTCAGTTGAGGTCAAACTTGAGACTGTAGAGGTCACATCATACAGAGCAAGTTTGCAAGTTACTGAGACGCCATTAGCAGGTAAAAATCATTGAGCGCTGTGAATTCAGATTTGATTGTTAAAACTTTTTCCACCTTTCTTGGAGGTAATGAGAAGAAGTGTGTAGGACAGTTAAGGAAAAGACATTTTTATCATACAGATGTTCTTAAAGCTCCAGTCTGAACCAAAGAGGACTCCTTTTCTTCTGGCAGAGCGCTCCACATGAGCAGATACAGAAGCTGCAGGTTATAAAACACCATCAGGTCCACCTCCAGCCTCTTAAATCCACCTTCATACAGTCATTAGAGACTCTGGAAGCTCAAAAGAAACTCAGATTTTCCTTGATGAGGTGTGAAAGTTCCCATGTGGATAAAAAAAGACGTTCATACACGAAGCATTAGGAGGTAAAAAAGCACGTCTGTGGAGTGATGAGGGGGCTGTAACCTCCCTCACATTAATGTGTTCGAGTAACACAGGCCGTATTTCTTTCATGTTCTCCACGTGTTTTTCCATCATCTGAGCTGCTCCTCTGATGACCTCATCTTCTCTGCAGGAGTTTAACGGCCTCATCTGCAGAATTAGCTCCTCCACAGTCACGTTTCAGCGGCAGGATTTTTCTGGAAATTCAGTTAAAAAATGGAGTTTCGTTTGGATGAAACCTGACGAGTGATCATCGCAGAGCTGCTGTGGATCAGTTCCCACGCACACATGTTGACATCTGGGTTTGGGATAGTTCCCTGCTCTGTGCGTGTGTGTGTGCGTGTGTGTGTGTGTAATGGCAGAAGGCCATGATGATAAGGGTGTTTCACTCTGCCGTGTTTGTAAAGATAGAGTTAGATTTTAGTGAGACTGTAATTTATTTTAGGGTGTGAAGATTTAAAGGTCAGTGTTTTTTTAAAGAAGATGATGAAGCTGCTGTGACGTTAATGAAAATAAAGTGTAACAACAAAATGATCATGAAACTACGGAAGGTACGAAAGCGTATTGCAATTACAAAAAAAAAACAGTTTTTCAAAGTAATTTTTTCTGTTATGTTCTTGAAACTAGTTTTTTTTCTGTTTGTCAGAGTAATTTTTTTTTTTTTTTTTGTGGGGGGTTTTTTTGGCTTAATTTTTTTTTTCTTCTCTTTTTTTCAAAACATTTCTCCCCGTTTTCCCCAGTATTTTTTTTTTCTGTTTTTTCAGAATTTTCTTTTATTTTCTGTTTTTTGGAATATTATTTCCCCTGTTTTTCAGACTATTTTTTTTTTGTTTTTCAGAGTATTTTTTTCTTTTCTGTTTTTCAGTATATTTTTTTTTATTTCTGTTCAAAGTATTTTTTTTCTTTCTTTTTTTTTTTCAAAATATTTTTTCCCTGTTTTTCCAAGCAATTTTTTTTCTGTTTTATTTATTTTTTTGAGTAATTTTTTTTCTTTTCTGTTTTTCTGTGCTGTCATTTCTGTCATTTTCATCCTGAGGCCACAGTGTCAACAGGCAGAGTGTGACACACTAATGTATTAAAAATCACCGTTCAGTAAAACACACTTACTTTTAAAGAAGGTGGAAATGAGAAAAACCTGAATGTTGCAGGTAAAGTCAGATTATCCTGCGTTATGAACACAGAGTTTTGTGATCCCTCGCACCCATTGTGAGAAATTTAAACCCTGAACCCTGAACAGGATTTCCTCTGGACCAGGTTTAGTGAAATCATGGCAGAGTCACTCTGATGAGATTGGAAACTGTTTAACCACAGCAGTCAGTAGCATAATAAAGACGGTTTTCAGATCCACTTTAGGGCGTATTTGTCCTTCACCGTCAGTTCTGCCTTTGTTTACAGTCAGTGGGAAGCTCGAACCACGTTTACACGTCAACAGTTTGGCTGAGAAAGTGGGATCTGACCACATCAGTGACATCAAAGTCATCCAGCGGGAGGGAGCGCGCACGCAGCTCTCTGATTGGCTGACACTGTGCACAACTGCATAATTAATGTGTTGTTCTTATTTTACTTAAGTCTCCTCTCTGTAAGGAGGTGATCTAGATTTACCCCGCCTGCTTTTGCTCTCCGTACAGACTGTTACTAACCTGGCCAGTCCACTGCACCTCAGTGAGTAGGTTCATTTTCCAGACCTACCTGCCATAGATAATGAATTTAAGAAGAATGATTGGTCTGGTGATGCCAGGTGAGAGAGTCTTGGTCAATACCGCTTTATTAAACCGTTGAAACAGAACCTGTTAGTGATGGTACGATCAGGAAGAAAATATAGAGAGAAAACCAAGAAGGACAATCTGTTTTACATCGATAAAGATAGTCTGTGTTGGTCAGGAGTTATCAGTTTCATTTAAAGTCTGACAAAACACACACACACACACACACACACACACACACACACGTGCACACACACACGGTCACTGGCAGCGAGCAGCACTGATGTCATCGCGAGAAATCTGAAACAAACGCCCGAATGACTCATTTCCTGTAGAGAGAGTGACATCAATCACTGTGTGTGTGTGAGTGTGTGTGTGTGTGAGTGTGTGTGTGTGTGTGTGTGTGTGTGTGTGTGTGTGTGTGTATTTGGCAGACATCAAATCTGTAGTTTCCTCTGTGGACTTTCATGCACGTTCAGATTTTTCTCTGCAGTTCGAAGGTTGAAATCATCAGACGGTAAACTTTGCTGCATCACTGAATCCTGCTCTCTGATTGGCTGTTTCCAGCGCTGACGCTCACGTCCTTAAATATCATTAATATATTAATATATGACGGCTCTAAACTCTGTTTCTTCGTCTCGCTTGTGACCTTTTCGAACTTTGTTTCCAGGTAAAAATAATCCGATGTTTTCCTCTGCAGGGAGACTCCGCCTTCTGTATCAGCAGTTTTCATTTTGTTTTACTCCTGTACGCCTGAGGTTAAAGGTCACAGCTGCTCCTGATACAGAGGATAAACTGCCCAGAGATCGGCTCCTGGCTCACAGTGTTTCGATGAATACTGTGAGAATACCGCAGCACTAAAACTTCTCTCTGAGCCGTGCTGGCTGGTTGTTTGACGCCTGTTTGGTTCAGGATTCAGGAATTTGGAGATCATGCCGGTTTAAAACGGTTCAGTCTGGAGTGAAGGTTGATATTTGGTGTTGAAGTCTACAGACCGGTAATTTAATGTAGATCTGCAGTAAATCTTTAGTTTGGGTTGAGTCTCTGTAACTGATGTCACTCATTCCTTCAACATTATATCAGAGTTTGATTTATCCTCCGTAAGAGACACGCTGACGTTTGTCTGTTAATGACAGAAGAGTAGTCGAGTTTGTGGGTGAGTCCCAGTCTGATCTCCGTGATAACCATATGTCTCGAATTAGAGCAGATAAAGACAAAATTATCTAAAGTTTCCAGTTTTATTTTACTATCTGTCAGCTCACCAGTTCATTCTTTTGTAAGTGATTAACTATAAATAAATGAAGATGAAGAAGCAGCTGGAGCTCAGTGACCCGTCAGTCCAGGGGACCTGGAGCCTGGACCTCCAACTCCATGACCAGAAGTCAAAGAGGATAATCAGATCCAAGCTCTACTGATCTGAAAAATCATTCAGTCTATAAAAGTTTTCACATAAAACCTCCTTAATGACTTTGGCTTGAATTTTATATGATTCAGGTTAGTAAGTGATTAAAGATGAAAACATACTGGATCCGTATTGAGCAGCTCTGTCTGTCTCATACAGGATCAGTGTATTTGGAGTGCAGCAGCAGCGTAGTTCAGCCCCGCTCAGCTGGGCTCAGTATAGAGGAAACAACACGCTCACAACAGGTTGTTTTTCCTCTCTGTGGTCGATTTCCTGATAATTTAGATATAATTCAGTGACCGTTTAGCCTCTACTGTCTGTGAAAAAGCTTTAAGTGATTTTACGGTTTGGGTTTTCGCAGGTTTAAGGTCCTTACATACTGGGAGCGTTTTTTCGTGTGATTATTTCGGATGTCAATATTTTTTTCGAACCTGTATCCTGTCAATACAAGTGTTCACATCAGCGACGTTTTCCTGTCCTGCGATATTGCTGCATTCATTTTTTCCTCTGATTGTTTACGTGTCGGAGAACAGAGTGATTTTTGATAAAAGACACAAACATTACAAAGATAACGACCTGAAGGACAACTTGTGGAGAGTCATAGCGTCGGATTTCTCACATGACGATGGTTTGTGAGCTTTAACAGTTTGATAAACGTCTTTGTTTGAACTTTCATCTGTGCTAACGTAACTTTAGCTCTAAGCTAACCTGTTCAGATACAACATACCATATGTATTTTCACTGTAAACTCAAACTCAGCGTTGCTGTCACAGCACCATTAGGTCTCGGTTGTTACCTTACGTTTATGGATTATAGTTTAATGTTCTTATCTGGTTCTGGCCCTGACTCAGTCCATGCTATCATGACAGACAGACATCTCAACACTAGAGTCTAATCAGAACTGAAAACACTCAGTCTGCTGTTGGCTCAGTCTTCTTGTGTGTAAGAACCTTTCCTGGTGTTTAATAAAGTAAACTCTGTTCCTTCATGCTGTTTCCTTCAGACAGAGTTAGCAGGTCAAAGTTCTGTTGGGGTCCACATGGATCAGGGATTGACCATCAGATTGTTCTGTGTTACTGATAAATCCAGAACCAGGAAGTATTTCTCATCTACATGAACTGATACACAGTCAGGAGTTCACATATGGTGTTTTATTTTGAAATACCAGATGACAAGTGCAGTTTTTGTGCCTGACTTCCTGTCTATGACGATCTTCTCTGTGTGTCTTGAGGAGTTTTGCTCTCGATACGACGCTGCGACAGAGCTATATGTGTCCTGTACGCTTTGCTGCACTGATTGAATGGAAACCTATTTGCTGCGTGATACGTGACGCTGCTGCCACGCTCCAAATACACACCCTGTATGTTTTATCCTTTAGACTTTTGTCCCTTGGCTTTTCAGACACACACATTCATGCACACACCTGCCTCCTCCTGCTCCTCTCCATACTCAAGTTTATTACCTACTAGAATCTACATAAAAATGACAAATCCTCTCACTGATCGTCTTGTTTGCTTTGTAAGTTGTAAAAATGCATCAGTATGAGTTTCAGCCTGTGTTATGTCCTCCAAGCAGCTTTTAAACCCCACAGGATGATGTTGTAATGCAGGGCGTCGGCACAGATTTCTCCCCCCGTGGAGTGCGGACACGTGTGGTCGAGGTGTCGTCCGACGGTCTGACGACGTCTGCTGAGGATGATGAAATGATGCCGATGAAATGTTAAGACTTGGCAGTGATGGAGAGGTGTCAGGGAGGTGTCAGGGTGCATAAAAAAACAGCAGGCATGGACTGGGATCAGAGAGAAAGTCATTTTTCAAAGAGACAGCAGTGATGTGAGGGTGTGCTGCAGAACGATCGGCTAAACGTGACCATCCGAAGAAAACAGCTGATGTCTGCAGGAAAATATGAGAGAGCATCCAAGCAAAGACCGAATTCAAATAGTTTGAGAGATAAACAACGAGCCTGGCACACGGAGTAGTCTTATAGAGTTTCAGTAGTAAACACAGGATTTACTGTAGAAAACACTTCAAACAATCGGATCGCTGTTTACGGGAAGGAAACAGTTTTATCCTCATGTTTGAACTTTGTCCTGGAATTTAGTTTACTCAGCTGAATATAGTCAGACGATACTTGGAGTCTTAAAGTTGACAAATATAAAACATGACTGTAGGGGGTTGGTGGGTGTTCAAATGGAGGAACATTTTTGAAGTGAAACCGAATCTTATTCTCCACATTTTATTTCGAGAATATTGGCGAAAATCTGCGAGTTTCGGCCGATTAGTCTCAAACGGGCCAAAATTAGCCGATTTGATCAGCTCGCCGATAAATCGGTCGGGCCCTAATGCACATACCTTTTTCTTCTTTCTCCTCCTGCTCCTCTCTCTGCCTGATGTTTCTTATGTTGATGCACAGATACTGCGGCCCATCATTTGTCCTTGTGGAAGATTATTGTTCAGTTTCGATTGTTAAAATTTCACGATCTTACAGTTGAAACTAAAATTTGTTTTTCAGTCTGATTCTAAGATACTTAAAGCAGGACACAGCTTGTATTTCTGAGCTTTAATCTCGAGTGAACCAGAGTGCGGAGCTCCGATGGTTGTTCCAAAGTCCAGGCTGAAATCGCTTTGTGTCCTCTGCACACTGATGCAGTTGAACATCTGAGTCACCTGAGGTGCATTCTTCATATGCTGACTTGTCAGTGTCTTTTGCATGGTCAGCAGACTGCAGGACTTCAAACAGCCGGACTGATATGAAATCCTCAAGAGGGGAAATGAAATGAAAAGACCTTTACGTGGATTGGGAACTGATCTGGACACTCAGAGGTGCTCTGAAAACTCCTCTCCTTTTACTAATAACTCAGTCCAAGAAGTTCAAAGCAGCACTGAGGGACTTTTACTTTGGCGACCCTTGTAGACAAAGCAGCGTGAACCATCCCCACACAGGAGAACTCAGTGATGAAAGATTTCTTTATGATGTTTCTTACTGCCAAATTTCCACTCCATGTGAAGCTCCATTGGGAACTCAGAGGCTCCTCCATCCTGCATGCTGTCAATCGTAAAACCTGACCTGGCGATGGTGATGACAGGCATGAAATATATCAACAAGGCCAAACTCCTGCAGGAGATCTGGTTTGCTTTTGGACATATTGAGACATCAGGTTGAATTTAAGTTTATTGTGTAACATATAAGCTTGGCTGTGATACTGTGGACAGTGTTGACACAGTATGAGTGTAACATGTACACTCACTGTCTTACTGAGTGTGCCGTTTAGAGTGATATTTTTAGTTTTGTGGTTCAAAACATGTTTCTGTGTTAATACCAAGCAGGAAGCCGTACTGTCAGAAATGTTTTTGGAAAATAAAGAGCTGGTGGCAGGAACAACAATGTCTGAGGATCATTTTCATGTGTGTGAATCAAAGAAATAATGAGCAAAGGGAGAGAGAGAATGTCTTGAATTGTTTTAATTGTTTTCTTCATCACAGTAACAACAGCATTAATCTTCAGTCTGAATTCATCCTAATATAGTATGATAAAAAATGTCATAGTACAGTATGATAAAAAAATCACTATAGTATGTTAAAAAATATTGTAGTATAGTATGTTAAAAACATCATGGTATAGTATGATAAAGATAAAATAGTATGGTATGAAAAAATGTCACAGTAAAGTATGATAAAAAAAATCGTAGTATAGTATGTGAAAAATCTCATAGTATAGTATGATTAAAATATATTATAGTATAGTATTATAAAAATGTCATAGTAAAAAATCTTTAAAAATTATATTTAAGAACGATAAAAAATCTCATAGTATAGTATGGTAAAAGATGTAATAGTATAGTATGAAAAAAAAAGTCATATAATAAAAAAGTCATAGTATATAGTATGTTAAAAAATGTTAAAAGATGCCATGGTATAGTATGATAAAAATCAAAGAAACGCAATATAATCATCATGATAGTCAAAGTTATAGTAGTGAATGAAAAAATATTACTGTATAGTAAAATAAAAAATTTCATAGTAAAGGATGATAGAAATATCATAACCCTAACCCTAAACACATGTCATAGTGTAATTTGTTAAAAGAAATCATATTAAAGTACTAGATTTTTTATTCAATCGTAAAGTTTGTTACAGTAGAGTATGATAAAATATCACAGTATAGTATGATAAAGAATGTTATGGTATAGAATGATATAAATATATATATCTAGTAGGATTTTTTATAGTATATTATGTTAATCAATCATAGTTAAATATGATAAAAAGATCAGTGTAGTATGATATAATGTCATAGTATAATATGATAAAAATAAAGTATGATTAAAAAAAATGTCATAGTATAGTATGGAAAATATTGTTGTTGTAAAATAATAAAAATAAAAATATCGTATTTATATTATAAAAAATGTCTTAGTGTAGTATGTTAAAATAATCATACTTGATCATCACAAAAATATAATAGAATATTAGGATGAAACATCATAGTATGATAAAAATAAAGTATGAGAAATATCAAAGTACAGTTTGATAAAAATGTCATATTAAAAAAAAAAAATCATAAATCATAAAATCAATCAAAAATCAAAAAAATCATAGAAAAGTGTTATAAAAATAACACATAGTTTGAATGAAAACTGTAGGGTGTAGTAGCAAGTAATTTTTCTCCAATTATATATAGGAGCATGATAAAATATGAGAATTTTAGCCCGGCCTGACCAGCCTGCCAGATTTCATGAATTTTTGAGCCCATCTAGTGGTTGTGAAAATTGAAAAACTTTTAAAGTTAATAATAATTATAATTCTGATAATAGATAATTTTTGCAATTTCAATAGGGCTCTCGCCCGCTACTTGTAGAGTCGATTCAGGCTGGAGCTTGTTGAAGTACATTTGGTGCAAACTATCGGCTCAGCGTGCAGAGTGATGACTTGGCGTGTAGAGTTTATGTGTCGCCTGTCTGATAACAGCTTATCTTTATCATTTATCACTGCAACGACTTCATCAGCGTGAGGTTAATACCTTCTGATAACCTCCTCATAACTTCTGTAATGTCCTCAGATAAAAGCAGAGGCATGATGTGGATATTAGACATCTGTTGTCTCTCTCGTGTAGCAGAAGTGAAATCTCTGCTCGCTGTTCTGCATTCCGGAAGAATAAATCACGACAATTGAATTAAAACACAAAGAGACACAGTCTCCCTGCTGCTGACACAGATACACATTCACACACTCCTCATTACCACACCAGCATGACATCAGCACCATGTGCTGAACATTTCCTGTGATTTCAGCCACAATATGACACATGCACACACACACAAACACACTCTCACTGGTTTTTTTTAATGGGTTTGTGTGAGTATAAAGCTGTCAGATGATCTGCACGATGTTTTCATTTATACACTGAACTCATAAACTTTGATGAAATGTCACGCTCCTTCTCTGTTTCGCCCTTCTCTTTGTTTGTCCCATTTTACACACTTCATATATTTATAACTCACCGCTAAATGTTCTTGTCAGAGCAGAACGAGCCATTTGGTTTGTCCGAGAACAACTCCTACATTTCATCAGTGAAAAGACGTGTAACTTGTGGTCAGTGATGCATTTGGGCTTTTTGGCGGCAGAAGCAAAAAAATTCAAAGGGCCCCCTCTGTCCGGAGAAAAAGACAGAAAACCACTAACGGCTCAAACCATAAAAAACAACCTTTTCTGATTGAGTAATATTATCCATGGGGCATTTTACACAATTAATTCATTAAGAGATCACATAAATGCATTTACTGTGTAAATGTTTCGCATAATAAGGTCACTTAATTAAGATTTTATACGCAAGAAGGGCATCAAAGAGTGCTTTATTAACATTGGATCAACAGAAAAGGGCCTCTGCTGTGCACTTTGTTTACATTTAATACATCAGAAACTTATTCAGAGGGTACTTTGTTTACATTTAATACATCAGAAACTCATCCCGGAGGTACTTTGTTTACATTTAATACATCACAAACTCATTCAGAGGATACTTTGTTTACATTTAATACATCACAAACTCATACAGAAGGTGTCTTGTTTACATTCACTAGATGTGAAACCCATCCCGATGGTAATTTTTTAAAATTTAATACATCACAAACTCATTCAGAGGATACTTTGTTTACATTTAATACATCAGAAACTCATCCTGGAGGTACTTTGTTTACATTTAATACATCAGAAACTCATTCAGAGGATACTTTGTTTACATTTAATACATCACAAACTTATTCAGAGGGTACTTTGTTTACATTTAATACATCACAAACTCATACAGAAGGTACTTTGTTTACATTTACCTGTTGTGAAACTCATCCAGAGGATACTTTGTTTAGATTCAATACATAACAAACTCATCCAGGAGGTTCTTAGTGAATATTTTGTCTACAAGGACATCAAATGAGAACTTTTTTCTCCTCTGTTCACATTTATTAGCTGAAAAGATGCTGTGTTTACATTTAAGCTACTTTGTTTCATATTTTCACCTGAAGAGCATCTAAGTAGCACTTTTTTGGATTTTATCCTCTTAAAAGTCATTAAGAGGGCGATTTCTTGACATGTTATCTGCTTGAGGAGCTTCAATTCATCACTCTGTTTACATTTATCGAATGGAAGGAAATATTAAATTAACTTTGTTGACATTTCTACCACTGAAAGATAATCTAACCCCTTATTGATATTTTATCCACTGGGAGGTTATCCAGGGGGATTTGTTTACATTTTACCAAATGAAAGAGCATCCAGTAGTCTCTCTTTTTACATTTCTACCACTTTCTTTACACTTTATCCACTATCCAAATTATCTTGAGGGTCCTTTTTTTACATGTTTTACATTGAAAGATCATCCAAGGGCACTTAGTCTACAAGATCATCCTGAGAGCTCTTTGTTTACAATTCATTCACTGCTAAGTCATCCCTTGGCACTTTGTCTACACTGTTCAGATAATCCTGAGGACACTTTGTTTAGGTTTTCTCTATAACAAAAGCATCTCAGAGGGTACTTAGCGCTGTATCTATTCAGACATGAGGGCACCAGGCAGGAGGGTGATTTCCCCCATGTGTGAGTACAGTACTGCTTAGGTTTTCATGGAAGACAGGAATACTTTTCAACAACAGAGTTAAACACCTTTTTTATGTCTCAGTGACTTCTTTTTGTGCTGATTGACATTTCTGTGAGGAGATAAAGAAAAGTTTATGCAGTGTTTTATTTTAGTTGTCATGTTTTTTTTTTTTCTGTTGCAACTTAAAATGTTTCCGGGCGTAAATACCGAATTGCTGTAAAAACACATATTTAACTGTGGGAGAAAAACTGTACGGTTCTGAAGACGGAGAGGTCAGCTGTGTGGAAAAAAAGAAAGTATAAACCACTCCAAAACATCTGCACATGCTCAGTTCTGACCTCATTTGACCCAAACAGATGGTTTTTGTTGAAGACTTGTCTCTGCTGCTGACCAACAGAATACCAAATGGAGATGAGGAGAGTACCTTACAGGAAAGTTTTTAACCCTCAAAAGAGGATGCAGACCACCACGTAGATATAGACTGCTTCTTTAATGATTTGATCCGCTCTGTTTGTCCACTGTTATGGTGTTTCCTCCAGCCTGATTGTGGTCAAGGTGCCAGTAGTTAACACCTAACATAATGTGTGTGTTTTGTTGTGTGTTTAACAGGAACTGGTGTGCGTTCGTGGTGACAAAGACGGTGAGCTGTGTGGTTGAGGATGGAGTGGAAACCTACGTGAAGCCTGATTATCATCCCTGCAACTGGGGGAGCACACAGTGCAGCAGGGTGGTGGTGTGAGTATGTGCTCGAATAAAACGAAGGGCAAAAGTCTCGATCTGCAATAGCATCTATGTTTTCTATATCTATCTCGTCAGCTGACTTCATGATATATAAACCAGACTGTGATGAAACAGGTGTATCTTTACCTGAAATACTTTTTTTAAAATCTTCCTGCAGTTATCGGACTTACATGAGGCCACGATACAAAGTGGCTTACAAAATGGTGACGGATATGGAGTGGAAGTGTTGCCATGGTTACAGCGGAGAGGACTGCAACGATGGTCCAGTCGGAGGAGCGGGAACCCAGATATCCACCACCAGACCCCAGCCCAGGCCGGGACAGGGAGGAGGACACGGAGGAGGAGGAGGAGGATACGGAGGTGGAGGACATGGAGGTGGAGGGCACAGTGGAGGAGCAGGAGGAGGACACAGTGGAGGAGGAGGAGGAGGACACAGTGGAGGAGCAGGAGGAGGACACAGTGGAGGAGGAGGAGGAGGACACAGTGGAGGAGCAGGAGGAGGACACAGTGGAGGAGCAGGAGGAGGGCACAGTGGAGGGGGTTACGGAGGAGGCAGCTCTGGATCTGGGCAGAGCGGTGAGCAGATTTTCTGTTTTTGTGTTTATTTGAACATTTTAGGAAAAAGAAAAGAAACAAATTTAAAGAAGAAAACCTGGACCAGACCTGAGGGGTGAACCATCTAAGGGTTAGCTCTGAAGATGCAGCAGGGGCAACACAACAAGAAGCACGATATCTTCATAGTCTTAAGATCATGGGGGGCCAGAATCCAAAATTAAAATCCGATCAATCAATCAAACCTTGGAGCAGATAAGTTGATGGTTTTTTTTTCTTTCAGGTCGAGCTGATGGCGAGAAAGTGAGGCAGCTGGAGGACAGGATCCAGCATCTTACCAAGAACCTCCAGGACCTTCAGACCACCATGAACACCATGAAGGAAAATTTCCAGCGAGAGGTCAACAAGCCCGGCTTTGGTGGAGGGGGAGGAAGAGGTACGTCATCAGGAGGAAGAAACCCCGCCGATGCTGCTCAGCCTGAGATTAAAGAGACAATCAGCAGTATTCAGAACAAACTGGACCAGCTGGATAACCGCACACAGGTCAGAGACGGCAGACTCAGAAACATCAACCTCAAATCTGATCAGTCAGGTGAAAACTGACCTCCTTCTGTCTCTACAGGCTCATGATAAAACTCTAGTCAGCATCAACAACCACCTGGTAAACGGGAAAGGGAATGACCTGGACGGAGGTCTGTCTGGAGGAGGAGTGAGCGGAGGGAGGCTGAACACACTGAAGGAGGAGATCCTGAGGGAGCTGGAGAGGAGGGTGTCCCTATCCTGCTCCTCTTGTCAGGTATCCCATCATGCTTTGGTGATGGAGGTAGAAACTGGAGGATTGGTTCTATGGCTTCTGGAAAGGAGCAACGGTTGCTAGTTGTGGAGCTAGTTCGGACAGGCAGCCACCGGTCTGACTGAACTAGAACTAGAAAAGAAGAATAAGTTAAAGTGTAACCTTTATTTTCCATCGATCTTGGTCTTAAATAATTAAATCAAATATAATGTGGAATTAAACTATATATTCTATAAGTACAGGCAGGGATGAGCCTCTGGTCTATGGTCAACAGAGCCCTCTTGTGGCTAAGTCGTGTAACTGTTATATGCCTCCCTGAATGAAAACAAAGATGCTGAAAATGATTTAATACCAGCAACATGTTTCAGATGGCTGTTATGGGATCTGAGGAGACATGAAATCATCGCAAAATTCAGAGAAACTGTAAAAGAGACAAAACTGATAACAGAGACTAGAAGGATCTTCAGGTTAAAAAAACAGTCATGACTCTGCAGCGGAAATCACTGCATGATCACTAAGACACCATCTGTAAACAGATGAAAGATCAAAGTTTGACTTTCTTTATGGAAACCATGGAAACTGCATCCTTCTCTCGTAAGACAAGAGGGACCATTCGGCTTTTTTTTTTTAGCTCAAAACCAGCATCCATGATGGTCAGGGGATCAGAGTCCATGTCACGGGTATCTTCCACATCTGTGAAGGCTCCATTGATGCTGAAGAATATCTACAGGTTTAGGAGCAACATCTGCTGCCATCCAGACAAACATGGGACAACATGTTAGACCCCAAACCCCAGAAACTGAAGAAGAGGCGATGAAACACGAGGGGAATATCCCTGTCCTGACTTTTTTGAAACATGTCGCAGGCATTAAATTAAAAATTCTTTTTAATTTGTCATCAAACAATAGATCTTTTTCTATTTAATTTGCAGCCTTTTCACCATTTTGAAATAAATAAAGGGTTAAATTGATTTTCAGACCATCCAGATCAGTTTTTCTGTGAAATTGGGGTTATGTAAAAACACTCACAAACCTCAAGGTGGTTTGACAGAAGTAGCCAACTTCCCAGTCTGTAATATAAAAGTTAATAACCATCACTGAATTGTGTAAAGTTGGAATACACGTTAAAGTACATCCAGAACTATAATCTAAGCTGTAGGTGAACTTTGACCCTCTGAAGATGAAGCTCATGCTCTGTGTGTTTTCAGGCTGGCGTGGAGGATCTGCTCCGACAGCAGCAGGTAGACAGAGAGAGTATTCGAGCTCTGCAGAAGCAGGTTGACGCCATGAACGCCCGGTATCGGCAGAGCTTGGAGTCGCTGCAAAGGGAGGTTTCGCATTCGCGCGGATGTTGCGACACGGTGGATGACCTCCAAAGACGCGTCACTGATGCTGAACGCAAAATCAGCTCGGCGTCTGAGAACTTGGACGTCCTGCACAACCGCCTGGACAAGGAGCTCAGCGGCGCAGGCGGCAGCGGCAATCCCACCGGCGGCTTCGGAGGAGGAAGTTTCGGTGGCGGTGGTGGAATCGGAGGAGGCGGGAGAGACGCTGTGGTGACAAAAGGTGGACTGGACAATCGGTTGAAGGAACTGGAGCGGCGGATCAACGACACGGTGCAGCGGACTGAGCAGAGCTGCTCCTTCCTGGAAAACGACCTCAAGGACTACTTCCAAAGAGAGGTGGGGGACCTGAAGACGGTGTTCTTTGACCGCTTTGACGACCAGGCAGACAGGATCGCAGACGTGGAGCTGGACGTGGGGCTGGTGAAGGACAGGGTGAGCAACCACGACAAGACGCTGTCCAGACTGGAAAACAGCACCTCCATCCTGGAGCGCAGGCTGGAGGAGTGTGGTTGTGGAGGCTCTGGAGGAGGAGGAGGAGGAAGAGGTAGTGGTAGTGGTGGGCGGGGAGATGGAGGAGGAAGGTGGGGAGGAGGCGGAGGAGGAGGAGGAGAAGGGGGACAGGGAGGGACCACTGGAGGAGGAGGAGGAAGGTGGGGAGGAGGAGGAGGAGAGGGAGGACATACAGGAGGAGCTGGTGGAGATGGAGGAGGAAGAGGTAGCGGTGGTCGAGGAGATGGAGGAAGGTGGGGCACAGGCGGACAAGGAGGGACTACAGGAGGAAGAGGTGGAGGAGGCACAGGAGGAGGTTCCTGGGGAGGATTGCCCGGGACGGGTGGAGAGAGAGATAATACAACAGAGAAATCCCTGGAGTGGAGAGTGGTCGCCAACGAGGATCAGATCCGACACTTCAACACTCGAATCAAAGACCTGTCGGTGTCCGGAGACTCCCTCCTGGACAAGGTGAGATGGAGTCCGGTCTGAGTTTGTTTTTAAAAGTAGTGAAACATGAAATAAATACGATATTGCTGTCTGATTGGATCATCACGAGCACTGACCTGTCAATCATCACTTAGGTGGTCGACCTGAGCCACGACGTCCGTAAGATCAAAGCTCTGACCGGTGATCACGGCGAACACTTCAACCGAATCGTGACAGAGGTGGAGATGCTGGGGCACGACTGCGAGCTGTGTCAGAAGGTGGAGGACGAGCTCCGGAAACTGAGGAATCAGTCCCAAGATACACTGGGGCGCATGCAGAGCCACATCAACAGGATTCAGATCCGACTGGAGTCAGGGCGAGAGGGCTGCCCTCGGGTCTGCTCACATCTGGAGGATGAAGTCCGCCTGCTGCGAGACGACGTCAGGAGGTGCACCAGCAAATGTAAAACCGGCCTGGACACGCCCACAGGTATTTTTATATCAATATGACATTCAATGTTGACTGTGAATGTTTGACCGTCTTTGTTCACATTATTGCAACTGTATGAAAACTACTCTCTGTAGGCGGAGGTGGTTCTGGCAGCTCAGGTGGTTCTGGTGGGCGTGGTCCTGGGTTGGACGCAGAGAAGTCCTTAGACGGCCACAGCGTGATCGGAGGCTCCATCAGCAACAACCAGCTGAAGACTCTGCAGGGCGAACTGTCTGAAGTCATCCTCACCTTCAGCTCCATCAACGACACCCTGAAGGGACTCGAACACACGGTGCAGAAACACGGCAGCGTCATCACCGACCTCGGTTCGTGCCGCTCAGTAGCATCAACTCAGTGCATCCATTCGTCCACATCTCAGAGTTAAATTCATGAGTTACTCCTCTGAATCCTGACAGGAAACACCAAGGATAAGATCATCTCTGAGCTGGACAAAATCCAGGAGGAGGTGACGGAGCACATCGAGGACAGCCGAGAGCGTCTGGATGGGATGGACAAGGACGTCAGGAGGTTTGAGAGCACGCTGCTGGTGGAGATGGGAGACTGTAGGAGGTCTGGAGATGGGCTGGAGAAGAGGCTGTCGAAGCTGGAGGGAGTGTGTGGACGACTGGATAGTGTCTCTGACTCCATCCTCAAAATCAAAGAAGGTTACAACTATAATTATTTACCTTTATCAAACTCCGATACTCTACAATACTCCACTGCTTCATTAAAACCTCATTTCCTGTGTGTCTCTGTGTCAGAGCGCTCTGTTGAATGATTTCTCCTGATCTGTGACTCGCAGGACTGAATCGACATGTTTCCAGTTTGTGGACGTGTGTTTCTGGTCTGAATGACACGGTCATCCATCACGGAGGAGTCATGGACATTTTTCAAAAGAACCAGGACGACGTCTACACCAGGATGAAGACCCTGAACTCCAGCCTGAACCAAGTCCTCAAAGACCTGCAGAGTTTCTCTGAACACGACCTGACCGGTGAGCTTGAGGAGTTACTCCTTTGTAGTATTTCCTCTAACTCTGACGACAGCTGTCTGAAGAGAAACGACACGAGGATATCGCAGTTTTTCTGTGGTTTCAACACAGATCAGTTTGTTGTCTTAGTGTCCTTTAGTTTTTTTCTCAGCTGCTTCAGGACAAATCGAGTACTTCAACTCTGACATTCATGACTTTTTATCTGATTTTCACAAAGTAAAGGTGGGGTAGGCAGGAATCTGTTAAAGAAGCATCTTTATTGGGGTGTTTTAAGAAAAAATCTTTAAATATCAGTCAATAGTTATTAGTTATTGATGACCTTTGGTAATATATCGATATCTCTGTGTTCTCTTCTGTCTGTGTCGTCAACATTTGAACATTTTTGAGCGGTCCGCTCTTTCTGACTGTAAACAAAGCCGTTCTCCACCTCCTCTAACCTGATTGGTTGTGAGGCAGACGCTGCTCCCCCGTGTCGTTCAGGAGCCCAAACAAAGTTAGCGTGCTACAATATCGGACAGTAGAAACCAACCAGAAAGTTCGGAAAATTGTCTGAATCCTCCTTTGGCCACGACTGCCGACACAAGCAAGAAAACAAAGTAAATACCGGAGACTCTGGAGGAATAACGGGCGCTTAAAACGGAGGTAGACCGGACAAGAGCTAAAAAGCCGGGTCAACATAAACGATGGGGGACGCTTGGGGATCTTGGTGACCCTGTAACCTTTCTGCTGGACAGGTAAACCGCTTTAACAAAGTAAGACAAGTGTCTGTAACAGAAGTGTTTCTTGTCAAACGGACCTGCTGTAGCGTGTTGTAGCTCCATCGCTAAACTGTCCTCCCTCGGGTCCTGGACTATGTCACTTTATCCTCGTTGTAGAAGTCCTGCAAACATTGTGTTTGCTGGTAGTCTGTTGGCATCTACAGTAGCACCAATGCTTTTGACTTTCACCTTGACTGGGCCCCATTTGTAATGATCTGAAGTATTTATCTGCATTATATCTGAATTTAATTGGAACGATACGAGCGAGCAGGAGCGTCTGTTTGTGGGCGGGGCTTGTGGAGAGGAGGAGCTGAGGGGAAAACTGGTTGGAGGGGTAGAGTTTACATTCAAGATTTCTCCTAAAAACTGGAACTTCCTCAGATCCTGACTACACCACCTTTAAGAACAAAATACAACTTTCACCTTTTAGTTTTTTGGCAGAGCCTTCACTCGGCATAGCTCACCTGGTGACTTGTTTCCAACCACAGAGGGTCAAATTTTGGGCTGAATCTCGAGATGTTTCCTAGATATTCTGATGCAGCTGAGAAAATAACTACAGAAATGAATAACAGCGTTGAACTATCAAAGGTCAGATGGTGTTTTGACGGTGTGTTGTTTGTTTTGTAGGCACCACGCTGCTCACCAGAGGTTTGAAATAGTTATTTCTGTTAACACACTAACTGCAGTCAGAAGTGTCCGCTTGATGTTTAAACTGTCATGGGAGGAAAGTCATGAGACCCCATGAGCTCCGAGTCCATCTGTTCAATGTTGACTAATCTGTGAATACCTAATCTGTTCTGTGGCGAGCTGATTTGTTTTATCGTGGAGGTCAGACAAAGTCCCAAAACGCTTTCAATGCTTCCCCCTCCACCACAAACAACAGACCTCCACCACACCAATATGGCCGACTCTACTCTGATAAAAACAACACCAACTTCCTGCAACTTTCACCTCTACATCCGACACCAGTTTAAATATCCATCACCAACATCTCTGACGTCCTTCCCACCAACGCCAACACAACTCCCACTAAAACACATCTATCAGGAAGACCACCACCTCAAACATCAGGACAACTCATGTCATTTATAAATCTTTACTGACACCAACATCAACACAGCGGGTAGCACAGCTAACGACCCAATCCCCTCCTTCAGGGCTCTCCATCGAGGAAAAGCGGCGCCGATGTCAATCCGCGTTAGTCTCCTTCGTTTGTCACTCTCTTTCTTCGCCAACAGACCCTCTGCCTTTTCTTTTCAGTAGGATCCGCTTGTGAACCTCTTGGTCACTTCTTCAGGTTCTCCGCCATGTTGCCTCTAACAGCGCTCTCCTCACTCCCTCCCTTCTCTTGTGAGGTAAAATCGAGTAGAACGCATCACTTCCTGCGTGCCAGCGCGGTAATGTCGCCCCCTCTACACCAAATCCCAAAAGTACAAATACTGATGAATACCACGAGGTGTTAGAGGAGCCAAACAGCTTAATCAGCGTTGTATCATCTCCTCTTGTAGTGACTTGGGTGAAACGGATATTTACAGACACGTAGAAGTTACGCATTGTAGCTTTAAGCCAATCAAAACCAACATAACTAACATTATCTGACAATTAAACGCACACACTAATGCCACAAACAATTGGACACTAACATGGATTAAACATCATCTCTAACATCAACACAACCTACACCAACACCACTAACAACACAGTTAGCAGAGGGAAGAGAGTAAACAACACAACCATAACAGCACCAACCCAACCCACAGCAGCATCGCTAACGCTGCAATTAGCTGAGGAGAAGCCACCATTAACCTCACATCCAAAACACTTCCACACATCAAATGCTGACAATAAAAACAACACAATAATAAACACAAACTAAAGGTCTTTATTAGCACCAACACTAATAACACCAACACTTCAACCAATACAATCGCCAACAGCAAGACCACAATCACAGGGATGACTAACTCCAATATTGTCTGAACACGCACCTATTTAACACCACCACTGATATCAACACAACTACTTTACCACAACTAACATCGACAGAAACGGACATCTTGACAAGACTCCACCAACCAACACCAACAGCAAAACAAAAAACAAAATCAGCAGAACCTTAACAGAACCTCCAACACCATCACCAGCACAACTAGAACCATCGCTAACACAACTGACGCCATCATTAACACAAAGAACAACAAAACCACCAACATTACCTTGTCGTCTCTGGTGTGTTGTTGTAACAGTTTTAATATTTTGTTGTGTTTTCATGTGTTGCTGTTATTGTCTTTGTTTTGTGGTCGCCTTCTGTCCTTCATAAAAAGAAATCTGAGTCAGTTCCCTTTTGTCTTTTTCAGCATTAAAATATGTTGAAGTATTTTGATGATGGCGGTGTCACACGGATGTGTTTTAAACAAAGAAATAAACCCTGAATAGTTGCTCCAACTCTAAATTCTACCCATTAACTTTGTGATGCTAACAGACAAAGGGAATGATGGTTAAAATCATGTTTTTAAAGCTTTTTTAACCTCTTCATCCAGATCCTCTCTGCACTCACATTTCTGCATATGATGGTCGAGATTTATGTTTTTTTAATTGCTAGTTTACATCATTAATTTTATCACACAGGTCTGCCTGGACCCCCAGGACCCCCTGGAGAGAGAGGCTTCAATGGGCTGCCAGGTCTAAGAGGGCCTCTTGGACCTCCTGGACGACCAGGTGAAATTGGAGCGCGGGGTCCACCTGGTACGACAGATATTATTTCTTTCAGACGTGGCAGCTACATTCTAGACAGAAGTGCTCCCTTGCTTATACATGCTGATACAGTGTCAATGCAAATATGATTATCGTGCTCCGTTTCTATTACGTCTGTTCTGCTAATTTCCACTAATTTTTACATACGTCCCTCTTTATTGATTTTGCTGCCTCGTCTTACTCTTGCTCTTATTTCTTACAGGTCCCAAAGGTGAAACAGGTATGTACCTTGCTTTTTAAAGAACATTTTGCACTCCTGACACTTTAAAATCTGTCATTAGTACAAGTTCACTCCACCGTGGATGTTGTGTTGTACTGCAGTTTCAAAAGGAGTGAATGGCAATAGTAGAGGCACTCATAAAGATCGCATTATCTGTAACTTTAGTGATACGTATTAAGCAAAATAAGAAACTGTGGCCATGCAGATATTATCACAGAGTCTTTAGGAAACGTTTTGGAAGTGAAAACATACAAATTTGGGAGCCAATAAACCGTCAATATCCTGAGAGAAACAGCGTTGTTTTCTGGCTTACATGCTCTCTGAACGTGTGTTTTTGTTTGTCCTCTGTGTGTTTTCAGGTCTTCCTGGTGCTGATGCTCATGTTCCCAGACTGTCGTTCTCTGCTGCTCTCACTATTCCTATGGAGAGATCAGGAACCATCATCTTTGACAAGGTCTTTGTAAATGAAGGAGACTTCTACGACCCTCGAACAGGTAAACATGAGAGGAGGTAGTGTCTCAGCGGGCCGTCCACTGCTGTCCATCCTCCTCGTCTACATGTTCCTCCAGTTTCACGCTTCCCCTCCTCACTACTCCTTACGTCTCTCATGTTTTAGCTGCTTGCTGCAGATTTGACCAAATTGAAACCTTTGCATTTACGCTATTTAATTTCCTGGTCAAAACCATGGATGCAAACTCGTTCCAGCCTCCTTTGTCAAAATGATTTATCTTCTCTGGTTCACAAAGGAATATTTCTGTCTCCACTTGAAGCAGCATTAAGTTTGATTTGCAGTTTCTTCTAAAAGGGTCTGACTTGAACAGCTGGTCTTAGGACTACAGACCCCTGTGTGGTTTGAGGGAAAGGAAAGAGTGTCTTCAGATTTATCTTAAAAAAAAATTAGACATATTGCCGAATTCTAACTGATCCATGTTGCAAAGCTTTAAGGCAGGACACCTGTTCCTGGTAAAGGGTGCCATGGTGCGGATACATGATGCAGACAGATGGAACAGGAACGTCACTGTTAACACATTTGAAATAAAACACCTGCACAGTTTTTTTAGGTTGTTTCCTGGTGTTTTAACGCTGAACCTGTCGCCTCCAGGTATTTTCACCGCCCCTATTGACGGACATTACTTCTTCAGCGCCATCTTGACGGGTCACAGGAATGAGAAGATTGAGGCGGTTTTGTCCAAGTCCAACTATGGCATGGCCCGGGTGGACTCTGGAGGCTACCAGCCCGAAGGACTGGAGAACAACCCTGTGGCCGAGGCTAAAACCACTCCGGGATCTCTGGCCGTCTTCAACATCATCCTGCCTCTGCAGACCCGGGACACGGTGTGCATCGACCTGGTGATGGGCAAACTGGCTCACTCTGTGGAGCCCCTCACCATCTTCAACGGCATGCTGCTGTATGAAGGCATGTGAAGGAGCCCCAGAAGAACCCACTTTAAGACTTATGACAAACCCACAGGAGGCTGCACCCTGAAGTGTGATGTCACTTCCTCTTTTAGGAGCATTTCCATACTGATGACAGAGTGTTTTAAATGAACAAAGACCTCACGCTCTTGAACAATATTTGACAGATTTTATGCGATTATTTTAAAAAGTGATCGTGTCACTTTAAAACAGGATGACAGAGGGAGTCCTTTTACCCTCTGACTTATTTAACCAATCAGCTGATGAGATGGGGTCAGGTGACCTGATGCCAGCGCAGCACTGTGATGCCTGGATGAGCTCTTTCATGGATAAACTGCTTTTTACTGCTGTTTGAAACTGCTTGGAATCCTGTGAACTCTTGTGTGGAGCAATATCAGCAGTGAGTGAAGAGTGTAAACTGCAGTTAGCACCCCCTACAGGCAGCAGAGATAACTACAGCCTTAACGAGAACTAACAGTGTCCTGAAATACTCCTTTTCATAAAATCTCACATGTAAAAACACGGTTGTTTGTCCCGAGGATGACTCTGCGGAAAGCTAACAGAGTCATTTAAATAAAAATTGCATGTCAAGAGCAGGAAGAAGACGTGAACATTGCTGCTCTCTGTGACTGACATACTGTATGTTTGCATATTTGACAGTTACATATCTTCTTATTGGTAGATGTTTGGTTTGACGTGCTGACCTTTGTTCTGGTAGATGTTCATTTATTAGATGACAAACAAGCTGAGATCACCTGGAGGAGGTTTGTTTGCACTGAGAATGCATGGCCACGATCAATAACAACTATTTGACGGTTTTCTGCTGGAACTGCACCACGCTCTGAAGTGACACCTGCCTATCTGTGCTTGTTTACATCCTAATAGTAGAGCATTATAGCAGTCACCATTAACCAGAGCTACATCTCGGGTTAGCTCGCCACAGTTTAGAGACGACACAGAACCAGCATCTCACAGCTTCAATGATGAAAACCGGTGTTGCTGTAGTTACTTTTAAAAAGTATTTTGATCACTGATTATGGATCACTCCTTTAAAAAGTAACTTAGTTACTTTACTGATTACTTGATTTTACAAGTAACTAATTTAGATAACTATTTACTTTTTAAGTGACATCCAGCAATCTCAACATATAAATGACAACCATTTTTTTCTTTCCGACAATCAGTTTATTGGAGGTGTAATTTTAACAGGAATGTAAAAAAAAAAAAGAAGTTTAAAAAAAATAAAAATAAAGACAGAATTTCTTGACTGACAAAACATTAACTTTTATATGTTAATAAAATATAAAATAAAGACAGTCTGTAAAATAGAGACTGTATTTCCAGCTTGAGAACGCGCAGCCCTCTCCTCCCTCCATTTTTGTTTTTGTTCGTTTTGCTGCGGCTGCTTTCAGTGTGTGCACATGTATTACACCTGAGTGGTCCTCGTGCTGAAAATGTGACATATCTCCTATGTGACTGACATCACTCCTCCTAGACGAAAACAATCAATCTTTTTTTTTTTTAAGGAAAATGAGAAAAAAGTAACACAAACAATGATTTGGACATGTGACTTCAATCTAATTACTGGTTTGGAAATAGCAACGCGATGGATTACTCGTTACTTAACTAAGTCCTTAACTAAGTAACGTGTAACTGGTATCAATGATGAAAATATTAACTCATATAAACAACTACTTACTTTGTCGCTAACAAGTAAAAATAACAGTGTTTACTTATTTGTGCCGACTAAAAGTGCAGTCAGCTGATTTCAGCCTGATGAGGCTGTCGCTCTAGACCCCCTCTGTACACTACATGATAACACCTGCACATGGCAATGTCCAGTCTTGGGTATCAATGTTGTTTGTAATTGTTTAAATATGGGAACATCTGCCAGTCTAAAGGTCATTTACTGTCAATAATCTTATTATCTATGAGTCAGGTGATCAAAAAGAAAGATATCTTTTTGTTGTCTGATGGGTTAATGTTCACATACCTGACTGTTACTGATCATTACACAAACATTTGATATTTATTTATAATTAGATTGGTAAATGTTAAGACAACTGACTGTTTTTGTGAACTGTACAGGTGGGCGTTTCATAGTCTGACTGAATTTGATCATCTGATGGGTTAAGATATGTGACATTTATTGATCATCTGACTGGTAAATGTAGCCATGGATCAAGATGTATGACGGACAGACGGGACTCTTCAGGTCAGTCATGATGGCAACGATTGACAGTGTGACTTTAAAATGAGGAGGAACAAACTGGGCTTGTTGCTCTGAGGCTTTATAAAAGCAGAATGTGTTTTCTGTTTGACTGAGATGAGTTCACATCGTGAATGTTTTATTGTAAGATGCACCTTTTAATTGTTATATCTGTATTTTCATGGCAAAGTATCGCATAATTTCACGTAAATGTTAAAATACTAGAGGAAAAAGCCGGAAGTATTCAATGTTTTCTAGCTTTGGACAAATCCCTTTAAAATCCTGTGTTGGGAAAAATATTCATCTGCTTTTATTAAGTTAATTTTGCCAAAGTGTAAACATACTACATTACAGGTAAAATCCTGCATTCTGAGTGTTATTCACAATAAAACATACTGACTTTTCCAGGAAATGTCCCTCGAGTGTCAAAAGTGAAGTTCACACATTTTATCCAATTCTTCGTTGAAAGGGCAAAAATTTGTGATTTGCATCAAAACTCGTTCAAAATCATGTACAAAAGCAAAGACAAACACTCATAACAAAATATCAGATTACAATAAGGAAAAGAAATGACAATGAAAGAGTTGAAATTCAGAAAATGATGATTGTTTTGTGTTTGAATCTGAGAGTTTACTTTTCTGCAGGATTTGGAGGTGTGGAGGTTCCCTCTGGATCAAGATGGCTGTACGACACCAAAGCTTGTACGACTTAACTCTGGAGTGAAGTGGGATTGTAGTGGGACTTCAGTACCTGATCATTGGTCAACAGAGTTTCAGAGACTTACAAAGAACACAGACGCAAGGCAGAATCAGGCCCCAAGGCAAACGCAGGATATAGAGGTCCAGTGAATGTGGTGTTGAAGGTGTGAAGGTGTGTCAGTGTCTCAGAGGAGACGTCGTAGAAGGACAGAGTGCCGGCAAGATAGTCCAAGTAGACTGCTACTCTTTGTGAGCCAGTAGAGAATGAGACAGGCTGTTCAGTATTTTTATGCCAAATCTCATAGCCCCAAAACCGACTGTATCTTAGACTCCAGGACTGAGCGGTCTCTCCAAACCTACAGTCATCAATATCACCTCTGCTTTGTCCTCTGTAGGTCACTGCTATATCAACATATCCTTCCCACTGCACCTCCCAGTAACAGCACTCAGTCAGAGCATTTTTACACAGCACCTTAAGAGAGAGGAATCTGTCCTGATGATCAGGATAAGGCTGTTCCTCCTCCACATACTTCAGTATCCCATCAATCTCTTTGAGGTTTCTGTTCAGTGTGTTTGTGTCGAATTCCAGTTCAGAGAAGTCTAATAAAGAAAATATGAGAATGAGAGAGAACCCCAACAAATGAATTAATTAAACTTAACTTTAAAAATATTTTTATATTTGACTTCAACACATAAAGATGCCGAGCTTTCCCATCTATACTGAGCTGTGGGCAGTGTCAACAATATAATTTACCAATAGAAGTTTGAGGATTAAAACAGAGACACTACACTTACACTTCCTTGGACCAGGGATCAGTCTCTGCAGTCCACCGTGGTCCAACCTGGAGCAAAGAGCTTTATTAAAAGTGCTTCATACACTTGTGTTTGTCGTTACAGTACTTTTGTGTTAGTCAGAAAAAAGTATGGGAAAAAACGTGTTTTTCTTCAAGTTCATACCTTAGGGTGTCTAGCTTCCAGAGGGGATCCTCCAGCCCAGCAGACAGCAGCTTCACTGCTGAGTCTTGTGGATGGTTGTAGCTCAGGTCCAACTTTCTTAGATGGGAGGGGTTGGAGTTTAGAGCTGAAGCCACAGAAATACAGCCTTCATCTGAGATCAGACAGCCTGACAGACTACAAACAGTGAGAAAGAGAGACATTTGTACCATTACTGCAAAAAGTGTTTATCCACCAGACCTGTGAAGCTGTGCTCACAGTGGCTGTTTGGCTTTAATTTTTCTGTGATTCCTGATTATTGGCTTGTTCAAATCTGTATTATTAAGAACACCGTTCAGTTTCAAAGCAAGTTCACAGGATGGACAGTACAACCTGAAACTTAAACTTGTGCATATGCTGTCACTACATCCCATCAGGGGGATTCTGTGTAAGCAGCAAGAAGGCACCACTTACCAAGGAACTTTTCTGCAGAAGGTGTTAAAAGTTGAAAACAGCAGCCAATGTGGTGAGGTGCCAAGCTTTCAGCAACAATGTGAAGGTGTGTTTATTCAATCTTAAGCCGAAAACATACAGGATCTGTGTTGAGCACGTTCCGTCAGTCTTGCGTCTCTGCTCTGTCGAACAGCGCTGTCTAGCGCACACAGAATCAGCGTATTCGGAGCGTAGCAGCAGCGTAGTTCAGCCCCGGTTAGCTGGGCTCAGTATAGAGGAAACAACATGCTCACAACAGGTTGTTTATCCTTTCTGTGGTCGGTTTCCTGATCATTGGGATATAATTCAGTGACTGTTGAGCCTCTACTGTCTATGAAAAATGCTTTATTTTGAAATACTGGGTGACATGCGCGGTTATCATGCTTGATATCCTGTCCGGAATGATCTTCCTTGTGTACATTGACGCATGTTGGAAGCGTAGAGCAGAGAAAATAGACTCAGCGGGTATCTTTAGCAGAGCTGCTCTCGATACGATGCAGTGACGGAGCTGACATGCATCCCGTGTGTTACGCTGCATTGATCAGAATGGGAACCTATTTCTATGTTATACGTGACGCTGATGGAACACGCTTAATACGGACCCTGTTTGTTTTAGGCTTTCGGCATCACAAAGCTTGTGCTGAAAAAGACATCCCTCTTTTAATACTTGGATATGAGGATGTGGGTCTATGCCAATAAGGTCCTGGTTAACCAGACTACGGTGTTTGGAGTCTCATGTGGTCTGTGGAGATCATTTATGTATCCTACTGCACAGAGACTGTGCCAAAGTCCTGTCCTCTTTTGTTTTATGTCATTAAAGGCCTCCCAAAACCAAGTGATCGCTGACCTGAGAGTTTCCAGGATACAGTCAGGACGCTCCAGTACAGCAGACAGCAGCTTCACTCCGTAGTCATGCAGGTCATTGTTACTCAGGTTCAGCTCTCTTAGACTAGAGGACTGGCAGCTGAGAACTGAGGAGAGAGCTTCACAGCTTCTTGCTGATAGTTTACAGTCACTCAACCTAGAAAGAAAAAGGTCAGTTAATTCAACATTTATATGTGTAAAAAAAAAAAAAAAACCTGAAAAACATTTTAGCAAATCCCTTCGATTATCAACACATAAACCAAAAAGTACATTCACACATATGTACATTTGTACATTCATCATATTTAATAGTCTATCACTTACCTGAGAATTTTCAGTTTGCACTGTGGAGTCCGCAGTGCAGCAGACAGGTGCCTCAATCCTATGTCCCCCAGATTATTGCCACTCAAGTCCAGCCCTTCAAGATTGGAGGAGTCAGAGCCGATAACTGAGGACAGGACTGAACAGCTCTCTGGTGACAGTTTACAGTGACTCAGCCTTAACAGGTTCAAGAAACACAGAAGAGTTAGTAAAATAAAATAAAATAAAACATGTACAGGCCAAAAAGGTTTTTTATGTTGTTGCTGTTACTTTATTCTGCAGTTAAATATTTCTTGTGTTTCATTACTTTTTACTTGAAACATTTCAACCATAAACTTTCCGCGGTCTTCCTCAGAAGAGTCAGATGAGCCATGAATGATGTTTGATTGCTGATTTAAAAAGGTTTAGTCACCCAGGCTGAAGCGGCAGGGCATTAATTCCCATGGGGTCTGTAAGGACAGCAGGTATGTAGCAGCATGAAGGCTCGCTTTATCTTGGCTTGCTTTGTAATCGCTATTGCCTCACTTATACAAGTTGGCAGCTGTTGCTCTCTGAGTGAACGACCTCGGTATCTTCCCAGTGCATGACATGGTTTCCTGTCTTGTGGTGATCTGAGATGTTCAATTTTTTTGTCCTCTTTTTGTCTTTTTTGCACATGTGCATGCAGAGAGGAGGGGGCCCACATGTTGTCACATACCTGGGCTGCTGTCCTAAGAATTTTGGGATACTGAGAACATCCTGCTACTTAAGGTAGAACGACTTAACCCTTATGAATCAAATGAAAAAGTTTAACCCAACACGACATGGCTCTTCTGAGGAAGGTGTCTGCAGGTGAAATCGGTTTAGGGTGAAATGAAAGACCGTCTGAAGTCTGAGTTACAGGAAATACTTAACTAAATAATGCATTTGCTCTGAATGATTATGTGTGCACGTACAAAGCATGGCTGGAGGCTTTCACCACTGGCAGCAGCCAGAGGAGGGCTGTCTCTGAAGCACCGTATTTTTGCAGGTCAAACACGTCCAGTTTCCTTTCTGGAGACAGCAAGACGAAGACCAGAGCTGACCACTGAGCAGACGAAAGTTTACCTGTCAAAAGGTGACCAGAGCTCAGATATCGTTGGATCTCCTCCACTAGAGAAGCGTCATTGAGTTCATTCAGACAGTGGAACAGGTTGATGCTTTTCTCTGCAGACAGACATTCAAGGATCTTCTTCTTAATGTAATGGACTGTCTTCTTTTGGGTCTGAGGCCTACTTCCTGCCTGTATAAGCTGAGGCCTTAGGTGTTTCTGATTGGTCTCCAAGGAAAGACCAAGGAGAAAGCGAAGGAACAAATCCAGGTGTCCATTTGGACTTCCTAAGGCCTTGTCCACAGCACTCTGATAAAACCGTGTTAATTTGCTGTCATAAAGTTCAGGAAACCACCGTGTTGGTTTTTCATCTGACAGCAGGTTGACGTTAGAGTTGGCGAAGGTCAGATGGACATGGAGAGCAGCCAGGAACTCCTGAACGCTCAGATGGACAAAGCAGAACACCTTCTCCTGGTAGAGTCCTCTCTCCTCTTTAAAGACCTGTGTGAAGACTCCTGAGTACACTGAGGCTGCACTGATATCGATGCCACACTCTTTCAGGTCTGAGTCATAGAAGATCAGGTTCCCTTTCTGCAGCTGCTCAAAAGCCAGTTTTCCCAAAGACTCAATCATCTTCTTGTTGTGTTGGCTCCAGCCTGGATCAGTCTCAGCTCCTCCATCATACTTAATGTTCTTCACTTTGGACTGAACCATCAGGAAATGGATGTACATCTCAGTCAGGGTCTTGGGGAGCTCCCCAGCCTTCTTGGTTTTCAACATACCCTGAAGAACTGTAGCCGTGATCCAGCAGAAGACCGGGATGTGGCACATGATGTAGAGGCTTCGGGATGTCTTGATGTGGGAGATGATTGTGCTGGCCTGCTCTTCATCTCCAAATCTCTTCCTGAAGTACTCCTCCTTCTGAGGATCAGTGAACCCTCTGATCTCAGTGACCCTGTCAACACACTCAGGAGGGATCTGATCGGCTGCAGCCGGTCGTGTGGTAATCCAGATTCGAGCAGAAGGAAGCAGTTTCCCCCTGATGAGGTTCGTCAGCAGCACATCCACTGAGGTGGGCTTTGTAACATCTGTCACAATCTCATTGTTGCTGAAATCAAGAGGAAGTCTGCACTCATCCAAGCCGTCAAAGATGAACACAACCTGGAACTCTTCAAACCTGCAGATTCCTGCTTCTTTGGTTTCAAAAAAGAAATCATGAATTAGTTCCACCAAACTTAACTTTTTTCCTGACAGCGCATTCAGCTCTCGGAAAGTGAACGGAAACATGAAGTGGACGTCTTGGTTGGCTTTGCCTTCAGCCCAGTCCAGAGTGAACTTCTGTGTTAAGACTGTCTTCCCAATCCCAGCCACTCCTTTGGTCATTGTTGTTCTGATTGGTTCCTCTCGTCTTGATAAGGGTTTGAAGATGTCCTCAGGTTTGATTACATTCTCAGGTCTCTCTGTTTTCCTGGATGCTGTCTCTATCTGTCTGATCTCATGCTCCACATTGACCTCTCCGGTCCCTCCCTCTGTGATGTGTAGTTCTGTGTAGATCTGATTAAGAAGGGTTGGGTTTCCTGCTTTAGAGATTCCCTCAAACACACACCTAAACCTGTCCCTCAGGTTTGACTTGACTTTCTGTCTGCAGTCTGCAGATCCTGCTGCATCAGTACCTGAATAAACAGAAATAAAATCAAAAAGAGGATCCTCTGAAAATAAATGTCAGATTATTTCTCATGGTTAACTAACACTCAGGAGCAGTGTTGGGACCAATTCAGTAGAGTGTCACAGTAACTACGTTACTTTTGCAGTAACAAGTACTGTAACTAATTACTTTCTCAAATTAAGTAATGCATTTATCATTACTGTGATTTAAACAGGCTCATTACTCGTTACTTCACATGCATAACTCAGGAATACAATTTCCGTGGTGGACCTGAAGCACACGTGACGCAGCGATGTGCAAGTGATTGATTGAAAACCACAATGGCGGCAGTCGATGACAGTCCAGGCGTGGGATTTCTCTCGTGGAAATATGCGCATTGTATTTTCTTTCTGACGGTAAAAGGAGGAATATTGTTGTGACCTGTAATCTATGTGGCGGTTCTCTATCCTCATCCAGGAAGAGCGATACCAATCTGATGAAACATCTTCAGAAACAACACACAGCTACCGAGCTAGTTGAAAAAGACCCTGTAAGTAACACGGGTGATGTTGCTAACGTTAGCTCGGCTGACGCTAAAGGAGGAGCCACTGCAGCAAAACAACGAAAGCTTGATTTAGCACGCCAGAGGACTGTCAGCCTCCCTGGGTATCCAGTAAGGTCGACAACACAATAAGAAAATTCAGAGTAAAATCAAAAGTTACTTTTCCTAGTAACTAGTTACTTTGAAATTGAGGAGTCAAGGTCCTTTTACACCGGGAGCATTTTTTTCATGCAGTTATTTTGGACATCAATATTTTTTTTCGAACTCATATCCTGTCAATACAAGCGTTCACATCAGCAACGTTTTCCCGTCCTGCGATATTGCGACATTTATTTTTCGGATCAGGGTCATTTTTTTTTAGTTTCGCATACTGTGTGTCCACTTCTGACCAATCAGATTGCGTGTTGTTACGACGTCTGTTTCACCGGTATATCCAACATGGCCGACCGGCTGATTGTTTATGTGTCAGAGAACAGAGTGATTTTTGATAAAAGACACAAATATTACAAAGATAACGACCTGAAGGACGACTTGTGGAGAGTCAAAGTGTCAGATTTCTCAAATGACGATGGTTTGTGTGTTTTAACAGTTTGATAAACGTCTTTGTTTTAACTTTCATCTGTGCTAAGTAACTTTAGCTCGTAAGCTAACCTGTTCAGATACAACAGACCATATGTATTTTCACTGTAAACTCAGTCACAGCGTTGCTGTCACAGCACCATTAGGTCTCTGTTGTTCCCTTACGTTTATAGATTATAGTTTAATGTGCTTATCTGGTTCTGACCCTGACTCAGTACATGCTATCATGACAGACAGACATCTCAACACTAGAGTCTGATCAGAACTGAAAAACACTCAGTCTGCTGTTGGATCAGTCTTCTCACTTACACCCGGGACGCGTCTTTTTCCCCCTCGGAGAGTCACAAAATCGCAGCACGCTTGATGTGTATCGTCAGGCGCATCAAAACTCGCCTCTGAATATTTCGTATTTTCGCGTCGTATATTTGCCTCATTCCCGGTGTGTAAAGACCTTTACTTGAAGTAACTGAGTAACTTTTGAAAGAAGTAACTAGTAACTGTAACTTAGTAACTCATATAAAGTAACTTGACCAACACTGCTCAGAAGATCACGAGTTTATCTGCAGTTAGAAACACTCACGGCTCTGCAGACAGTCAGCCAGATCTTCCCGCTTCAGTCTCCTCAGGAAGTGCAGAACAATCTTCTCAAATGCCTCTCTGCTGACCCTCATCTGCTCTTCCTCCAGCTCCTCCTCTTCCTCGCTCTTTCTCTGTTGGTGATCTGATGACAGGACCATCTGGACTCTTTTCAGCTCCTTCTTCACAAAAGTGATGATGTTGTCCTCCAGCAGCTGAAACAGATCGATAACACCAACACTGTTACTAAGTGTGTCCATGCACACTTCTTCTCCGATCTTTTCTCTAAAATGTGCCGCTCTCGTTCATAAAACTCCGGCAGTGTCGTAGTCTGAGGCACAAACTGTGATGCACCTTGGCTAAATGGTTCATGACATTTGAGTTCATGTTTTTAGTGTTCCTTCCACTCTGATGATAGCTATGCTGATATAGATACTGTCATTTTGATCATGTGTACACACCATAAATACAGAGTCCAGGTCTGCAGGCTGCTGCAGGGTGCACTGATCTCTGGGGACCTCTGGGTTGTCCTGCTGAACTCTGTGGAGGAAAATTCATGTTTAAGTGTCAAAGAAAGGCCAAATGTCAGGAGCTGCTGGAACAGGATTTGGAGCAGGAAAGGATTTTTTTGACTCACGAGCTAAGGTGGTGAGTATTTATATGTGTATTTATACAACTATTTAATTAATTTTATTCTTACTCTCTATTTCCAAAGTTCAGAGCATCAGGCTTAGACTTGTCACTTTTCATGGACACAAGACTTGGTTCTGGAGCGTCTGCCGATCTCAGCTGCTGCATCCTGTTTAAAAAATAAATTGATTAAAGAACAAGTTTAAGCTTGACAAAGGGTTTTATTAAACCAGATGTGCAAAGTTTAGTGCAACATGTAACAAAACACGGACCTAATTTTGCTACAGACTGACTGAGGAGAAGGGATAGGTTTAAAAAAAACATAATGCTTCATTAATTTTTACTTTTTTGCTTTGATTATTATTATTGTTGTTTTGTAAACTGGTTATGTTTGTTTTCAGACTTTTGGTGTTGCACGCACATGTTCGAAAAAAAAAAATGAAATGAAAAGATTGTCTGACATGAATTCACAATAACTCTCCAAATGTAATGTTTGCTAGACTCAGATTTCTTGGTGTGATCAGGTCTTCAGCCTTCTTTGTCAAAAACATAACACCTGTTAGCAGTCAGAGCACAGTTTAAAGACTGAAATGAACTCTGTTTGGCTTTTCCCTAATGTTGCCTCACAGTCTGCTGCTTCAGAGGTGCCTGGATGGCTGTTTATGTTAAAACTCCACTCTGAGAGTCTGTAGACTTACTTCTTAAAATCCGGGGGTGGAGTCATGGACCGGGTTGTCTTCAAGGACACACATTCAGTATCAGGTCGAGGTTCAAGAGGATCCGGTTTGTGCTGCTTCTCCAACCTACAACAACAAACACACAGAGGAGTGAATGTGAAGGAAAAGAGTTTTCTTTGAAATAGAGAAGAGAGATCTTTATTCTACCTCTGAGCCGATTCCAAGTCCAGAGTGACCTTTGAGGGAGGGTCTGCCTCCTTCCTGTCCTCACACTGATCCATCACAGAGCTCGAACCTGTAGAGAGACCAGGTTATGACATGGTCTCCACGGAGTCCTCAGCCCAGTTTCTTGTATTTGACAATAAGTGAAAAATGTCTCCAACTTTACAGAACAAATCCTCAATAATCTGATTTATAATTAAACTTAATCAAATACATGAGATTAAGAAAGCACTAGGAGGATCAACACGGAAATAAACTATTTATGACTCACTTCCTTCATGAATGTGTTTGCTGTTTATAACAAGAAAGTCCAAACTGAAGGAAAAGGACCCAGAACTCTTCCTGCCAACGTCATTTAAAACCATTTAAAGATCAGCAACATACATACAGTAGAATAAGACTTAGAAAGAATCTAACGTGAAGAAAATCTGAAGGGTTGAACAGATACTGTGTCTTACCTGCTGATTTTACTCCAGGTAAAACTTCAGGGAAATGTTCACAAATCCTCGCTGCGCTTCTCGGAGTGAGTGTTTGAGATCACGACTTCAAAACCAGAACAACCTGAGGCCCAAACCAGGGCGTGTCTAGATTCAGCAGGGCGCTGACGCATGTAGGATCAGCTGATAGAGGTGTGATTGTTTAACATTCCTTTACCTTTTACTGCCTGTCTAACAGGATCAAAAATATTTTCAAACCTCGCTGGTAGCATGCTACCATTCCTGCAGGTCTCTTCTTGTGTAGTCCCGGCCCAAAGTATTTTTAAACCATCCTTTTATTTTTTAATGCCTTTACCTATATTTTTGTCCCCCCACAGTGTTTTCATGTCTTAACTTTCCTGTTCATTTGTTGATTTTAATTAAAGGTGGTGTAAAACCTTAAAGCTCTGTGTGTCAAGTGGAAATCAGGAAATCTCACCATCCAAGGTGTCATTTTCACACTTAAAGTAAACAGACTTTTGAAGTAAAAATCATCCAAAATAATTCAGAATTGTTGCAAGACGCCTTTATTATTGATATTTGATCGTCTTTGTTAACTTGCAATTAATCTGACAGTTTTTCTTTGTCATTAATTTAACCTAAATAGATATTTCTCAAGTTTTTAAAGGGGCCATGGCATGAAAAGCTGACTTTGTTAACGGGAGGGGGGTGTATGTCAGGGATAGAAAACCGCTACATTCCTCCCAAGTTCGTAAAAATTCCATCCAGTCGTTTTTTAGTTATCTCCGTATTTAGGAACTGTGTGCTCAGAGCGTTCCGAAAACGCCACTGATATGACGTCATGTCAGTGCTGGGAGGTTGATGGTACTGCCCATGGAGCCGCCCACTGCCCTGCCCAGAAAATTATCAAAACGCCGCCATTATTCCCGGCCGCTCGCTCACGTAGCTCCGGTTAGAACCATGGCGGAAGTACGATCTGAAGAAGAGGCAGCGTTTGCTCTGTTGATTGCTGCACACACGAGCACAAAACTCTTTTGAAACTCCCTCATCGGAGGATTTGAGGACTCAATGGGTGGATTTTATTTATAATGGGAATGTACCCGCGGAACTTCCCAATATCTGCATGTATGTGTGCACCATTTCACTTCGGACTGTTTTATCAACGAGGGGCAGTTCAACGCTGGATTTGCTACATGTCTGAAGATAAAGAATGGATCCGTACCAACTGTCCGTGATCCTACTACAAACGTGGCATCTGTAAGTATGAACGTTATATTTTGACTTACTGTTTAGCCTAAATTCCCCCGGTACCTCAGCACGGCCACGGATTCGCGCCGGTTTACCGGATCCTCCCGTATTTTAGCCGCTCGCTTCTTCCCCTACAACTCCGGCGGCGGGGGACAAAATCCTCCTCCGGAGCAGCTTGTAGCTTTAGCATTTAGCCGTGCGGCGACCCGCCTCTTTTGGCTCAAATACGGGACGTCCCGGCTAATGCTGGTCGGACGGCCATCCTATTAATTAGCAAAGGCTTCAGAGAAGTTTTAGAGCACCAAGATCTTACATTGTAGCAGAGCTCTGGTTGTAATTTTTTCTTCATTCATATCTTCCTCCTTAAGTGTGACCCTCCTGGCGGCTTTAAATAATACATAGGATGTATCGACTAGGTCGCGTTTGGTCTGAACGCGGCTAAGAGTTTCTTCCGGAGCCTCTCCCTCTGGGTCAGACTCTGGGTTGTTCGAGCGATCTTCTTGCAGCCATGACCGAGCCGGTGTAAACATCAGCACAGGGCTATCTGAGCACAGCCACACAGCTCCTTCCAGAGAGATGGGTGTAAAGTGGACGTGGCTTAGGTGCAGCTCATTTCATTAAAGAGACGTGGAGCCAAAACGAAGGATTTTGAGCAGAGCTGTTTTTAGCTGATAAAAAGAGCTCTACAATAATTGATCCAAATCAAATTTTGACCGAAGAACGTCACAGACATGCTTTTAACACACCAGGGGACTATTTTAAGTTGTGTGAAATTGGCATGCTATGGGACCCGTAAGGTTCTTCTTCAAATTAATATCATAAATTTGCAACAATCCAAAAAAATAAAAAAAGAAATAACCACCAGAATAACTCTGAAGACAAGTGCAGGTGGCTTAATAGGAGAACTGTACGGAAGAGGAAAAGGGCCAAAAAAAAAAGGTCTTTTTTTTTTGGCCCTAACTCTTTTACTCAAAATTTGGAGAGAAAAGTAAAGTCAGGTCTTGACAGTGTGACCGTTTCACTCGCATTTGTGACTAAAAATGTGTGCGGATTGTAAAATGTATTTATGGTCACATGTGCACATAAAAAAAATCAGCTGAGGTTACAAATGTTTTTTTACATGTAAATACTGTTGGGAAGTTAGTGAGGATCACATTCACTGAGGATCTACCGGTGTCTTCTCACTCTCCATAACCAGGAATAAGAACAGTAGTTAAATCTACTCGACACCCTCACTGTCAACGTCGGTGTTGAATAAGGGACCGTCAATAAATTGCCGGTTGATATTCTCAGAAAAGGCTGTTATAATAATGGTACTAAGGTCAAACAATAAAACACACATCTTTGTTTACCTAATTTATCCTCTAAAAATTTTCTGTGTTAAATTTAAAGGCAAATTTATTTAACCAATCAGCTGATGAGATGAGGTCAGGTGACCTGATGCCAGCGCAGCACTGTGATGCCTGGATGAGCTCTTCCATGGATAAACTGCTTTTTACTGCTGTTTGAAACTGCTTGGAATCCCGTGAACTCTTGTGTGGAGCAATATCAGCAGTGAGTAAAGAGTGTAAACTGCAGTTAGCACCCCCTACAGACAGCAGAGATAACTACAGCCTTAACGAGAACTAACAGTGTCCTGAAATACTCCTTTTCAATCTCACATGTAAAATCACGGTTGTTTGTCCCGAGGATGACTCTGCGGAAAGCTAACAGAGTCATTTAAATAAAAATTGCATGTCAAGAGCAGGAAGAAGACGTGAACGTTGCTGCTCTCTGTGACTGACATACTGTATGTTTGCATATTTGACAGTTACTCAGCTTCTTATTGGTAGATGTTTGGTTTGACGTGCTGACCTTTGTACTGGTAGATGTTCAGTTATTAGATGACAAACAAGCTGAGATCACCTGGAGGAGGTTCGTTTGCACTGAGAATGCATGGCCACGATCAATAACAACTATTTGACTGTTTTCTGCTGGAACTGCACCACGCTCTGAAGTGACACCTGCCTATCTGTGCTTGTTTATATCCCAATAGTACAGCATTATAGCAGTCACCATTAACCAGAGCTACATCTCGGGTTAGCTCGCCACAGTTTAGAGACGACACAGAACCAGCATCTCACAGCTTCGATGATGAAAACTGGTGTTGCTGCAGTTACTTAAAGAGTACTTTGATCAATGATTATGGATCACTCCTTTAAAAAGTAACTTAGTTACTTTACTGATTACTTGATTTTACAAGTAACTAATTTAGATAACTATTTACTTTTTAAGTGACATCCAGCAGCCTCAACATATAAATGACAACCATTTTTTTCTTTCCAACACTCAGTTTATTGGAAGTGTAATTTTAACAGGAATGTAAAAAAAAATACATGTTTAAAAACAATGAAAACAAATCAATCTTTTTTTTTTTTTAAGGAAAATGAGAAAAAAGTAATACAAACAATGATTTGGACATGTAACTTAAATCTAATTACTGGTTTGGAAGTAGCAACGCGATGGATTACTTGTTACTGAAAAAAGTGGACTTATTAGAGTAGTGCTTAACTAAGCAACGTGTAACTGGTATCACTGATGAAAATATTAACTAATTTAAACAACTACTTACTTTGTCGCTAACAGACAACAAGCAAAAATAACAGTGTTTACTTATTTGTGCCGACTAAAAGTGCAGTCAGCTGATTTCAGCCTGATGAGGCTGTCGCTCTAGACCCCCTCTGTACACTGCATGATAACACCTGCACATGGCATATGTCCAGTCTTGGGTATCAATGTTGTTTGTAATTGTTTAAATATGGGAACATCTGCCAGTCTAGAGGGTCACTTACTGTCAAGAATCTTATTATCTATGAGTCAGGTGATCAAAAAGAAAGATATCTTTTTTTTGTCTGATAGGTTAATGTTCACATACCTGACTGTTACTGATCATTACACAAACATATGATATTTATTTATAATTAGATTGGTAAATGTTAAGACAACTGACTGTTTTTGTGAACTGTACAGGTGGGCGTTTCATAGTCTGACTGAATTTGATCATCTGATTGGTTAAGATATGTGACATTTATTGATCATCTGACTGGTAAATGTAGCCA